>OZ017744.1:1169546-1693037 GCA_963969285.1 Odontomyia ornata | reverse complement strand
CATTAATTGTCGTTTCATTATTTATAGGTAAGGTTGTAAATAACTGTTGTAACTATTGTAAATATAATAAAATCATTATTTATAGAAACAAATTTTGTTCGCTGAATCAACCTGCGTCTAAATTGTCTTATAAAACGACAATTTTCGTTTATGATGGCAAGAAAACTGCAATTCGCATTTAAATATGTTGCCTCACCGAGCGACAGTAAAACAAGCCTAGTTGCCATAACCTCAATCACAACAGAGGACAATAAAAAGTACAAGTTGCCAGGAGCTAAAATACTTGTAAGTAACCATACTGAATTGACTAAAACAGATAATTTTAAAAGAGTGAAAAAAAGTTTAAATCAAAGAGGCCAAGAAAGAGTAATATGGATCACATGTACTAAAGAAATGGAAGAGATTTACTTCGATCAAGATGGCAATCTAATATTTAATGATCTCTATCTAGAGGAGATAACACAAGCAGATTTTGCAGAATCCACGCGGAAGAAAGAAATAGAAAATCAAGTGGCAGAATTACTAAAAAGTAAATTAATTGAAGAATCTTATAGCCCTTTTGCAGCACCAGTGACTTTGGCGTTCAAAAAAGATGAAAACAAACGTTCAGGATTATGCATAGACTTTCGAGATCTAAACAAAATAATCATACCACAAGCTCAACCATTCCCATTAATAAATGATTTAATAATAAAAACAAGAAACTGCAAATATTTCACCACATTAGATATAAATTCCGCTTTTTGGTCAATACCACTACGCATTGAAGATAGACAAAAAACAGGATTCGTCACACAAGAGGGGCACTACCAATGGACGTGTTTACCATTTGGATTAAAAACATCACCAGCTATTTTCCAAAGAATTTTATCCAATATCTTAAGAAAACATACTTTAAAAGATTTTTCAGAAAATTATATCGACGACATTTTAATCTTTTCGGAATCGTTCAAGGACCATGTAGAACATATAGAAAAAGTGATAAAAGCAATAGTAAATGAAGGTTTCAGATTAAAATTTAAAAAATGTACGTTTGCAGCAGAATCAGTAAAATACCTTGGACATATAATAGAACACAATACGGTAAGACCACTGAAAGATAACTTAATCTCAATACAAAATTTTCCCACTCCAAAAACTCAAAAGAATATTCGACAGTTTCTTGGAAAAATCAACTTCTATCACGAGTATATACCGAAAAGCTCAATATTGTTAGATCCTTTACACAAACTATTACGAAAACACGAAAGGTTTATATGGTCTGAACAGTGTGAAAAATCATTTAAAGATATTAAAAAGTTATTATGTTCTCAACCGGTGTTGGAAATATTTGATAAGGATTTACTAATAAGAATTTACACGGATGCGTCTCTAGAAGGTATTGGTGCGGTATTTAAACAAGTGCAAAATAATGGTAAAGAAAAGCCAGTAGCATATTTTTCAAAAAAATTGAATGATTTGCAATAACGAAAAAAAGCGATTTATTTAGAATGCCTGGCAATCAAGGAAGAGATAAAGTATTGGCAACACTGGCTTATTGGAAGAAGGTTCACTGTATTTTCAGACCATAAACCATTAGAGCATATGAATATAAAAGCAAGAACCGATGAAGAACTTGGTGATTTAACTTATTATTTGTCACAATATGATTTCGAAATTAAATACATTCCGGGAAAAGATAACACCGAAGCTGATAGTTTAAGTAGAAATCCAGTACTAGAACCCCTCGCAAACACCGAAGAAATGCTAAAAATAGTTAATCTAATAGCAATAAAAGAAATAAAAACAGACCAAAAAAAAATGGAAAATTGCAGAAAATTAAAACGAAATTAATAGAAAAGGATGGAGTATTCTATAAAAAAATTAAAAATGAAAAAATTATATTATCTGAAAAGTTAAGCTTTGAATTAATTAAGGAAATACACTTCGAATGGTGCCATATAGGGATTAAACAAATGATGAATGGGATATGTCCTTATTATACAGCTAAAAATATAACTGCAAATATAATTAAAGTGTGTAGAAACTGCGTAATATGTATCAAGAACATATCCAGAGGACAAATAAAATATGGACTGATGTCACAATTGGGACCAGCAACAAAACCATTCGAAATAATGTCAATTGATACAATTGGAGGCTTCGGAGGACAAAGATCAACAAAAAGGTACCTACACCTGCTTGTGGACCATTTTACAAGATATGCTTGCATTTTAACATCGAAAACGCAGATTGCAAGGGACTTCATCAAGTTAGTGAATAAAGTGCTAGAAACGGATAAAATTGGAACAATACTTACAGATCAATATCCAGGAATAAATTCAAAAGAGTTTAAAGAAGCCCTGGTAGAAAATGGCGTTAGACTAATTTTTACGGCTGTTAATGCACCTTTCTCTAATGGTCTGAACGAACGCTTGAATCAAACTCTAGTCAACAAGATAAGATGCAAGATAAATGAAAAGCAAGGAAAAAGAGCTTGGACAACGATTGCCAGAGAATGTACCGATAAGTACAATACAACAGAACATACAGTAACTGGCTTTACGCCTAAGTATTTATTAGATGGCTTAGATACCAGCATTTTACCTCAAGAATTAAAAACCAAAAACAATAAAGAAAATTGGATAAGAGATCAAGACTTGGCTCTAGAAAGAACAAAAAGATCACACGAATATAACAAAACGATCTTCGACAAAAATAGAAAGAAATATTCGTTTAACACAGGAGAGCTAGTGTATATTGAAAATGGCAACAGGCTAAACAGAAAGAAACTGGATGAACTTAGAATTGGTCCTTTTAAAATAATACAAAAAATTTCAGATTCACTATACAAAATAAAAACAGTTAAAACTAAAACAAGAAACTGGATTATTTCATGTAAAAAAATTACTTCCAGCATCAGAAGAAGGAGTTGAATACTGAAAATCTTCACCTAGGGGGGGAGATGTAAAGAAAGTTTCTTTCTTTAAATTCGAATTTGCCGCGCTTCTCATGCGCCGCTCACCTGTTATTCTAACCTAATCTAATATTAATAAAAATATATATATGTCAAAACGTAAAAATCGTAAATAGCCAATTTAAAGTAGAGAAATATTAAATTCGTGAATATATTAGAAAAGAATTAATATTGAATATTAAAGAAATATTAATAAAGAAGCGCAGTGATAACATCGAACATTAATTGTCGTTTCATTATTTATAGGTAAGGTTGTAAATAACTGTTGTAACTATTGTAAACATAATAAAATCATTATTTATAGAAACAAATTTTGTTCGCTGAATCAACCTGCGTCTAAATTGTCTTATAAAACGACAATTTTCGTTTATGATGGCAAGAAAACTGCAATTCGCATTTAAATATGTTGCCTCACCGAGCGACAGTAAAACAAGCCTAGTTGCCATAACCTCAATCACAACAGAGGACAATAAAAAGTACAAGTTGCCAGGAGCTAAAATACTTGTAAGTAACCATACTGAATTGACTAAAACAGATAATTTTAAAAGAGTGAAAAAAAGTTTAAATCAAAGAGGCCAAGAAAGAGTAATATGGATCACATGTACTAAAGAAATGGAAGAGATTTACTTCGATCAAGATGGCAATCTAATATTTAATGATCTCTATATAGAGGAGATAACACAAGCAGATTTTGCAGAATCCACGCGGAAGAAAGAAAATCAACTAAATTTGAAGCACATAGCAGAGAAATTCATGATTGAAAGATTTTCATGTAAACACTCAAATGCAAAACAATGGCTAGAGACATTTGAGAAGGAGTGCAGACGATTTGAAATCAGTGAAGACTACACAAAAATCGAGACATTAAGATTATTTTTGGACAAGTCATGTTTAGATTGGCACTCAGCAACACTAATAACTTTGACAATGGAAGTCCGATTGGAAAAAGAAATTTTTGGAGTCATTTGCAGATAAAGGATGGAGTACAGGAATGTATGCTATATCCTACAAATATAGAGAAGGTTCATTAATGGAATATGCTCTCAGGAAAGAAAAGCTATTGCTTGATATGGACAATGGTATGAGTACAATCCCTTATGATGCTTATAGCATCAGGATTGCCCGAATTCGTCAGAAATAAAATAGATAAAGAAACGTGTGAAAATTCAACCAAACTACTGCATGAAATAAAGAAATGTGAAAATCTAGTGCGAAAAAATAGTTTTACAAAAAAAGTAGAAAGACAAGACGATAAAAAGAAATTCGATAAGAAGAAGCCATGTAAAAATTGTGAAAAATTGAACAAGGGTATTCGGTACCACCCAGAGAATTCATGCTGGTTTAAAAAGAAAAACGAAAACGAAACAAGAATAATTGGAAGTAACTCAGTGATAGAAGTAGAGTTAAATACAGAACAAAAAAACGAATAATCACACCATTGATTAAAGTAAAAATATTATTGGAAGAAAAGTTAGAAGTTAATGGAACATACGATCCAGGTTCACAAGTATCTCTAATAAATTCAAGATTAGTTAAGATAAAGAATAAAACAGAAGATTTAAATAAAAAATCATTAAAAACAGTCAATGGTGTGACACAAACTAAAGGGTTAGTAACCATAAAAGCAAAAATTTTTGAGCAAGAGGAATACATTGATGCATTCATTATAGAAAGAGATGATTTTGAAGATTTTCTTATCGGCTTGGATACAATAAAGAAATTTAATCTAATTCAGGATGAAAATTTAGAAATATCTCAAAAGAAAGAAATACAGATAAAAAAACAAGAAACACAGAGAAACATGAAGTCATTAGATGAAATAGAAAAAATAGAAGATGTTAAAGTGAATTTTAATAAACATGTGAATGAAGACGAATTCAGTATGAATCTAGATCACTTAGACGATACAAAAAAAATTAAGATTAACAAACTAATAGAAAAGTATAATGCGGTTTTTGCAAAAAATAAATATGATGTAGGCACCGTTACGAATTACGAAGTCCGATAGACTTACTAGTTGATAAATATTGTAGTAAAAGGCCGTACAAATGCACTATAGAAGATAAGAAAGAAATAGAAAATCAAGTGGCAGAATTACTTAAAAGTAAATTAATTGAAGAATCTTATAGCCCTTTTGCAGCACCAGTGACTTTGGCGTTCAAAAAAGATGAAAACAAACGGTCAAGATTATGCATAGACTTTCGAGATCTAAACAAAATAATCATACCACAAGCTCAACCATTCCCATTAATAAATGATTTAATAATAAAAACAAGAAACTGCAAATATTTCACCACATTAGATATAAATTCCGCTTTTTGGTCAATACCACTACGCATTGAAGATAGACAAAAAACAGGATTCGTCACACAAGAGGGGCACTACCAATGGACGTGTTTACCATTTGGATTAAAAACATCACCAGCTATATATATATATATATATATATATATATATATATATATATATATATATATATATATATATATATATATATATATATATATATATATATATATATATATATATATATATATATATATATATATATGTATATATATATATATATATATATATATATATATATATGTAAAGAAAATTTCTTTCTTTAAATTCGAATTTGCCGCGCTTCTCATGCGCCGCTCACCTGTTATTCTAACCTAATCTAATATTAATAAAAATATATATATGTCAAAACGTAAAAATCGTAAATAGCCAATTTAAAGTAGAGAAATATTAAATTCGTGAATATATTAGAAAAGAATTAATATTGAATATTAAAGAAATATTAATAAAGAAGCGCAGTGATAACATCGAACATTAATTGTCGTTTCATTATTTATAGGTAAGGTTGTAAATAACTGTTGTAACTATTGTAAATATAATAAAATCATTATTTATAGAAACAAATTTTGTTCGCTGAATCAACCTGCGTCTAAATTGTCTTATAAAACGACAATTTTCGTTTATGATGGCAAGAAAACTGCAATTCGCATTTAAATATGTTGCCTCGCCGAGCGACAGTAAAACAAGCCTAGTTGCCATAACCTCAATCACAACAGAGGACAATAAAAAGTACAAGTTGCCAGAAGCTAAAATACTTGTAAGTAACCGTATATATATATATATAAATATATATATATATATATATATATATATAAATATATATATATATATATATATATATATAAATATATATATATATATATATAAATATATATATATATATATATATATATATATATAAATATATATATATATATATATATATATATAATATATATATATATATATATAAATATATATATATATATATATATATATATATATATATATATATATATATAAATATATATATATATATATAAAATATATATATATATATATATATATATATATATAAATATATATATATATATATATATATATATATATATATAAATATAAATATATATATATATATATATATATATATATATATATATATATATATATATATATATATATATATATATATATATATATATATATATATTTGTCCTGGCGAAATTGCATTATGCAGTACTTATTTGGAGTCAATCAGCGAAGCAACATTTAAACAGTATATCCAGGCTGCTGACCAAAGCGTATAAAAACATTCTGAAGCTGCCAATGCTTACTCAAACTAGTTTTGGTTTACCATTGGCAAAATCATTAACCTTTAGTCAAATTATTATTATGGAGAAAGCGAAGTCTATCTACAGAAATTTAAAAACTAATGGATCGGAACGAGCGCCATTAATTAAGGTATCACAGATCAACCCATATAATGCGAGGAATGCAAATCAATTCGTAATACCTTTTGCCAGAACGGATCGACTAGAGAACGATGCAACAAATGATGCTTTGCGTATATATAACAATCTACCAGAAATTGTTAAGGAAGCAAACTCACTTTTGGTATTTAAGAAAAGACTAAGGGAGCATTTAATGAGTACTGATTGAAGCGTGGACCTGTAATTCTGCTTTTATGAGCCCAGTATCTTAGGGCGTTCTTTTTGACCCTATCGGCGAGATACTGAAGTGACAGTTACTCAGAGTTTTTTTTGAATGCGTCGTATGATATTGAATTTTTTTTTATCTCTGAGAGCTGATCATGATTTTTTGGACTAGATGTTCACGAAAAGGACTAGTTCACATTATATTGTGTGCCCCCTTATACCGATGTGTTAAACATTGTCTGGGTGGCACAAAGGACCAAGCGACGTAATATGAATGCAGATCGCACGAGCGTTGTGCGACGCAGAAAGAGTGATGGAGAGAGTGGTAGCGAATGGAGGTAATTAAAAAAAAAAAAAATACAAGATTAGGGATGTGTAGGAATTTCATAGAAATGTTTCTGGAAATGTGTGTATCTGGAAAGTCTTTCGCTCATAGATACAGAGAGTAATTATATGTCTTTGCTTTCGCTTCAGACGTGAATGAACATGATGGGTTTCAAACCAACAGGGATTGGGTGAATTATTCACGAAGGCTACTCGTATGCATTTTATTAAACGTGGGTATTATTCAAGCATTAGCCAAGCATTCTCCAGGATTTAAATCTTAAGTAATTTACCTTGGGGTTTCGCCTGGTTCATAGATTGCCTCCAAGAAGTTGACAATAAATCTTTTCAAAATAAAGTATGTAAAGGAAACAAGTAAGATTGTTCTCTCTTAAATTAGGGGAAATCCTCCAATCAATTTATTTAAATTTCTTTCTTTCTTATTCTGCTAGCTTATTATTTTCAGACATTTATAACGATGTAATTATTTTTCTCTTGGTTGAACCAATATTTACAATAAGAATTTAATAATGTATAAATATGCATATGCTCATTATATATTTTTCTGGTATTGTTAAGTACTCCTTAGGTACGACCAGTCCACCTGGCACTAAACCCGCAAAGGGACTGTCTATGAATCAATTACGTTTCAGGTCTTGACTGACCCCCTGCAGTGTTGTCCGAAACAAGATTGTTTCACACTTCTGCGCATTGATTTTCATTTGCCCTGAGCAATGGCGGCATGTAGAAACAAAAATGAATCCAGCAGACGTCTTAACGCGACCCATAGCACCGAGCAAACTCAAAACCTGCAATTTATGGTTCTTCGGTCCGATTTTCCTACACGGCAACGAAAAAGAGTGGCCAGCGGCCTGCAAAGCACACGCAACCTCAGAAAATGACGTGGAACGAAAAGTAACATCCCTAGCAGCTACGACTTCAACCAACTTTGTTTTTAAAATCAAGCACAAAAACTCGTTTGGCCGATTGTTACGAATTGTTGGTTATGTAGTACGATTCATAAACCGATGCAAGAAGCGAACCTCAGAACAATCAAGTCCAACTCTGGCATTAACCCAGTCAGAGAGGCAACAAGCACTACACATCATCGTCAAGGCAATCCAATCAGAGGATTTCAAATCTGAAATCCGCGACTTGCAGCACCATCATCAATTGCACAAATCAAGTCCATTGAGCAACCTCACCCCATTTTTAGACGAACACGGCATTTTAAGAGTTGGCGGAAGATTGCATGCAGCCAATTTACCTTTTGACGCAAAACACCCTATGTTGCTGCCATACTTGGACGACATAACAAGATTCATAATGGAGGACATTCATCGAAAGCATTCACACGTGGGGCCCCAAGGTCTTGAAGCTATTACAAAACAGAAATTTTGGCCCATCAAATGCAAGACATTAGCTAGATCAATCGTACACAAATGCGTAAAATGTACTCGAGCCAATCCAAAATTACTCTCCCAAATAATGGGTAATTTACCAGCACCTAGGGTACAACCTGGACGACCATTCATCAACACCGGCGTGGATTTTTGTGGCCCCGTATACTATCATTTTCAAATCAGAGGAAAGAGGCCACAAAAGACTTACATTGCGGTTTTTTGTTGTTTTGCGACAAAGGCTGTGCATTTGGAGTTGGTGTCCAATTTGTCCACCGAAGCCTTTTTAGGTGCCCTCAAAAGGTTCATCGGAAGGCGCGGTCACTGTCGGAGAATTTATTGCGATAATGCAACAAACTTTGTTGGTGCGAGAAACCAACTGCAAGAACTTTCAACATCAGTTTATTCGGACTCGGCTCAAAACACCATTGCCAACCTATGCGGTGAGAAAGGTATCGACTTTCATTTCATACCACCAAGAGCCCCGCATTTTGGAGGGCTCTGGGAAGCCGCTGTGAAGTCTGCCAAGGAATTGATGAAGAAAACGATTGAACCAGCTTCATTAACGCACGAGATGTTATTAACTGTTCTAGTGGAGATCGAGGCAATCCTAAACTCGAGGCCCTTGACGCCACTTTCGTCTGACCCCAACGACCTAACCGCATTAACACCGGGGCATTTCCTAATCGGCGAACCACTAACTGCTCAAATCGACTGTACTACAGAGAGCAAGAAGGGTGGACTGCTATCAGCCTGGCGAGAAATAAACAACATCAAACGTGAGTTTTGGCAAAGATGGTCCAAGGAGTACCTGCATCTTCTACAAAACCGTTACGGATGGAAAAAGGCAATGACAAACGTGCCGATTGATACGATTGTTATTATCAAAGATGATAACATACCCGTAATGAAATGGCCTCTTGGCCGAATAATCCGCACGTACAAGGGCAATGATGGATTCGTACGTGTTGTTGACCTCAAAACTGAAAATAACATTTTGACCAGGCCCATACATAGGCTCGCACCATTACCCACAGAATCCACAACCATATCAGAAGTTCCGAGTTCTAGCGCGGAAATTGATGAAAGGACGCGAAACCAGGCTCCAATATCCACTGCCAAGGATCCTTCACCTCTTCGAAAACAACACTGTTCAAGTGATACAAATCCTCAAAGTGAAGAAACACCCAGCAAAAGGAAAAAACTCAGCCGTGGAGCGTTACTTGCAACTTTATTCGCTTGCCTATTAATGCCCTCTAGCTACGCCAATCCAGCCAAATTTGAAGCACAACGATTTAACAACACATTCGGAGTCGACTTTGAGGACATTGGGACAATTTTTCATGTCACAGATGAATGGAAAATCATAGTGTACTATGACTTATCTCCATACTGGGATGAAATGACGTCCTTTTTGAATGCAACAACGGCCCTACAGCGCTTATGTGACCTAACGATATATAAATCAAATTGTGAACACCTGCTGCTCCAATTTGATCAAGACCAACGCGAACTTAAACTGGATAGCTTATTCACGACCAAGAGAATCAAGCGAGGTGCACTGAATGTAGTGGGGAATCTTGCGAATTCATTATTTGGAGTGTTGGACTCGAAATATGCGGATGAAATGTCTGCCACTATCAACAACATCAAAGCCGATCAACATCATTTGGTGAGGTTACTGAGAAATCAAACATCAGTTATAGATTCAACTATCAACCTGATAAAGATCGATCAAACAAGCGCTCAACAAAAATTTAGCAAAATTGAACAAAAAATCAACTTGATACTACAAAGGATAAACGCGAACGACACGGAAGATGCCCAACAAAGGATTTTCCAAACAATGACTACTCTCTGTCTTCAGCTGGTGTCAACGAGCGCCAATTTGCACCGCATTCAATCAACCATTATTGATGTGTTGACCGATGCTCATCACGGAACTCTAAGCCCGCTACTATTATCACCACAACAGCTTCATGAAGAGCTGAAAAATATAAAGGGTACATTAGCAACAGGATCGCATCTACCTGGTCACGACGACGATGTATTGATATTATACCGATTGATGAGGACCGCTGGAAGAATCGTTGATAGTTACGTCATATTTACAGTGAGAATACCCCTTACTGACAAGCACAACTACCAATTGTTCAACTTGACTCCTATACCCGTAATTGTAAACAAAACGCTGGTTTCAATAAAGTTGTCTACCAAACTACTTGCCGTTAATGCTCACCAAGACACCTACTTCACAATGACTGAAACCGAGCTGAACTCATGCTTAACCATAGAGGATCACTCCTTTTTGTGCGACAAGGAAGGTCTTGTATATCACACTGGCGCGCAATTTTCATCTTGTGAAATGAACCTGTTGACAGCCGAGTCTACGCAAACTTGTCAAACCGCAGTCATCCCGCTGAAACACACCTGGATGCAACTTGCTGAAAAAAATAAGTGGATTTTTGGGTTAACCAAACAGATGCGATTGCAAGTGGTATGCGGAAACCAAAATTTTAAGCTACAACTAGACGGAGCCGGAATACTCACCCTGGATCCAGATTGCGTGATGAAACACGATTCAGTCACCATTTCGGGGCGCAACATAATCTCCAGTCAAGTCAACAGCTCATTCAAAGGGAGAAATATTGTGATTGAAATCCCATCGCCTATCCCAACTGTTTTATTTCCTGGAGTCGATGATGAGTATCAACCACAAAGGAATCTGCTGAATAACCTACAACAGACAGACCCGTCGCAAGGAGACCTTCGAGCTTCCAAGTCATACAAGCCACCAATCCGTGTCGTATCATGCCATCCCCGGATACGTATCAATCCTGCTGATCTGGTGATTATGAGTGGAGCATTCTGGAAGTGCCGAAACCGCCACCCCAAGCAGAGGCCTATTCCAGCACCCCGGGGGCACAAGAAACCTGATTTTTCTATTGAAATATAACCGGGATCTTGAACGACGTTCAACGTGGGGAGGATGTTCATTATCATCTTCACCATTCATCCCAAACTAAAACTAAGTTTCCCACCAGAAAATTTTAATTTGAATGGATAGAAAATTTTCCCACAAGCTACCAGACGCGTCGTCAGCAAAATACACTAATTTTTCATACCAAGTTCATGTTTACTAGTACTCGTACTAGTGCACATCTTATCTCGCATTACATTTTGGCTATACGACGCCTAGATGTCTAGGTAGTCAAGGTAAATGCGTATTTTGCTGACGACGTGGGAACTTTGTTTGGTTTTGGTTAATGCTAGCAAGTAAGTGCAATATAAATAGAATTGAAAATAAAGTAAATTTGTTAGTCTGATAACAGAATTGTTTTGCTTCACTACCTGAATCAACGAAAGCATCACGGTCACAAGTGCCGTTGTTGTTTGACTTTTATTTTAATTAAAGAGGATATCACGGTGCAAGTGCCGTGGCTGTCGAAACGGAACCATTAATAAATCTACGCAATATCACGGTTTCAAGTGCCGTTGATATTAAAGTAAAAAAAACATCAATCAACTATCCCGGATTGGCAAAAGAGTCAATCCGTAAACACTGACCTATACCTAATTTTTAACAAAAAGAAACAACAACACTAAATGTAGCAATAATGAGCTGAAACTCAAAAACTAAATAACGAAAAACACTAAAACTGAAAAATAAACACGAATAATTTAGACATTGTCATTCAGCCACCAATACCTAGATTGCCCCGTCTCAACTCGATCAGCCCCAACGAATCTAGCAAATGAGTATCTCCATTGGAACTGTTGGTCTCGTGAACTCAAATTCGGAGGATATTTTATCTTCTTATCGGTGGCCCGTCGATATATGTGATATATGACTGGGACACCGTCAGAATCAAAAACATATCGATTCATGTCCAAATACACGAATGCTTCTGGAGGAATAAAGCCAGTAGCGAGGCAAGTCGCAATATACCCGTCTGTAGGGTGGAACGGCTGTGAAATCCAAGGGTTTTCACTCACAGTCACAGATCTTGCGATATGATTCCGAAGAAGCTTTAATATGAAGATATCGACTCTAGTCACTTCAGCAGTTTGATAAATTCTTCTATTCGATATATAATGTTTCCAATCCGTCTCAGGCTTTCTGTACAAACCAGTACATGCAAGAAGACATTTTCTTTCGAAAACTCTTAATTTTTCCATAATACTAGCACTCTGGTTGTACCAGATCTGACATCCATATGTCAAAACTGGTCGAACCAGTGTCTTGTAACAGATAATTTTGACCTTTTGATCAATGTATCTGGAATGAAAGAGCTTTCGAAGGGCCATGACTACTTTAAGTGCCTTACTGAGCATGATTCACATGTTCAGTATAGTACAGATACTGATCGAGATAAACACCGAGGTATCGAACACAGGATTTATGTGGAACTCGTTCGACTACCCTCGCCAGCCATGATGTGGAAATCTTTCCAATTACGTTTCAGGTCTTGACTGACCCCCTGCAGTGTTGTCCGAAACAAGATTGTTTCACACTTTTTCGCATTTATTTTCATTCGCCAATTGTCAGTGTACAGCTGCACATCATTGAACATTTTTTGGAGATTGCTCTGAACTATTGTAGCTTTTCGGTCTGCCGTATAGATGATCAGATCATCAGCAAACGCTACCAATGATCGCGTTGGCGAGACGTTAAAATCAAAGCCGTTCAATAGCTTGCGAATGAAGATTGAGAAGAGCAGAGGCGCAGTAACTGTTCCCTGCTGTAGACCATTCAAGACCTTGAACTCGCGCATTGTTGTCAGATTTCCATCGGTTACAACAAACAATTTCCCGTATAACATATTACACATCATGGCGACAAGGTGTCTGGGGAACTTGTCCTGAAGGAGTTTAAAAATTAGTCCATCTAACCATACCGTATCAAAGGCTTTCTCCATATCAATGAGACATGCTCCAACACATTGTCTATCATTAAGTTTCCAACAGATGTCTGAGGTTACTTTCGTTATTGCATGTGTGGTCGAATGCCTGGCACGAAAACCAAATTCGGCATCAACTCATTTTCCTCAATGTGGGCGTTTAATGCTCTGTTGAGTATCACTTCAAACACCTTGCTGATGTTAGGCAGCAAGCTGATTGGGCGATAGCTTTTGGGGCATGAAGATTCTTTTCCTTTCTTCAAGATCGGAAATACCTTAGCCTTTTTCCACTCATTTGGGAAATATGAATTGCTCAACATGTTGTTGAACAATATGCAATAATTCCTAATAGCAACCTCAGGCAAATGTCGGAGAACTACATTTGGAATACCATCAGTACCACATGATTTCTTGTTGTTTATCTTGCGAAATATGAAACACAAGTCTTCATAGCTGACAAAATAATCAATAAGATTCAAGCTCGGTATGAGGTCAGATGTTAATGTTTCATTGAAATGAAGAATTGATTGGCCGTTCAGGCTTGATTTGAAGTCGGAAACTTTTGCTTCAACGACCTCTGAAAATATTTCGTTCCCTATCTCAGGGTTTGGTAGATGAACCAATTCAAAATGTGTTCCAATCAGGGCAAGTTTATCCAATCCTTCACAAATAATCCTGTTTCCATTTCTATCCGGAGTCGTACTATCAATTTCGATACCAGCCCTATCGAGAAGATTTATCTCATCACTAGTGACTTCAAGATTCGATACCTTCACTCGAGACTTCTTGCGGAATATGCTATTCACTTTCGCAAACACGCCATCTGGGTCCTGTGGGCTAATACCCCTCAATTTTTCCGCCCATTGATTGCTGACCTCACTCCTGAAGTATGACCGGATTAAGTTCCGGACATTTTTCAGGTGTAATTTCAACAAAGCCAACGAGGGATGGTTGTAGTCCAAAAATCGTCGATAAATATTGTTGACGCGTGTGAGAAGAAGGCTTTTCAATCTTTTCAACCTTGATATGGTTGGTGTTTCATATCCTTCCATATTGTTTCGAAGTTTAATCTTGGGAACTACTTTCTCAATCGTTTCCAACGTCAGCTTCTCTAACTTCGACAAATAGACATCTATTTCATCGTTAGTTAGATTCCTGTCATTCGGAACCATTGAGCAAGAGCTGCCACCATCAGAAGGGGGACATTGCTTCTGGTACTCGCGATTAAACTTCTTTTGAAACTTTCCCCAGTCTGTTTTTTCGAAGTTCAACCGATGATTTTCGTGTTGAACTGGAATGAGGAAGAAATCATCCCTGTGATGATTGATTTCCATTACGATTGCGTTATGGTCGCTATCATAAGGAAGCACCTGCAGTTTCCGTTGAGGACTATTAAAGTTGAATTCGAGTCTTGCGTCAGCAATGCAAAGGTCCAAATATGAATTTGTCCTAGGGTATGTTGGGAACTCCGACCCATATAGATTGCACCTGTATTCAATTTGGTTCTCTGTTATCCATGATTTCAGGAATACACCTCTTGGATTATTGGTGGCGTTCAGCCATGATGTATGCTTGGCGTTCAGGTCACCAGCAAGAATATAATAGTTATGCAGCCTGTTCAATTCGAGCTTGAGAACAGTTCCACCAGTTGCATAGGCAGAGATAACGATGAGGTTATCCCCACCTGGCAGTGAGATTTTGATAACGGACACTTCAAGAGATTCAAAGCTTTTGAATTCGACTTTTTCAATATTTTGGAAACGATAGGGTCTTCGTACCAATATCCCAGTGCCACCTCCCCCATCACCTATTACCCTATCGTTTCTTACGAATTCAAAATCCCTGAATGTCATGGAGTGCCATGAATTGAGGTGGGTTTCGGTTAGAAGCAGGATGTCAGGCTTTTGTCTGGCAATGAATTCAAGGAGATAATCACGACGATGTAAAGTAACAATGGAGTTGACGTTGATCGAGATGAGACGAATCCTATCCGTGGGAATGTGGCTGGATGACAACTTATTTTGAGCCATTTGAAAATCCTAAACGCTGAAAAACAATGTTAATTTTCGAATCTTGTTTATCGATTCGCTCTAAGGAATTTAGTTGCTGATAAATTTTAAGAAGCAGCTCATTATTGCCACTTACATTATTTACACTATTTTCCGCATTTTCTGCTGGTCCTCTAGCGGCTTGTGCAAATGATACTCCGGGCTTGACGAAGTTCGGAGCTAAGACACTGCGGTGTATTTGTGTTTGCTTTGGGGCAGATTTCAATCTTGCATCCTGATATCGGGAGCATCCTCGATATGATGCCGGGTGACCAAAAACACCGCAGTTCACACAATATAATTTCTCTTTTGGCTCCGTCTGAGCCAATTTGCACTCACCGGGAGCATGCACGTCTTTGCATTTAACGCATCGGTAATGCATGGCGCAGTTGGCAGCCGAATGCCCAAATCGTTGGCAGCGATAGCACTGGTTGATTTCTCGCTTCTGGAGGCGTTCCCACCTCACCACTCGAAAATTTAAATACCTGATTTGCTGAAGAGCGCTTGGACTGCTCTTATTTGTTATTTGTAACAAATAAACTGGTAAGTTTTTTTTTCTACCGTCGACCTTCTTGTCGCGAATGTTTTCACTGAGATAAACTCGATTTGTGGTGCTGTTTCCTTGAGAACCTGAAGAAGATCGACGGTATCTTCTCCGCAGTCCAAGCCCTTCAGCAAGAACGTCTGGTTCTTCTCGCTTTTGGGGGTATAGGTGAAGTGCGGAACCTCCCCAGAATTCAAAGCATCTTTCGCTGATTTGAAATCAACCAGTGATTTCGTTCTAATTGACAGCTTCTCAGAATTTATTCGTTTGATTTCGAAATTTTTCAATTTGTTTTCGGCTGCCAACAGCCGAACCATGTCTTTTCCGCTTTGACCGAAGACATTTATTGGCGGAACTTTCTCGGTATTCTTGGCTACTTTTTGAGGACCAGCAGAACTACGGGCTGGTTTCTTCTCCCTATTTCTGCTTTCATTATTTTTATTTTTTAAATATAAGATAAAATTATCGTTTTTATTACCTTCGTCTACCTCCATGTCCTGTTGGAGTCCATCCAGCGCCGCAAAGTAGTTCTGGCTTTCGTTGGTGCCACCAGCACTTAATACCTCTTCAGTTATTATTGGAGTTGCAGCTTTCTTCTGTTTTTCGATTTTTTGTATCGGACCACTCTCTTGAACTTTTTTTGCCGTCTTGAACATTTCTTCGTATGTTTGAATTCTTGCTTTCAACTCTTCGATTTCACTTCGAAGGCGGCACACTTCCTGTCTATCCTCGAGCACTTGTGTTTTGCGACCGGCATCTGCGGTATCCTGGGTGCTCGTGTGTCTCCGCTTGTTGACACTTGCCAATTTCACACCGTCACTCTCCCCGGGGCCCCCCAACGGAGGGAAGCCGTCGGGCTCCTCCATACAGCAGTCCCGAGTTGTCTTTGGTTTGTTGCCTTTTCTTGATTTATTGGTTTGGTTGGTCGACGCCTTCGACGATTAATTCTTCCCCAATAAAATCAAAACTTGCTTTTGACTGACTCGTATAAAATTAATTCAATTATTTGAAACTGACTTTTGTGAAAAATTAATTAATTTTTAAAATTAATGACAGGAGCGATTAAAAACACGTCTACACGCAACGAGTGCTAGACGTAGAATTGAGTATTGGATGTCTTCCTTGATTCAATGTTTGACGAAAGCGTCTGGATTTTTGCTTCAAACAATTCCTTATATTTTGAATGAAGTGACGCAATGGAAGTGTAGTAGTCGCTGATGAAATAGTCATCCTGGGGTTGAACGCCAGGATGGTTCCTGATCTCAGTATCGGTGGACTCGAACTGCTCCCATGCCTCTTCCAGTCGCCGCAATCGCTCTTGATAATAATCAAAAGTCTTTCGCTGCGCCGGATCCTTCCCCACGTTTGAGATGATCCTCTGAATTTCCTTTCCAGTGACCTCCTGGTTGGCGATGAGTTTTTCCATATTGAAACTGTTTTAAATGTGAATAATACGAAGTTTCCTCGAATATGAAGAATACGGATGTGTCCCTGAATGCGAAGAACCGGACTCATTTGCTAGATTCGTTGGGGCTGATTGAGTTGAGACGGGGCAATCTAGGTATTGGTGGCTGAATGACAATGTCTAAATTATTCGTGTTTATTTTTCAGTTTGTGTTTTTCGTTATTTAGTTTTTGAGTTTCAGCTCATTATTGCTACATTTAGTGTTGTTGTTTCTTTTTGTTAAAAATTAGGTATAGGTCAGTGTTTACGGATTGACTCTTTTGCCAATCCGGGATAGTTGATTGATGTTTTTTTTACTTTAATATCAACGGCACTTGAAACCGTGATATTGCGTAGATTTATTAATGGTTCCGTTTCGACAGCCACGGCACTTGCACCGTGATATCCTCTTTAATTAAAATAAAAGTCAAACAACAACGGCACTTGTGACCGTGATGCTTTCGTTGATTCAGGTAGTGAAGCAAAACAATTCTGTTATCAGACTAACAAATTTACTTTATTTTCAATTCTATTTATATTGCACTTACTTGCTAGCATTAACCAAAACCAAACAAAGTTCCCACGTCGTCAGCAAAATACGCATTTACCTTGACTACCTAGACATCTAGGCGTCGTATAGCCAAAATGTAATGCGAGATAAGATGTGCACTAGTACGAGTACTAGTAAACATGAACTTGATATGAACAATTAGTGTATTTTGCTGACGACGCGTCTCGTAGCTTGTGGGAAAATTTTCTATCCATTCAAATTAAAATTTTCTGGTGGGAAACTTAGTTTTAGTTTGGGATGAATGGTGAAGATGATTATGAACAGTCAGGTTTATATTATGTTTATTATATTAGGTTAGAGATAAGGTAAAACGCTTAGGTTAGGAACATTGTTATAGATTTTTTTTTTAAGTATAAGATAAAGTTTTTTGATAGCATTTATTAGAATCAAGTTAAAACATATTAGGTGTAGGATCAAAGTTCACTGTAGTGTTAAGATTATAAATAATTTTAGAATAGTGTTGGTTGGTTTTTTCTCCTTTTTTCAATTGAATTTTAAAAATATGTAACAATCTTCATTGATTTGAATTTGCTAGAGTTTTTTTTTTAAATGTGTTTAATGATAACGTACAAATTTAGAGAGCCATTTGGGTCATTAAGTTTTTTTATTGTTATTGTTTGGATTTTGCTTTATATTCTTTTAAAATTTATAACGATTAGTATTAAATAAAGCGCTTTTGACTTTGACTTTGATGCAAATACTGCCGGTTTAAAAGTTCTCATCAAGACTTTTCATTTGATACCCCACTATATGGGGAGATTCCTCTTAAGAACATATTTTTGTTTTTACTCAAACATTGAAGAGTACTCTAACTTACGCCTGCCCAAAAAATGTTGTGTTCCTAACTTATGGGGCTTGCGAGAAAGCATGGACGAACAGTTAGGTTGCGTTTTAGTAGGGTATTGTAAAATTATTAAACAAAACCTTAAACAATAAAACAAGTTCTGTTTTTTGTAATGTTCTTTGGATAATATGTATTTTTTAATAAAGTTGGTTGGTTTTTTCTCCTTTATCCAATTAATATATAATAACTACCATTTAATAAAAATAAGGTATTGTTTTTCGATTGATTTTTTAATTGCAATATTGTTTACATTTTGAGTGCCATGTGGGCAATTAAGTTTTTGGTTCTTTTAATGTTTTGAAACTTGGCTTATGATTTTATAAAATTTTAAATGATTGATGAAATCAGTCGACTTTGACTCAAAAATACTGCTCAGGCGATTCGGGCAAAAATCTGTTGCATGTCATCTCAGCAAGGAAGAGGTTTTAAAATATACGAAAAATGTAAAGTTCCAAATTAAAACATTTTCAATTCATAGAATCTAGCTTGAAAATTGCAAAGTTTGCGTGCTAACAAAAATTATCCACATAAAGGGGAAATTATCAAAGAGTGTACTCCTATTAAACCGATTTATTGACCGATAGATGGTTACTACTACATAATTAAAGTGAACAGTTAAGTTTTCGTGTGTTGATCTTTTAGCTTCTTACATTCCTTGATGAAACCTTAATAGTTGATAAATTGAATGATTTAAAGTTACTACACAGCGGCCGCTACGATCGGTACAGTTCCTAAATTTGAGAAATCATATTTCGAACTGCATCGTTTTAATTGCAAATACGGACATGAAACTGATTTAGAGATCGCAACATTGACCAACGTATGTGATATATTCATATTGCATATTTACTGAATTGTCGAGATTCCCTACCATCTGACAAATCTACATTTTGTATAATCGCTTTTAATTTTTCTAAATAGTCACTCCAAGTATTGGTTCGAATCATATAAGATTCAATTTGGCTTTTCTGACCTTTCAGTTGAAAGAATGAAATATATTCCCGAAGCTATAATACGCTTTCAATTCTGGTACCATCGTTCCGATTCATTTTGAGCATGCGTTGAGTTAGTAGCAAAACCAAGGGTACAACCATTTCAAACAGTGGTAATTTGCTGACAGATTCAGTAGGAAAGCTTTTATATGTGGAAATGACTCTAACATTTTTTTACGAAGAGCAGTCGATGCGGATAATGAAGTGATTACTTTCAGGATCACATATCTTCTTCTTCTTCTTAGCACTACAGCCTCTCTCGGGCCTTCGCTTCCTGCAAATAGCGCCTCCAACTGTCTCAGGCCATTGACCGCGTCCTCCAATCCCGAAATCTGAGCAGCGATAAACTCTCTTCGTCGACCGAGTCAGACTAGCGTTTCCTCGGTTTCCCCACTGCTCTCCGGCCTTCAGTTCTCCCAACGAATACCCTTTTGGTTACCCGTTGTTCGTCCATATGGTTCATGTGTCCAGCCCATTGCAGCTTCCGCAGTGTGAATCGTTGAGACCTCAGGCTCGTCAAAAATTTCATACAGCTCATCGTTGTATCGAACTCGCCATTGGTCTCCGTCTAGCTTTGCTCCAATTATTCGCCTCAGTACCCGTCGCCCAAAAGCGTTCAATATATTTGTAGATGCTTGGGTTAGGGTCCATGTTTCACACCCATAGCATAACACAGGTTTTATCACAGATTTGTATACTTGAAGCTTTGTTTTCCTGTATGCGAGTACAGTATCGAAAATGTGAGCGAATTTGTGTTATTTAGGCGCCAAAATGACGAGAAAGAGTAACGAAAGAGGCGAAATACGCCAAAGAATACAGCTTGGAAATACAATAAAATATTTTATTAAGTTTTGACGATCTTGAAGACCCGCTGCACCTGGTTCATATCTTTATACTGTTTCTCGTCATTTTGGCGCCTAGGTACACAGATTCGCTCACATTTTCGATACTGTACTCGCCAAGTGTGAAACTTTGTGTGCTTGAGGTATTTTTCCTCGACTGCATCATGAGCATTGTTTTATATTCATTGATTTGAAGCCCTACTAGTTTTGCTTCGCTGTCGAGTTGTTAATGACCGTGACAAAAAGTTGATGTCGTCCGCATAGGCTACGACTTGGCTCGACTTGTATAGTAATGTACCTCGTGTATCGACAGGTAGCTTCCGTATGACGTACTCCAGAGCCAAATTGAATAGCAATGGGGCCAGCCCATCTCCCTTTTTCAGCCCGATATTTGTGTCAAAGGCATCGGCGAGTTGATTATTGACGCAGACTTGGGAGGTCATCGCCGTCATTGTCATTTTGGTAAGACGGATTAATTTGGCTGGGATGTCAAAGCAGAGCATTATTTGGTACAGTATGTTACGACAAATACTGTCGTATGCTTGCTTAAAGTCAACGAAAATTTGATGTACGTCTATGTTGAACTCCCAGCATTTTTCAAGTACCTGCTTAACAGTGAACAATTGGTCGGTTGTCGATCAACCTGCTCTAAAACCACCTTTTTTTTGTGGTAGGGAGGTGAAGGCATTTACGCCCGCCGAGTCTGGCAGTGTGGGACTCCCATGGAGGATACCCTTGGACTACCCACTAAACACCTCCCCTGTCAATCTGAGAACCTAGCCTGGAACCGTTTGACACATTCAAGCTGGGGAGTCCCTTTCCTAGCGGGAGGGGGGAAGGGAAGAGGAAATGCCAGAAGAGCGATCCCCCAGCCCCACCACCTCCGGCTGCTGTGAGTCCCTTTTATATTTTAGGACTGCCCGAGCATAATGTGCCACCTGGTTCCATTTGTCAACCGATTCGAGCATCACCGCAACTATATTATCCGGGGAGAGCTCTCCCGTCTCCCTGTAGAGTTCCCGCAAAACACGCAAAAAATGTGTGACAGGCATTGTCCTCCTCTCCTGGGCAAAACCGACAATCGGGAGACCGTGACTTACCGATCTTGTGCAGGTAAGACTGAAAACACCCGTGCCCGCTCAAAAGCTGGATCAGATAGAAGTCAGTCTCACCATGCCTTCAATTTAGCC
Organism: Odontomyia ornata; assembly: GCA_963969285.1. NCBI lineage: Eukaryota > Metazoa > Arthropoda > Insecta > Diptera > Stratiomyidae > Odontomyia > Odontomyia ornata. The sequence continues at coordinate 1,671,001 of OZ017744.1, read as the reverse complement.
ACGGTCTCACATCCGGGATGAGGCGCGCAGTCCACCTTCCCTTCGTGCAATTCCCCCCAAGACTGCTGCCAATCGTTGAGCGAGCGTTGTCTCTCCTCGTGGACAACCATCTCCCTCGCATCCTCGTTTCGGCGCAGGTAAATAGCACAGCGCTCTCTAGCAAGGAGGGCGACAGGTATCACGCCTGCAATCACTCTCACCGCCGAGTCGGAGACTGTTGGATACGAAGATGCAATTCTCAGTGCTCCTCTTCTCTGTACCTGTGCCAATCGTTTTCGGTATACCTCCTTGCTGAGAGCGTCGCCCCATACCTCTGCTCCGTACAGTAGCACTGACCCTACAGCACTCATCAAGAGGAGTCTTCTTGATGGGCTGGGTCCCCCTACGTTGGGCATAAGTCGACTCAATGCCGATATTCCCGAAGGCCTTCTCAGCCGTTGCCCTGATTTCCTCAGAGAAACTCATCTTCGAGTCGATCAGTAGCCCCAGGTACTTCCCCGTGGAGATATTTGTATATCTCCAATACTGATCATCCTTACTCTAGGGATTCTCTTTTTTGTCAAGATGACCACTTCGGTTTTCTCCAGTGCTAAACTCAGCCCGCGAGCAGTCATCCAGTCCCTCATTCGGCGCATTAGCATACCTAGCCTAAGTTGCGCTTGTTCAACGGTGCGTCCAGCGACCAGAGCCGCAATATCATCCGCATAGCCGACCAAGCGTGACTCATCTGGCATCTCAAGTCTCAGTAGCCCGTCGTAAGACACGTTCCACAGGTCCCGACCAAGGATAGATCCCTGGGCAACACCCGATGTAATTTCCATCCTTCGTTGGCCCTGTGTCGTGTCGTAGAGCAGGCTTCGGTCCTTTAGATAGTTCCTCAAAAGCCACATTAGATATTCTGGAACTTGAAAAGAGTTTTCCAGCGTGTCCAGAATATCCACCCATCTAGCGGAGTTGAAGGCATTCCTGACGTCGAGTGTCACAACAGGACGATCCGTCGCTTGGTGCGACTTTATGCCTCTGCCTTTTGGCCCGCGTTCACCACCTCTGCAATCGCATCAATGGTAGAACGTCCTGCTCTAAAGCCGTACTGCCGAGGAGATAGGTCCCCAGCAGCACGAATCGCGTCAGTGAGTCTTCCCTTGATGAGTTTCTCTAGCACTTTCCCAGCCGTGTCTAGCATGCATAACGGGCGGGATTTCCTTTCCCCTTGCTGATCAGCACGAGCCTCGCCACCTTCCATCGTACCGGGAAAACCCCGTCCCATAGGCAAGCGTTGAGCTTGCAAGTTGAGCAGCAAGTCAGGACAATGGTGATAGACGAGCCGCAACACCTCAGCTGGAACACCAATCAATCAATCAATCAAAAGCGCTTTATTTAATACTAATTGTTATAAATTTTAAAAGAATATAAAGCAAATTCCAAACAATAACAATAAAAAACTTAATGGCCCAAATGGCTCTCTAAATTTGTACGTTATCATTACACATTTAAAAAAAAAAAAAAAAAACTATAGCAAATTCAAATCAATGAAGATTATTACATATTTTTTAAATTTAATTGGAAAAAGGAGAAAAAACCAACCAACACTATTCTAAAATTATTTATAATCTTAACACTACAGTGAACTTTGATCCTACACCTAATATGTTTTTTTAGCTGGAACACCATCTGGACCTGGAGCCTTCCTCGCTTTTAAGGAGAGGACTGCCTCCTCCAGTTCAGGCTGTGTGAAGAGTGGGCACTCGACTGCTGTTTCACCATGGACAGCGTCAATACGGACGGGATGGGTGGGGAAGAGTCCCCGCACTATCGCGTCCATCTTTTCCGCGTCATGTATACAAGGCTTCCGTAGGGCACCAAGTTTCCCTGTGACCAGCTTGTAGCCAAGGCCCCACGGATCCTTGTCTGGTCACTCTTTGCTTTTAGTACCGTAATCTCCTCGTTTGCTTCGGATCCTTGTTCACATTGGCCACTAGGTCTTGCCAGCAGCGAGCCTTGCTACTGTTGATCAGTTTGCGAAGGCATTTCCTGGCTGACTTATATGCTGCCACCTGGTTGCATGCCTCGTCACGGTTCCGCGCCCGTTGAGCCTCACGCCCAAGCTTGTGACACTCCCTCCGCTTTTCAGCGATTTCAGTAGACCACCAGTACACTGGGGGCTTGCCGTGCCGAGGTCTTCGACGGGGCATAGAAGCGCAGCAAGCAGTCGTGATTATGCTCATAGTAGAGTTCACCACGTCTTGAGCTCCCAGTTCTTCCGTCCCCTCCGGAGCTCCCTGCAGCGGCTCACCTGCTGTGAGAACCTTGACGAACCTCTCGACGTCCATTCTTCCAATGTTCCATCCAGTTGTAGAAGGCCGAGAGCACGGACGTCGGGAGATAGCATCACTTATCTCAAGCAGAATGCACTGATGATCACTGGCTGAGTAGTCCTCTGATACTTTCCAGTTGTGTTTCCTCCGTACTAAGGACTCCGAGGCGAATGTCACGTCCGGTATGGTTCCCTCACAGCTAATACGGCGGAAAGTCGGCGTATTTCCGGAGTTTAGTACGACGAGGCCCGTCCTGGCCGCCATTTCCAGGATTCGTTTTCCCCGCGGATCCGTCCGAGGCATACCCCATTCGATTGCTTTAGCATTGAAGTCGCCCCCAACAAGCACTTTACCCTCTGCATTCGAGACAGCGCCCTCCAGAGCATTAAGCTTGGCTTGGAAAGATGATATCGGCTCGTTAGGCGTTAGGTAGACACTAAAGAAGGTGATCCCTGAGCACCGAACCCACACGAAACCATCCCCCCGTCCACAACTCTCCGCTTGAAAGTCACTGTCCCGAAACCAGATAGTGGCAGTACCAGTTTCATCAGAGTACCATAATGCAGGACTCTTATTATGGTGTTGCTCACTCAGCAGCAAGAAGTCGGCTTTCCTGTCCCTCGCAAACTGCTCAAGCAGATTTTGGGCGGTTGAACTGCGGTGTAGGTTTAGCTGCAGGATGCGGGTCATCGAAGCTCTGATATTGCCTTGGCTAGGGCTTCCTGGAACACCCGGCATTTTCCTGATCCCAAGACGTGTCCAAAATCAGGTTGTGGATCAGCATCCTTGCAAAGAATACAGTGTGCCTCCTTCGTACACTCTTTTCTTTTATGTCCCATTTCACCGCATTTGTAACATAGGGAACTCCTATCGGGTCCTTTGCATACTTGTGTGGTGTGATCATAACCAAGGCATTTGAAACATTGAAGAGGCGTTGCTCTTCGCCGTATCCTACAGACAACCCACCCTATTCGTACTTTGCCCTTGTTCAGGAATTGTTCGGCGTCCTTTTCGGTCACGTCAACTATGGCCATGCGTTGTCCCCTGTTGTTTTCTGGTGTCAGTCTCGCTTTGATCCTTCCCACGCTAGGGAACTCCCTTTTGATGGCCTCTTCTACCTCGGCCAGATCCGTCACGCAGTCAATGTCCCGTATTTCGATCGTTGCCATCGGCTCGAGCGGGGCTATAGTTGCGCTTTTGCCAAGGACTTTCTTTACTGCGTCACACAATGCTTCTTTATTGCCGGCCTCTGCTCCGAATTCGACCAGTATGTGGCCCGACCGCGTTGGTCGTACTACTTTAATGGTAGTATTGGTGTCTTCGGGCTTACGTTTCCCCTGATGTCCCGCAGCACCTCCGCGTAGGATCAGCCATCTTGGGGCTTTACAAGCAGTGCCTGCTGCCGGGGTCTTCGTCGGGGCTTCTGCCTCTCCTGTTTTGCATCAGGTCCTTTTTCTAATTGGGCGTCCGTGCGAATTTTGTTTCTGGCTTTTTTTGAAGGAGTTTCTTTGCGGCTTTCTTCGCTCCTTTTGTAAGCACTGTCTGGAACCCCCGATCTGGTGCTCCACGCCCGTCAAGTGCCTCTTCCTTCCTTCTTTTATCGCGATCTCCTTCGATTGGGCTAGACGCCATTCTTTTATTGACTTTTAATGATGGAGCTATCTGCATGTCGCCTTTAGATTTCGCCCCAAGCGCCTCTTTAGCCTTCTGTTCATCTTCGGCCCTTAACCAGCTCCTCCGATAGTGCCCGATGCGATCTAGGAGCTCCTCTAGTTCAAGGAGCCCTTCCTTTGCTACTTTGCTAATTTTTGGGGAGTCGCATGCAGTTTGTATTCTTTTCAGAACATCTCCCGCTTTTCAAAGTAGTCTCTCCTCTTCGTATCGCTGGGCCGCAATTGTACCTTGCAACCCTCATTGGGAGAGGTTTTCGCGCTCCGTTTCCGAGTGCAGTACTTCCGCCACATTTTCAACGGTGGCGGTACAATCACGCGGTGTCTGGTCACTCTTTGCTTTTAGTACCGTAATCTCCTCGATTGTTTCTGGATTTTTCGTTGCAATGTCGGGATTTGTGACCCTTGCATCGTTCGCTTTAGTAACGATCGCAGCCGTGACAATCGAATTTTCGGTGCTCTTTATGTTATCTTCCACTGCTCGAACACCTGAAGCATCTTGCTGAGTCTCCCGCTTCTCCTTAATAGGACGCTCGGGCGTTCGCATAATTTTTTTGCTGCACCCAAACGCCGCAGGAATCTCAGTCTGCACCAGACTGTCTGCTGTTCTCCGTTTTTCGTCTACCGTCACTGTCATCGTGTTAGTCTTCGTTTTTTTCCTGGTTAGTACAGCTCTCGATGTACTGTTGACATCGTGGCTGCAACCGCTGGTTGCGTCGTCGTTATTATTTTTGGTTTCATTTTTTGATCTTTTGATTTTGTTTGCTCCATTTTATTGGGTCCCCCCTCGGCGCCGCTATCTCCGCTCGTGTGTGTAGTCGCCTTTTTGGTCCCATGGTTATCTTTGCAGAGCAGGGAGGCCATGCGAGGGTTGGCACAAGCCCTTATGGGGACAAGTGCTCAGAGCCAGACCAGCGCTAATCGGGAGTCCGTCTCAACCGAACCTACACCACCAACCCAATGGTGCGAACTTCGAACGTACTCCGAGGCCTGTCAAGGTTTTACCGGGACGGAGACGGTATGATAGTTGAATTGGAGCCGTTCACACACGAGTTTCACCTCGGCGCTACTGCGCAAAGCAACTAGGTCCAAACCCTCACATCCGCCAGCCCAAAGCGTCAATTCCAGTTCGTTGTCCAAAGCGTAGTCCAGATACAATAAGAGTCGTTACCTGTCATCCCAGGAGGGAACCTCACGGCACCCCCCATATCCTCGGGTCCGTGGGGGTGGCACTCCCCAAAGAATGCTCGCCTCCAAGAATGTTCTTGTCGAACGGCTTTCTCCCTGCGGGAATTTCCTCGGGTACGTGGGGCGGAACTCCCCAAAGAATGCTAGCCTCCAAGAGTGGTCTTGTCGACCGGCGTTCCCTCTGCGGAGTTTCCTCGGGTACGTAGGGGCGGAACTCCCGAAAGAATGCTAGCCTCCAAGAGTGCTCTTGTCGACCGGCATTCCCCCTGCTCTAAAACCACCTTGATACTCGCCAATAATACAGTTGGCGTATGATCCGATTTTATTTTCTAAGATCTTTGAATATATTTTGCACCCCGTACAAAGTAGTGATATGCCTCTGTAATTTTCGCACAGTAGCTTGTCACCTTTTTTTTGGATAGGGAATATAATTGATTGGCTCCACTCTTTCGGCATATGTGTAATGAATTTCGAAATGCCCGTATAGGACACGGGTGCCGATGGTCTGGCACAAGTGTCAGCGAGCTATAAACACCGAGCTCAGCTAACTAGCTTCGCTTAACGACCGCGTACGCGTGCTTGACGACTAGCATTTGCGGGATCATATGAGGCGGGTTCTTGTCGAGCCACGAAGCTACACTACAAAATACTTATCACGCGTACTCTACTCTACAAGACGTACCGATCACTTTTTATTATCTTTAGAAATGTTCTATTAGGTGTCAATTAAGCTACTCTACAGTAATTCAATATTTTTTTGCCTCGTTAAAGTTAGCGGACACGGAGGCTTGAGACAAACGCAAACATTACACAAAAAGCAACCGTTACTTTTCCCGAAGAATGCCGTTGCATTACAAGGGGAATGTCAAACCTGAAGATGTTAAAGCGGCTGAAGTGAACCACTCATCTCTGCCTAAAGGATGGAAATTTGACGGATGTAGTTTACTTTACACTAGTAAAACAACAAACTAAGCAGTTTCGACGGGGTGACCACCTTATCTCTTCAGGAGCAGCCACTCCTGATCACCACGGGGCTGCTCGACTGCTTATGTTTATTACATATGTTTATGTTGCCATATATGCTGGATGACTTTGTGAATAGCTTTTTGAACACTGCTGCCACCATATTTGATGAGCTCCACTGGAATCTCATCGATGCCCGGTGCTTTATTGTTCTTTTGGGCTTTGATGATGGAACCCACTTCATCCAGAGTTGGTGGGCCACTGAAAGCTCTTCGCAGACATCTATAAGCTCCGATGTTCTGGAGCTGTGCGGAGGATTAAGGAGGTTCTTGAAATATGATGCCCATCTTTCCTTAATCTTGGTTTCATCAGCGATGATGTTGCCGATGTCATCACGACAGAGCGTGGTTTTGGGCTGATAACCACGTTTCAGGCTTTTCAGTACTTTGTATGTTTGTCTTGTGTTGTTGCTTGCTAAACTTACATCTCATGTCTTGAATGTTGTTTCCAGGCCAGTTCGTTTCCTGAGTTGCCAGTATTTTTAATTTATATTGACTGGCCTGTTGTTAAAGATCCTTAACAGCGCTAGGGTAATTGAGTGATCTGATATTCTAGGATCCAATGCCATAGTGCTTTTTTCGTTTGCGAGGTCGTTGCCGTGAGTCCCATCCATTTCGAGGCCCATCTGCAGGGTTCGAAATATTTTAAGGTTTTCCAGGGACGGGGAGTTAGCCCTTCGCCCAACCTCCATTCCGGTAGCATGGCTATTACTTCGACTCCGCTATCAGGCGCGGAAAGATTCTCCCTCACCCTCTTACGCCTCACAAAGGAGGTGTAAGTAGGATTCAGTAGCAGAGCTGTAGATGTATTTACAGATATTAGCATTTCTCGGCATTTAATGTCCCATCAGTGGGGAGCCAGTAAGCCCAATGTGCGACCCCGAGAACATTTACTACCATTTAATTGGGGGGTTTGGGATGAGGAATCAGGGAAGCTATGGGTTGGGGAAACAAAGGGGTTCCCTCCTCCTTTCTCAAACGGGTTTGGAGCCATCAACGGTGGTGTTGAATCGCATATCTTAAGAGAGGTAATTGTGTTGAGAGGAGCGGGAAAAGTCAAGATATGTGAGAATATGTGCCCCACCTCCGCCTCGCGATTGAGCATCTTTGAATAATTTTGGTACGACTTTAAGCTCTTCAAATGAAGTGCAAAACTAAAAATACCGCTTGCTTTCAAGGTTTCAAAGAATGAATTCAAATATCGCCATTCACAGCGAATTATGTATTAATTCTGAAGGATATATTTGAATAGCAATTACGTGCTATAGCCCTGATTGAAGATATCAAATTCTTGATTCGCTTGCCCAATTATTTGTAAAATACCAATCACCACCTATTCTAATCGTATTTTCTTCGCACTGCCATTTCGCATAAGATAAAGAACGGATTATTTTTTTAAGATGTACATGTGCCGATAATTCTGATCTTGAAAGACAATTTTCTTCAATATCCGTAACATTGTCTTTCACTCTGTAGACTTTTTAATGCAGTTGCATGAAATTGCACATCATAAATAACTCTGGATGAGTTTCATTTCCGTTGTAAGGGCTACTATGTGGTTAAACAATATCGATTGACTAATAAATACATACATGTTCCGCAACCGTATAAATGCATTCCCTTCATGACAGACCACACGGTTTTTTAGATCGTAAACATTTACTTGGGCAACTAAGGTAATTCTTGAGCTAATACATGCAATATAAAGATAGGCCTTATGGAATGTGTGCTTTTATTGGGCAAAAATTAAGCGATCATTTGATCGTAACGTTAGTTGTATTTTGGATAATTTGCAGATCGTATGTTCTTGTACACAGGGCAGATCTTTAAAATGCTGCTGCTTTATCAACTATTAATGGTAGTACCTTAGACTACCATGGTGGTAAGGGGTAAAGGGAAATCGGGGTTCGATTCTGAAGAACCGCTATTCCCCGTTACCCGTTACCACCATGGTAGCACAGATTAATAACAAGGTTTGATTTTTTGTTGCAATTATGTATTAATGTTCTGTTTGATTCAATAGTTCATTAATATAATCATATTTTAATGCCCCGTTTGGTGCCATAAGTTAATGCTTTATTTGATACAGATGTTGAATTATAGGCTGAATACAAGTTTCTGGTCTTAAAACACTTTCTGTTGAGAATAAAACTATTATTTTTACATTTGAAGAAAACCGGAATTCAATTTCTTATTTGCAATACGTGTATAATTGGCTTTACACATTCTTTTAACATCCACATTCAATGCCGATTTTCCTTTTAATCAAAGGTATACATTAATGATTTGCTTATTACTTATCTCAAAATTATTTTTTGATATCTATTGTTACATATTTTGTAGTTTCTGTTCTGTGACTTTCATTCTATGTTTAGGATATCCTGAATCTCTTGGGTTGTTAACATTATTTAACTCAAAATTACTTTCAATATCCATCGCTATATATTTTGCATTAAATATTCTTTGACTCTTATTCTACTCGTACATGTTTTGGCTTTTCATTTCTTCATTTCTTTTAAATAATTTTATAGTGTGTTTTCTTGCGTATATTTTTTTTTCAAATATTGTAATTACTAATTGATTCGATGTTTCTTTTGGTTAGCGGTTATTATTAGTGTGTCACTATTTGATTAGTACAGGTTCTAGATAATAATATACAGTTAGCGTTAGTGAGGATTTAATGTAAATGACGTTCAAAATAGTTTAAATGTACAAAGAAATTTGTTTCTTTGTACCATTCATGGTTTATGAATACTCTATTAAATTACTTTCTGTAATGCTATAACAAAAGCTCTTTACGTAAGCTTTTACTACCATTCTGTTAAATTATTGTGCTAATAGGTTAGTAGAGACGTTCATTGGCAAATATTGTTAAAGCTTTAGCGGTTACTTATTGGGAACGAGTTAATCTGTAAATGGGGAATGAATGTTTGACACGATCGTTGCGTTCAGGAATCGATTCCCTTCAGAAAAAGTTTTGCCGAGAGAATAGCTTTCCATTGATGTAGCTTGGGAGCATAGTATATATACTCACCTAGTATCCACACTCAATCTACCTCCGGAAAAATCTGAACACAAGTCGAAGTGCGCACCATAAATCCTCGGCAGCAGGTAGGTGGTAAACGCTGATGCGAGGATCGGTGCGAATATAAACATGTGCTTCAATGAGAGAATTCGGGATTACCAGATCTAAAAAAAGTAATAATTTTGCAGAAAAACCAAATCGTTCTATGCATTCTTTAGTTTTCACTCCCATGTTCTGAAATGTGTAAAAGAACATGTGCCTTGGAAATTTTATTTGCTTTTTGTTTTGTTTTTTGAATACAATGGGCTGTGGCTCAGTTGACGTGCCCCGGTTCAGCTGACCAGCCCCTGAAAAAATTCAGAAAGTGTGCAATACAGGGTAAATGGAAGGTGTGGATACCATGTGAATGTACTATGCTTGGGAGTCGTTGTTGTTGCATTCCCAAGATTTTAATGAGTGTGATAAATAAACTTTCTCCTTAATATGTATGGTTAATGTTGTTAAAGGGGATTGGGAGTCATCGATTGAAAGTTTACGTTATGAGCAAATGCAAGCAAACGAAGCGATATATTGTAGCTTTCACATGCGCTAATTCCTAGGAAGTATATGATATGTATGTACTCATTCGTGGTTGGTTGGTAATTGCCTTGAAGTGTATTTGTTTCTTATAAAGCCGGTTTAATGCATTTCGTAGTGGGCAGGGCTTTTAATCCATCTTTGCTGTGGGGTTGTGAAGGAGGAAGAACTTTTAAGGTATATGCATTTAATTGTCACTTAATTGGCTTAAATTGTCTATTAAGTACTTGTTTATCCATATGTGGTGGTAAAAAGGGAGGGTTATTAGAAATGTGTTCTGAAGTATGTTTAAATACTTGTGGATTAATTATAAATTGCAACTACTATCTATTATGAAGGTTTTTTATTAAGTATAGAAAGGTTGAATGGGTTAATGTAAATTAAGTCGATTTTTTTCTCAAATTGAAATTAGAAGGAGCGATTCTGGGCTTAAAAGTTCTGGTATATACTTTTATTGATTCCATTGCATTGAAAATATCTTGCGAAAAAGATTATTGTAAAAGACGGTCGAAGCGACTCTATCACTATATGTTGGGCTTCGGAACGTATAGTTTCGGCCTTCATTCAAGACCGGATATGTGTTCCATATAATATCTCCCTAGTGAGTGTCTAATTGGTTTGGTGTCAGACAGTAGAGTGCCGTGCGAGGTCACTTCCTTAGCCGTTTATAACCAGAAAACGATTGTTTAAAGAATCTTAAAGTATATATTATAGCATTCTGAAATGCAATTTGATATCGATGCCAAATGTAAATTAAAGGGTGGGTTTTGAATTGTATTGCGTTCACCACAGGAGTTTTATTCATGACTTATTTTAGTAGTTAGCAATTATAATGTATTAATAGTGCAGGGAAACGTAGTGTCTTGTTTAAAGGTAATTGTTTGATAGCGTGTTTGCAAACCATTTTGGATCAACTGTTCAGAGGCTATGATTGGATGGTAAATCCATGGGTGTTTTGCATAAAGTCAAAGTCAAAGTCAAAAGCGCTTTATTTAATACTAATCGTTATAAATTTTAAAAGAATATAAAGCAAATTCCAAACAATAACAATCAAAAAACTTAATGGCCCAAATGGCTCTCTAAATTTGTACGTTATCAGAGGCTATGATTTGTTTCTTTAAGGACTTAAAATGAAAAATAGCGTATCCGCCGACAGCTTACGTCAACGGCTCAGAGGCTGTTGTTTAATCTACTGGTTTTCATTGCAGTGATCATGCAATTTAGACAAAGAAAAAGCTTGTCTGCTGATGGCCTTGGTTTGGAATCTTGCCGAGATTTACTGGCTTAACTGCCGCTATTTTCCGTTTCATTACTGCTAATACTTTCATGTATATTTGCGCTGGAAAGTTGCCGTTGCCGAAATTTAATTTAAGACAGTAAGACACAATGAACAGCAAGTTTCAAAGAAAAAGGGTTTAACAGTCGTCTCAAACAAAGGAAGGGTATTTATGATAAATAGGGTATTTATCATAAATACCCTTCCTTTGTTTGAGTCGATTGTTTTCTTTGAAACTTGCTGTTCATAGTGTGGATTAAGCAAATCATAAACCATTTCGTTGTATATTTTCGCGAATGATATTCTCGATAAACAAGATTGCTCTTAAAATCTGTGATTTTTTGTATGTAAACATACAATTGTTTATATTATATTATTTTTAAATTCATTAACATATTTCGGATTATCAAATTGTATATATTATATATACAATATTAATTTTAATTTCATGAAATTGTTTCATGAAAATATATTCTTGGGCGAAAGGGGATTTGCCAGCGACTTTGTTATAAATCGATCATTATATCAAGTCGTGTATTGATCACATAAGAGCTACGCTGCTTATAAGAATATATATTATACATAAAATATTCATATCTGTATTTTTCCGGCGACAGACATCTGAATATAAAAATACTCGTTGATAATTGAAAGAGGCAATCATTATTTGTACGATTGAAAGCCTCATTTATTTGTTTTACCTACAAATAATCTAGTCTAGATTGAAATAAAATAATTTCGATTGCAGTCCGCGATGCCCGAACACTTTCCTAACAAATGTAGGCAACAAATGACCTATTAAACTTAACTGACTTTTATTTCATTGTTTCAATAAAAATAGAGCGATCCTACATTGTTAACGAATTATTTGTTAAGTATTTAAGAACTTATTTTTCTTCGCCTTCGCCACCTTACATGAATTAACTGACGCTGCAAACCTTAACGACTTCACAGATTCTACCAAACAATCATGAAACGGAGCCACATTAATGAACATGAGGGTTTTGGAGTTGCCGCCTAAGCTGGGCATGAGCAAATGTGTGAGTTTTGAATTCCGATACGGAATATGATCCTGTTTCTGTAGCAATGCTAAGATCACATTCGTCAGCTCACTAAGTGACCTATTTATGTTTTTCGTCTCATTCATTCGAACACTAGTCTTGGGGCTCTCTGAACCTGCTAAATCTACAAGATTTATTGTTCCGATTGAGATTTCATTCTTCTGTTCATGATGCCCGATCAATTCAATCCTCGTTACTGCGTGCGAACGTGAGGAACGTTCATTTCCTGCGGTTGAAGCAGTTGTCCGATTCATTTTCGCGATTTGCATGAGTTGTCGCAGGCGACTTGATGTTGGCACTACTTCCTCTGTGATATTCGATACGTAAATATCTGTTTTGTTCTTTGACATTCTTATTTCCATATTTTTCGGTTCGTTGCTGAGCAAGTCATATAGAACTTCGTTATAAATTTCCAGGAACGTTGCTTTGATCTCGTACTCCCAGCCCAATCGCTTGTAATTTTTTATCGACTCGAAAAGCAGGTCCATCGTTCTCGGAATAACTCCCACATTATCAGGAACGCCATCCATTGTGTACGTTTTTCCACTGCCTGTATGTCCGTACGCGAATATGCACACATTGTAGCCATCCATGGCCGATTGTATAAGTGGGGATACCATTTCAAATACATCCTCTTGAGTGGACTTCGGGTGGAAAACATGATCGAAGCTGAATTCGTGACAAGCTCCCTTGTTTCTAGCCCCCGATGCCAGAAGCTCCAAGTTTTGAATTTCCAATGTGGTTTCGTCAATGTAATTCCAGCCACAAAGTAGTCTGTCGACTTCGTCCTCCAATGGCGGACGCACTCTACAAAATACACGAATGTTACCTCGAAGATCCATCACGACATTGTGCAGCTCTTTGCGTTCCATATTGGCACGGAAAAGTTGTTCTCGACATAATATTAACTCTTCACCCTGGGTTGAACTCAGTTGTGTGAGATGGGCGCAACGCTCCCGCAGCTCAATTAGCTCCGAAAGCACAGTTTCTTGTTCATCACACTGGAACTGTAAAAAATCGACGATTGATTAAATTTGTAAATAAAGCAAATACCAATCGTGTAACGCATTAACTTTTAACCAAATCATTATAATGGAGAAAGCTAAGTTTATCTTCAAATGCTTAAACCTCAACTTGTCCCCACAAGTGCCATTTGTTAGGGTATCACAAAAGAATCAATACAATGCTAGGAACGCAGACCAATTTGTTATACCATTTGCAAGAACAGATCGTCTAAAGAACGATCCTACAAATGATGCCCTTCGTATATACAATGATCTTCCGGAATCAGCAAAAGAAGCGAATTCACTTATGATCTTCAAGAAATGACTCAGGAACTATTTAATGAATAGCGATTGAATCTCAGCGCAGAAACTTTCAACATAGCATCTTAGGGCAATTTTTTTTATCCTATCATCGAGATGCCTCAAGACACAGCTAGCCTTATGATTTATTATTATCTGTCCAGTAACTTCAAAATAGCATCTTAGGGCATTGTTGACCCTATCGTCGAGATACTTGAAGAAACAGCCATTCTTTTAACTCAGAGTTTTTTTTACTGGGTCGAATTAATATTTTTTTTACCTCTGAGAGCTGTTAACGAATCGGACATGAAACGATTAACAGGATGACCACATATTTTTTGTGTGCCCCCTTATACCGATGTTTTACACATTGTCTGGGTGGCACACCTGTAGAAACGACGAAATGTGAAGTGCAGATCGCACGAGCGTTGTGCGACAAAGAAAGTGTGATGGAGAGAGTAGAAGGGAAGGAGGTATATAACACGGCTAATCTTGCATGCAAGCATATTTCATTTAGTAACTTGTTCTAAATGCGTTTGTCCTGGCGAAATTGCATTATGGAGTACTTATTTGGAGTCAATCAGCGAAGCAACATTTAAACAGTATATCCAGGCTGCTGACCAAAGCGTATAAAAACATTCTGAAGCTGCCAATGCTTACTCAAACTAGTTTGGTTTACCGATTGGCAAAATTATTAACCTTTAGTCAAATTATTATTATGGAGAAAGTGAAGCTTATCTACAGAAATTTAAAAACTAATGGATCGGAACGAGCGCCATTAACAAAGGTATCACAGATCAACCCATATAATGCGAGGAATGCAAATCAATTCGTAATACCTTTTGCCAGAACGGATCAACTAAAGAACGATGCAACGAATGATGCTCTGCGTATATATAACAATCTACCAGAAATTGTTAAGGGAGCCCAGTATCTTAGGGCGTTCTTTTTGACCCTATCGGCGAGATACTGAAGTGACAGTTACTCAAGAGTTTTTTTTTAATGCGTCGCATGATATTGATTTTTTTATCTCTGAGAGCTGATCATGATTTTTTGGACTAGATGTTCGCGAAAAGGACTAGTTCACATTATATTGTGTGCCCCCTTATACCGATGTGTTAAACATTGTCTGGGTGGCACAAAGGACCAAGCGACGTAATGTGAATGCAGATCGCACGAGCGTTGTGCGACGAAGAAAGAGTGATGGAGAGAGTAGTAAGGAATGGAGGTAATTAAAAAAAAACAAAAACCAAGCAAACGTAACTGTCTAATATTCACACATGATGCGAAGAGAAATTTAGACTCACCTCATATTTTTCCTTTAACTTCTCCAACTCCAAATGTTTACACAACACACAGGAGGTGTTGTGTAAACGTTTCGTCATTAGATCTATTTTTACCTCCTGAGAGCTTGTCTGCCTGTGCAAGCACTCAATCTCGGTGTGTGAATTTTTCAACGCTTCCTTCATTTCAAATAACTCATTTTGCCACTCTTCATACTGTTCAGGCAATGTATCCATTGTGGCCAGTGGTTCTTTGGCGGCATCGAATTTATCGTTAAAACGTGCCTTGTATTCATATGGTGGGATTCGCTTTGCCATTGCTTTCGCGGGAGCAGCATTTGAACTATATCCCAAGGGTTTCCGCTTTACCCCATTCATTGAGGAGGTAGATGCCGATGTGGAGTTTTGAGAACTAATACTGCTTCCGGTTGCGGTCTTGTTGCGAGTAAGGACACCATTCTTGGGCGCAGATGTTGATACGACCACCTTCTGAGCATGATTGTCATTTCATTTCCAATAATTTCCACAATTTCTCCTCTCGAGGGCCAGATTGTCAATTTGACGACTAAACATGGACGCGAAATGTACCTGGCGCGTGAGATACGATTCGGAATTTAGTCGTTTTTTCGGTTCGAGAACGTGTCCGGAGGTACATATTGACTGTAGTGGAAGTTATATTACACCTGGTTTAGGGATAACAACATTTTAAGGAGTGACATTGTAAATCGGAGCGAGGATCCCAATTAAAAGTGTAATGTGCGTTATTGCTAGAAAACGATGGGTTATCGATACGACAGTGTTTTCTATGCTAAGTGGCTATAATGCTTTATTTGTATTCAATGCTATTTTCTTGTTCTGTGAAGTGTTATTTGCAATAAAACCATATTTACGAGTGCATAAGCGTTTGTTGACTTTCATGTGACAACCCATTGGGTTCCCCTTAACTAGCTTTAGAATCACGGTCGCAGGGGTAGGCGCAAAAAGACACGTAGTTAGGCAGGCGGTCGCAGGGGTAGTTGCGACAACGTGTACACATGGATGTCCACTCCGGTTTTATCTTGTTCCTCAAAGGTTACTGCTTTCTGATTTTGACTTAACGAGATTGGAAAGTGCATTGGAAATGTCAAAAACCTACTGCGTTCGGTCTTTTTGGGTACACAACTGAAGAGACGAGTTTGAATTATGGGAAAAATAATCTGATAAAGAATCCTCAAGTTGTTAGGATCTTAACTCAATTCTCAATTGGATTGAAATAACTTCACAGAAATAATAGTATAAATTGGTATACTTAAAAAAATGTGCAATACATGATTAGGGATGTGTAGGAATTTCATAGAAATGTTTTGAGGGGAAGCTTTAACAGTTTCTGGAAATGTGTGTATTTGGAAAGTCTTTCGCTCATAGATACAGAGAGTAATTATATGTCTTTGCTTTCGCTTCAGACGTGAATGAACATGATGGGTTTCAAACCAACAGGGATTGGGTGAATTATTCACGAAGGCTACTCGTATGCATTTTATTAAACGTGGGTATTATTCAAGCATTAGCCAAGCATTCTCCAGGATTTAAATCTTAAGTAATTTACCTTGGGGTTTCGCCTGGTTCATAGATTGCCTCCAAGAAGTTGACAATAAATCTTCTCAAAATAAAGTATGTAAAGGAAACAAGTAAGATTGTTCTCTCTTAAATTAGGGGAAATCCTCCAATCAATTTATTTAAATTTCTTTCTTTCTTATTTTGCTAGCTTATTATTTTCAGACATTTATAACGATGTAATTATTTTTCTCTTGGTTGAACCAATATTTACAATAAAAATTTAATAAAGTATAAATATGCATATGCTCATTATATATTTTTCTGGTATTGTTAAGTACTCCTTAGGTACGACCAGTCCACCTGGCACTAAACCCGCAAAGAGGGGCGTGGATAAGCTTACGCCAGGGACTGTCTATGAATCAATTACGTTTCAGGTCTTGACTGACCCCTTGTAGAGTTGTCCGAAACAAGATTGTTTCACACTTCTGCGCATTGATTTTCATTCGCCAATTGTCAGTGTACAGCTGTACATCATTGAATATTTTTTGGAGATTGCTCTGAACTATTGTAGCTTTTCGGTCTGCCGTATAGATGATCAGATCATCAGCAAACGCTACCAATGATCGCGTTGGCGAGACGTTAAGATCAAAGCCGTACAATAGCTTGCGAATGAAGATAGAGAAGAGCAGAGGCGCAGTAACTGCTCCCTGCTGTAGATCATTCAAGACCTTGAACTCGCGCATTGTTGTCAGATTTCCATCAGTTACGACAAACGATTTCCCGTATAACATATTACACATCATGGCGACAAGGTGTCTGGGGAACTTGTCCTGAAGGAGTTTAAAAACTAGTCCATCTAACCACACCGTATCTCCATATCAATGAGACTTGCTCCAACACATTGTCTATCATTTAGTTTCCAACAGATGTCTGAGGTTACTTTCGTTATTGCATGTGTGGTCGAATGCCTGGCACGAAAACCAAATTGGCAATTCGGCATCAACTCATTTTCCTCAATGTGGGCGGTTAATGCTTTGTTGAGTATCACTTCAAACACCTTGCTGATGTTAGGCAGCAAGCTGATTGGGCGATAGCTTTTCGGGAACGAAGATTCTTTTCCTTTCCTCAAGATCGGAAATACCTTAGCCTTTTTCCACTCATTTGGGAAATATGAATTGCTCAACATGTTGTTGAACAATATGCAATAATTCGGGGTGATAATCGCATTGTCTTGCATGATATCGACAACATCAATTTCAAGGGTACCTTCACAGTCAACGAATTTGCTCTAACATACCATAAAATCAAAGACTGAACTGGGCTGTCTGGTTTGGTCAATTATTTTTCTGTTGTGGGATTATTCTTAAAAATTGGGTGATCAATGTCGAATGGATAATAAATGTTTCATAAGTTCGATCAATTTTAAGCAGCATTTCAACAATTTTATTTTATTGCTGAACCTTTGCTTCATTTGAAAAACCGGGAAAAATAAATTAAAAGCTTACAATCGATCTATTGAGCATAACGATTTCAATCTAGCCTAGTAAATTTCTACCCACTTTCATTTAAACGCTCAATGTGATTAACGAATTCTTTTTATTCTGCAAGAACTTGTGTTCCACTAACCAGTTAACTGCATTCAACGTGTGCGGTCGAAGTGTACACACGCCCTGAAAATAATTGTTCGTACATTTCCCCTCGCCCTGCACCTCCTGATGCAAATACTGCCGGTTTAAAAGTTTTCATCAAGACTTTTCATTCGATACCCCACTATATGGGGAGATTCCTCTTAAGAACATATTTTTGTTTTTACTCAAACATTGAAGAGTACTCTAACTTACGCCTGCCCAAAAAATGTTGTGTTCCTAACATATGGGGCTTGCGGGAAAGCATGGACGAACAGTTAGGTTGCGTTTTAGTAGGGTATTGTAAAATTATTAAACAAAACCTTAAACAATAAAACAAGTTCAGTTTTTTGTAATATTCTTTGGATAATATGTAATTTTTAATAAAGTTGGTTGGTTTTTTCTCCTTTATCCAATTAATATATAATAACTACCATTTAATAAAAATAAGGTATTGTTTTTCGATTGATTTTTTAATTGCAATATTGTTTACATTTTGAGTGCCATGTGGGCAATTAAGTTTTTGGTTCTTTTAATGTTTTGAAACTTGGCTTATGATTTTATAAAATTTTAAATGATTGATGAAATCAGTCGACTTTGACTCAAAAATACTGCTCAGGCGATTCGGGCAAAAATCTGTTGCATGTCATCTCAGCAAGGAAGAGGTTTTAAAATATACGAAAAATGTAAAGTTCCAAATTAAAACATTTTCAATTCATAGAATCTAGCTTGAAAATTGCAAAGTTTGCGTGCTAACAAAAATTATCCACATAAAGGGGAAATTATCAAAGAGTGTACTCGTATTATACCGATTTATTGACCGATAGATAGTTACTACTACATAATTAAAGTGAACAGTTGTTTTCGTGTATTGATCTTTTAGCTTCTTACATTCCTTGATGAAACCTTAATAGTTGATAAATTGAATGATTTAAAGTTACTACACAGCGGCCGCTACTATCGGTGCAGTTCCTAAATTTGAGAAATCATATTTCGAGCTGCATCGTTTTAATTGCAAATACGGACATGAAACTGATTTAGAGATCGCAACATTGACCAACGTATGTGATATATTGATATTGCATATTTACTGAATTGTCGAGATTCCCTACCATCTGACAAATCTACATTTTGTATAATCGCTTTTAATTTTTCTAAATAGTCACTCCAAGTATTGGTTCGAATCATATAAGATTCAATTTGGCGTTTCTGACCTTTCAGTTGAAGGAAATGAAATATATTCCCGAAGCTATAATACGCTTTCAATTCTGGTACCATCGTTCCGATTTATTTTGAGCATGCGTTGAGTTAGTAGCAAAACCAAGGGTACAACCATTTCAAACAGTGGTAATATGCTGAAAGATTCAGTAGGAAAGCTTTTATATGTGGAAATGATTCTTTAACATTTTTTTTACGAAGGGCAGTCGATGCGGATATCAAATGAAAAGTGATTACTTTCAGGATAGCATATATTCTTCTTCTTCTTAGCGCTACAACCTCTCTCGGGCCTTCGCTTCCTGCAAATAGCGCCTCCAACTGTCTCAGTCCATTGACCGCGTCCTCCAATTCCGAAATCTGAGCAGCGATAAACTCTCTCTCGGTTTCCCCACTGGTCTCTGGCCTTCAGTTCTCCCAACGAATACCCTTTTGGTTACCCGTTGTTCGTCCATACGGTTCATGTGTCCAGCCCATTGCAGCTTCCGCAGTGTGAATCGTTGAGACCTCAGGCTCGTCAAAAATTTCATAGAGCTCATCGTTGTATCGAACTCGCCATTGGTCTCCGTCAAATGTGTCCCGCCTCAGGACCCATTGCTCAAAGGCGTTCAATATATTTGCGGATGCTTGGGTTAGGATCCATGTTTCACACCCATAGCATAACACAGGTTTTATCACAGATTTGTATACTTGGAGCTTTGTTTTCCTGTATGCGAGTACAGTATCGAAAATGTGAGCAAATTTGTGTTATTTATGCGCCAAAAAGACGAGAAAGAGTAATGAAAGAGGCAAAATACGCCAAAGAATACAGCTTGCAAATACAATAAAATATTTTATTAAGTTTTGACGATCTTGAAGACCCGCTGCACCTGGTTCATCTCTTTATACTGTTTCTCGTCATTTTGGCGCCTGGGTACACAAATTCGCTCACATTTTCGATACTGTACTCGCCAAGTGTGATACTTTGTGTGCTTGAGGTATTTTTCCTCGACTGCATCGTGAGCATTGTTTTATATTCATTGATTTGAAGCCCTACTAGTTTTGCTTCGCTGTCGAGTTGTTAATGACCGTGACAAAAAGTTGATGTCATCATCATAGGCTACGACTTGGCTCGTAATGTACCTCGTGTATCGACAGGTAGCTTCCGTATGACGTACTCCAGAGCCAAATTGAATAGCAATGGGGCCAGCCCATCTCCCTGTTTCAGCCCGATATTTGTGTCAAAGGCATCGGTGAGTTGATTATTGACGCAGACTTGGGAGGTCATCGCCATCATTGTCATTTTAGTAAGACGGATTAATTTGGCTGGGATGTGAAAGCAGAGCATTATTTGGTACAGTACGTTACGACAAATACTGTCGTATGCTTGTGTAGTAATTGAGGAGTAGGGCTCTAAAAGCCAGCGCTGCCACAGGCACATAGCACAAACTCAATTTAACAATTAGTAACCATTCAGTCGCCTTCCCCATCGCAACACTCGCTCCTTTTTTTTTCTTTCGCATGAAAAATAAGTCAAGAAAATTTCTTTTGTACTTAACTTCCGGGAAACAAAATTCTAAAACTGTTTAATATTTTTTATGTGTAGTGATTTTATTACAATATCTTTTGAATATAATTTAACGAATTGCGGTGTAACGCGGTATACAAATGCTTAGAACGAAACGGTTAACCCCTTAAATTATATGAACGATAAAATCATTGTATCATTTAAACCCCCCAAAATTTGTCAAATTTTACCCATTCTAACCATAATATTAATTAAAAATTGTTTTGTTTGTCGGTAATTAACGCGTGCCTGTCTAATTCTTCCGATTTTTTTCCCCACTTAATTACGCCTAATCATTATAAACGAAAATTGCTTTCAATTGATAACTTAATCGAATCTACAAAAGACGACGTAAATTTTAAAAACAACCGAAACGAGTGTGCATTATCACCATCGCGGATCCACCATAGTACGCATCATCGATCGACAAATCGTCGAAGTGCATCGTCTAGTTCAGATCTATTACAGACGAAGCTATGAAAAGTGCTCAATGCGGATGCAAAGGGCTATGCGGTCCCTGAAATTCCCAGATGTAAATATGATACAGTTCAAAAGTATGATACAGTTAGTAAATATCAAACTGTGAAAGATATTCAGGAGCTCTCGGTAAACGCAGCAAACAACGGGAGTCGGTTCTTTCTTCGTGAAGGGAGAAGAAGCAGATTTAGGTTGTAGGCGGAAAGTTGAATATACAGAGGTGGCCAAAAGTGATCGGACAATACAAGAAACAAGCAATAAAATACTTTTACGAGCATAAGCTTTGAAATGAAATAAAAATTTTTCCCTTATATAAAAGTTACTTGTATTCTCAATTAATTGCACAAAAAATAAAACAGAAATAAAAAGATTTTCACAAGAAAATTAACAACTAATTCAAATTCACATTGCATCAAGTGGACAAAAGTAATCGGACGTTCAATTGTAATACTTTTCTTTCTGATGATTCCATTAGAACATAGGCTTTTAATATCTAGTTGCGTATCCTTTTTGTTTTATAACTTCTGTTAACCTATTGGGCATAGACTGTACCAACTCACGGGTAACGTCCGGAGTAATGTTGTCCCATGCTTCTAATAACACCGTCTTCAGTTGACTTTTATTAGTAATGTGATGGTTCCTTATTTTTTTATCCAGATGATCCCAAAGATGTTCGATGGGATTTAAGTCTGGGGATTGCGGTGGTGTTTTTAATTGACCAGGAGTGTTGAAAAGGAGCCACATACGAACATCATGAGCTGTATGCTTTGGGTCATTATCTTGCTGGAACAAATAATGACCATCAAGACCCAATTTTTGTGCACTTTTTTTCAAATTTTCTTTCAAAATCGACAAGTAACCTAGTTTGTCCATAGGTTCGTCAATGAAAACAAGTTCTCCTACACCGTTGGCAGCCATGCAACCCCACACCATTACACAGCCACCTCCGTGTTTTACTGTATGTTGAATGTTTTTGGGATGAAGCTCACTATTTTGAGTTCTCCACACCAACAACCTGCCGTCCGAGTGGTAGATATTAAACTTACTCTCATCAGAGAATATTATACGAGTCCAAAAGTCGAGCGGCTTGCTTTTAAATTCTTTTGCAAAGATAATCTTTTCTTCTTATTAACTTTGCTAATTAGTGGTTTCTTTCGAGGTACTCTCGCTTGATAACCAGCACGGCTGAGAGCTCTACGAATAGTCCGGGCACTAACATTGGTACCATTTACATCTGCTAATTGATCCCTAATACTTCTGGACGTTGAAGTCG
Source organism: Odontomyia ornata (assembly GCA_963969285.1). Lineage (NCBI taxonomy): Eukaryota > Metazoa > Arthropoda > Insecta > Diptera > Stratiomyidae > Odontomyia > Odontomyia ornata. The sequence goes on along the minus strand of OZ017744.1, from coordinate 1,648,609 downwards.
GATTCTTTTTAACAATTCTTAAGATTTTTCGTGCGTCTGTCTCTGTTAGTTTACATGGTCGACCACTCCTAATTTCGTTTTCCACCTGATTATTTTTTCTGAACCGTTTCACGATATCGAAAACTGTCGAACGACTTCTTCCAATTATTTTTGATATTTCAGAAAAGGATTTATTCTCTTTATACAACTTTATTATAACTTTTCTTTCATGTATACAGGTTTCTTTGCGATTCTTAGCCATGTTTAACTTTCTTCACTTAAAACTGACAAGTAAATGATTGATATCAGAAAAACACATATCAACATATAATTAGGGGAATTTCCTTTTAAACTCGGAAATGAAAAGAAAAGAATTGCTCCAAACTACAATGACTAATTTCACACTTTTCAAAATGTCCGATTACTTTTGTCCACTTGATGTGTATACTATAGATATATATTTCTTCTCGCTAGCTCTTTTCTATTCTATTCTCGACTAAAATTACTATGTTTTTAATAATTAGTACATTTTTTTATGTTTCGCGGGGTATTTACATGTTTATTGTTGACACATCTCTGGACTCGCCATTTATACTGAGATTTTTTTCAAAAATTTTTTTTACAAAATGGAATTACTTTCAGTTGATAGTTCAATTTTCAGCTTTTCTTCATTATGCAATTGAATTTTTATATCGATTATGATTTGAGAAATCCAATGCGATTTACTCTTGCCGTGAATGCGTACAAAATATAAAATACGTTCGGTTTCAACGAGGTATATCGTCGCAAACGTAATTAGTGATACCTGAAAACATGTAAGGAGAATGGTGTATTAAAAACGGAGAAAAGTATAATGCACGAGACCAAATTGATTACAAAATCTAAATAATAGTAATTGAATGCCTTATTTTATTTTTTTTTTCTCTTACTGCTCTCAGGTAATGCTTAAACTTCTCAAAATGTACTTCTCATCTTATATTTTTTTAATTTTGTGATATATGTTTTAATTGTCAAATTAATTAAGTTAAGTATGTATGTATCTAGCATTTACAAATGACTTATGTTTAATGTTGTCTCAATATTGAATGACTTAAGAGATTCGGACAAACCAAAATTTAAGTACTACAGACGCTTTATTGTTAGCCATTTTAAGGATGTTGTAAAGGCTGATAATAGCGAGAAAACAAAGGGGACTTTTCTGCTCATGACTTGTAACTGATTAACATTCAATCAATATTGCGAACATATCAATCATAAGTCCGCGGTTTCCGCATGTCATTTGAAATTTCCTGTTTGATCATTTATTTTTTTATATTCTTTTCTTTTACTTACAAGACACAATAAATATTGTCCATACTTAAAGATATAAAATTAGCAAATCTGAAACATCGATGGTAAAAATCGATTCTTAGGATACATGAAAAAAAGATATGAATTGCCACCTTTGTAAGTTCTGGAAAATATAAATGCTGGGTTCTGATGACACTGGCATCTGAACTTTACAATCAGCTCTAAACCATCTTGGACAACTACCAAACAAGACAATATTTTGTTGCGCTGGTCATTTAAATCATTTTACTACATAAATTTTACGGTCAAATTACCACAAACTAAAGCAATTATCTTGAAAAGGCTACTCTACATTCTATCCCTGATGGAAAATTTTTTTACTTTAGATGAGTTTCTAGATCCTTATTTTTTTCCGATTATACCATTTTCACCTTTTGATTATGCATATTTAGTAAATTGAGTTAAGAGGTGAGTGGAACATATTTGGAGATTTGAAGACTGCTTAAACCAAAAGCCGTATTTGGGCGCAAGTGTAATTATAAAAAGTATGAATTCGAAAGCAAGCAATTTTTATTGAAAACAAGGCAAGTGACAAAGCTTCTTCTAGTCCTCTCCTATTTTCATCGAATTGCCAATTATGAAATTATGTACTATAAGTAATTGTAATCAGGTGAAATATCGGTAAATAGGATGATTTCCTTGCTAAAAGTAAGGTTTGTTTTCTTTCAAAATTATATTGCCAACTCAAGCGCACCGTACATTCACAAAGTAGCCACAGTTTACATTTGCCCTGTGCTGTCCCCTTGCAGTAGTTTCCGAGGGGCCTACTGTCTTCTTTATAAAACGAACCAAAAATACGAGCTCTTTTGCGCATGGAAACATTCCAAGATGCATGACCAACGAGTTTTAAAGTTTGATAGGTAATTTCAGGAACAAAAAGTATTTGTATAGCGAAATCATTAAAACTAAAAACGTAATTGGTTATACATAAAAACATGTCACCTTATACAGAGCTAACTTATTTTTGTTGAAATAAGCAAAATTATTAATTCCTTTGCACCTGGCACCGACGAATTCTTTCCTCGAATCATATGTATACATTAATGCCCATTTTCACGTCAGCGTTTACCTCCTTTCTGGTTAATAGTTGACATTCGCTGTTCGGTTTGCCTAGTTTCAATGTGGCTGCCACAGTGTAAGAAAAATAGACAGTGTTTTAACTTTGATACATGCCCGCCCATAGGTAAAACTCGTTTTGTCGTCGATCCACCAAACGCACATGAAAAAAGATTTAATTCGCTAACACCCTCGAGGTCATTAGCACTAACAATTCGTCCCACGGTGCAGGCAGGACAGTTGATTTGTATGAAGATAATAGTTGAAAATTAGGATCATTCCATTTTTAGTATAATTACTATTTTTCTCAAACTGGAGTGGCTACTATGGGAGTATGCTATGCTCAAGAGCGACGAGTATCCCCTTCGTTGTGGACGCGTGAACTTATAAACATTTACTTTAGCTTGGAAGGTTCGAAACAATACATATTATATGAATGAAGCCCAAGAGGGGGTATGTTACATGATTTTGTCTGCATCTACGCGCCGGTCGATGTTTTTACGTTTGAAGGTTTTTCCTTTTTGCCAATGGCTTCCAATGATTGAAACCTATACTCCAAGAAGCTTAAAAAAGAGGAAATTGTTTGATTTTCTCGAGGCTGTTGTATTGATTGTTCGTAGAGTATATGGGTTTGGCGATCGAGTTTCTTTGATAATACGTGTAAAATCAACGGGTCCCAATTAGCAGTATGTACTCCAATATTTTGTAGGGCAAGTAAACCTTCGTGCAAGGTATCATGGAACGTTCGTATGGCCGCTGCAGACTGACCCTCGGAAGGCAAATTAGGTTGACTCAGCATCTTTTGTATGAGGGCAGATGTCAGGACTCGTTTGTTGTTGTATCTTTCCTTCATTGTAGTCCAAGCCGTATCATAATTTCCCTCTGTCATTGTTAAATGGCCAATCAGTCTTTCGGCTTCTCCCGTCACATTCGATTTCAAATACCACATTTTTTGTATCTTCGAAAGAGGCTGCTTGTCGATCATTTCGGAGAACATGTCCGAGAACTGTGGCCATTTCAAATAGTCCCCATCAAACTTTGTAATTGTTATTTTTGGCAAGTTTACTGTTGTTGGCGGTGTTGCCTTAATTTCGTAACCTTGCGTCTGTTCGCCTAGTAATGCCAGCTGCTCTCTTGCCGCATCTTCAATGCTACTATATTCAGTCGTGTTATAGCCATAATTCTCGGGATCTTCAGCAAGTTCATAAATGGCGTAGTTCAAATCCTCTACTTGTTGCCACAACCGGGATAATGTTTTTCGCTGAACTTCAAGATACTCTTTAGCACGATCCTCGACGCCTTTAGATAGTCGGGATAATAAACGCTGCAGAGAGCCCATCATGGCCCTTTGTTTGCGAATCATCGGAGTCACTTCATTTTCCTCGGTATCAATCGTTGGCTTTGAGCTTGCTGGCTTCGATAGATAATCTACATCCTTTCCTACTCCCTTAGCCAATGCTTCATCGAAAATGTTCATATAACGTTGGACCAAGCCACTGATCTCCTTGTAATACTCCTTTTTAAAATACTCGTGATCCGTGGCCACTGGACATATCTCTCTGATTTTGTTGTCCACTTCCTCGAACTGCATCCATGAATCCATCAGCTGCCCTTTTCTGGATTCATAATACTCGGTGGTCTTTTTTCTATCCGGGCCGTCCTTCTTAAAATTAGTTATGATCCGCTGGATTTCACGTCCCACCTCAAGCTGCCTTGCTGCGTAATCCTCCATTTTAATTTTTAATTAATTTCAACTTAAATGTTCCCCAAATTCATGTAGCTTAAATGTTTTACACTTAAATCCTTCACAAGGTCCATAACAATTTTATCAATGGCAGGTCACTTATAATTTAATTCCGATTGTTCAAACTTCATGAATTTAATGTTTTATCCTTTAATCTTTCACTTTCATAACTTTTTTCATGTCAGGGGCATTTAAAAATGTCAATACACAACACTCAAAATCTATTATAGAGACAACAGTCAGTAGGGAATCACGTCGGGGTCGCCAGAAAAATGTATAAAATGATTATCACCCTAGAACATTAACTAGGTGATATCGCGAAACTTAGTTATCAGGCACCTTAACCTGTAACTATAACCGCAGATAAAAACGTTGAAATTAGTTAACAGGCACTTTAACCTGTAACTACCGACGATATTGAATGAGGGTAATCACATATCACTCCAGCACATGGACTGGGTGATATCATGCAGACTCTAAAGTAAGTAAAATATCTTATCCAAGCACTTGGAACTTGGATAGAATATTTCACGCCAACCTAGATCTCAAGCACTTGAATTTGGTCTAGTTAGAATAACTATTCTTATTTGATGTGTGATAAAATCACACATATATCACGCTAGCACATGGACTAGGCGATAATAAGAATATTTCCCATCAGTTTGAATTGTCTTAGTCAAGCACTTGAACTTGCTAAGACTGATTTTCCTATTAGTTCACAGGCACTTTAACCTGCACTTGAACTTGCTAAGACTGATTTGGAACCAAGCACTTGAACTTGTTCCCTTTTTACCATTTAATGAAAACTAAGAGGCACTTGAACCTCTAGTTCTCGATGACATAAAAACCCCATGAGTTGCAATGAACAACTAACTTTATTTCACAACTGTCTAGAGAATTTATAATCATTTTATGCTTATTAATCATAATCTTTCTTCAACTCTTATCACAACCAATTTCAGTGAATCACGTTTCGCTTGAAAGAATATGCAAGCGAGCATTTAAATGTTTATGTCTGGAAATAGTTTCTAAGTGGATCTTATTTCACTTGAATTGACTGTGTTAAAATGTGATTCTTTGAGTTAGCTTGAGATTTTACTTGAATTTTATTTTTCGCTGAATTAACTTTTTTTTTCTTTTGAATTTTATGATTGAAGATTACTGAAGTAAGTTGAATTGAAATATTAAATTTAAAATTGATGATTTTAGAATCGTACATATCCTCCCCGCGTTGAACATCGTTCAAGAAACTTCAACCGTGTAGTCCGGCTGCAGTGTTGACCTTGGAGCTGGTGTAGGGGTAGTTCTTCTTCTTGTAACTTTTGCTCGCCTTGTCCAAGCAACGTAGATGATAAAAACCAACATCAGGATCAGCGCAAGGTCTACTAGCACCGCCCTCTACGAGGCTGAAGTCATCTTCGGTAGGCAATGAGTTCTGCAAATTGTTGAGTTCTGTAATGTATGGAATATATGGACGGAAGTGTAATGTGACGCCTACGCCCGGGAATCGAAGTGATTCCGATCCCGAACCCTTGCACCCGGCCAGATGGGTATGACCTCGAAGTGCAAGCGGACTTCATCTTTCGTGCGGATATCGTGCGCAGAAAATATTTTTTTTTTTTTCTTTCCAAATATTTAGATCTGTGGACATAAATATTTGAAACATAATATTAATCAAACACCGATACATTTCGAGGCATATCCATCTGGTAATGCCCCCCCACCGTTGCCATCAAAACACTATGCCACTGGCGACCAATAAAAATGCACATTGCCGCCATGTGGCGTTCCATTCCGCGCCAGTTGCGATGACTCCCAGTCCACATCTGTTTTGTCGGATGTTGTCAGATTGACAGTCCGACGCAACGAGGGAGAAAAAGCGCGGGAAAGAAAGTGCTGTGTTTTTCGTTGTCCCCCCACAGTCTTAATATTCAGGAAGGCCGAAAATATGAACTAACAAAAAATAAAGGAGTCGGCTGTAATGGTGCACGAGCAGCAAACTCAAATGAACCTAGTTCCAGACCGAAGTGAAACGCTTATCGATTTAGACAGTAAAAAGTTAATAAGTAGCAATACTAATGAAACAGCTGAAGTGATAGATTCCAATAATACAGCTTGCCAAAGTGAGAATTTAAAACAAGACGATAGTAAAGACTCGACTAACAATACAATTAAAGAGGTGCATGATTCTGATTCCTCAAAAGTCATAGAGCCCACGGAGCCGTATGAATTGACAGTAAATCAAAATAAGGACGTTACCAACGGTGAATCTCCAAGTATTGAAGTGGAAAAGAGATGTGAAGAAGAGCCACAGTCTCTGCGCCCTCCATCACCTTCCGAAGAACCCCCTAGTGTTATAGTAAACAATACATCTCTGAATGCAGTGCATAGGAACGAATCGAATTCGCCAGTTCAACTAAATCATAGCAATGCAAGCGGTCAAGGGCCGGAATCACCACCGACGTCATTAGAAACTAAACAAGAAAACCTAATCGAACCTGCAACAACCATTACAGAACCACTCCTCACTCCGGAGTCACCAGTGCAAGAATCTGCTCCAACGGAAGATCATCTGGATAGCCCACAAAAACGATGCCAACGAAAGGGAGACTCGGATGATATTGAAACTATTGATAAAATTGCAGCTATGATCGCAGGGTTTCTCAAGCAAGCAAGCACTGACTATCTATCCCAGCAGCATCAACCCCTACATTCTGCCTTCGTCTTTGCACCATCAGCAGCGCCAATCTCTCCCAGTGGGAGTGGCGCCTATTCAACAGCACACCACCAGCACCTTCTTACTATCTACACCCAACCACTGCACAAATCAGGTTAGTAGTATAGTCGGACCTTAAAAATCACACACAAAAAAAAAGGACTTATTCTTAATACTAAATACGGCTGGTTCAGTGCTAGGTATCATAATAAAAATGCTAGAAAAACATTTCGATTGCAAAGCAGAAAGGAGAAACGCGTATGTAGTAATCTAGGAGCTATGGCTCTAAAAGCAGCGCTGACATAGGCACACAGCACGAACACAATTTAACAAGGATTCAGTCGATTCAGTCACCTTCCCCATCGCAACACTCGTTTTCTTTTTTTTCTTTGCATGGCAAATAGGTCCAGTAAATGTCTTTTGTACTTAACCCCCGGGAAACAAAATTCTAAAACTGTTTAATATTTTAATGTGTAGTGATTTTACTACAATATCTTTTGAATATAATTTAACAAATTGCGGTGTAACGCGGGATACAAATGCTTAGACCGAAACGGTTAACCTTTTTAAATTATATGAACACTAAAATCATTGTATCATTTAAACCCCTTAAAATTTGTCTAATTCTTCCGATTTTTCCCACTTAATTACGCCTAATCATTATAAACGAAAATTGTTTTCAACTAATAACTTAAGCGAATCTACAAAAGACGACTTAGAATTTAAAAACAACCGAAACGAGTGTGCATTATCACCATCGCGGGTTCACTCATAGATGGCACTATTAAACGAAACTTTGCGCGATTTTCCATTGCTGTTTCGTTGCTCGATGGCTCGGCCCCGCCAATTTGGCAACTTGGAAAATACCGCAGGGAGATCGCGAGTGGGAAAGTGATTTCGGGAGTCGGCAGCAGAGAAGCCATTATGGCTGAAGGTAATTGGACAGTCAAATACGACAATCAACGCTAAGTCGCGCATTTGTTCCAGACACTTTGAGCCAAAAGATTGGATAAAGGTTGGAGACAGAGTCGTTTGCTGAGCCATCCACCCCTATTTGCTGCATCCCATATATGCCCGATTTGCTGAGCACGGCGCGTGGTGATAAGACGGTGCGAATCTAAGACGTGCATGCAGGCAAGTGTGCTACAATTAGTAACACGAACGGTGAAAACATTAATATCACATGGTCGCCGGATGGCAAGACCATTGCAGTTGGCAACGAAGAAGACTTAGTGACCTTCATTGATACCAGGGCGCATAAAATTCGTGCAGAAAATGGCCAAGGATGTGTTCATATTCTAAGTTACCCCTCATTGGAGCTCCTTCATGTATTAAAAGCACATCCGGAATGAAGATACGTCGGGATAGGGAGTGTGTGTTATTTGTATGGCAACTTTTGTGAGTATTGATTTTCTTTATTGTCGCATCGTTGCGAACAATTGAAAACGTAATTAGTAACTTCGAAATTTGATGGAAATTTCGGTTGCGTTTGTAGTGCGGTCAATATTTTGTTATTATTATTCAAGCACACTGCCACAGTCACCTTACCCAAACGGCATATAAAAAGGGGTACTCTAGATATTGGAACTAGTGTTGTTCACATCGATCAACTCCCTTCTCCCCCCACAATTTTCGGTGTAATCAAAGCATTAAATAGGACAAGGACAGGAAAGATTCGCTTCAGGGGCATGATTAGTGACATAGAGTGGACGGTTAAGTGTCGTCTATGGCCGAACCCGTTAACAATCAATTGCTCTCGGCAGTGACGGAGGGGCATCGTAGCAACACGACCACGGCGCCAGGTTCACAAGCTTCCAGTAGCCATTCACATTACAATAGCCACCAAAATAGTAGCAAAAACACAAAGCGGGAAAAAACTCTCGAAGTCTACGAACAAAAGCGACACATAACGAAGTCAACACCGACTCCTTGTGTAACGTTGGCAACACAGCGACGTCGACAACAACGCCTGTTAGAAAATAGTACGAATACGAGTGGATCTATTAGATCGTATAAATCTCAACCACCAAATCCTGCATCCAAAAGATTTGAACGAAAACGGATATCGGACCAAGACTCGTCGCCAAGTTGTGAAGATTTATCGACACCTTCGAGTCCCAAGAGACGTCGCCAAAACCCAACCGATGATAACACTAATCGAGAACACGATAAATCTCACCAGAAGGATTCAAGTGAGAAGAAAAACAACTCGTCCAAACGTGATTGTCTAGCTTCTAGAACACGATCACGAATATCCGTCGACTAGCAAGAACAAATCTAGCGGGAAGACGTGAAGGATTCCGGAACCTTGCGGGAGTAAGTGAACATTCCTTGGAATCAGATTCCCTGAACGAAAGTCAAATGCCAGCTTTTAGTGATTCAGTGGTGAATCCTGAGGAGGCGATAAGCATTCTATACAAGTTATACAATGTCGTATCTGTTTATTTTGCGGGACATAACAAGTTCATTAAGTTCTTGACCAATTATTAATATATTAAACTTTTAATGGCTCAAACGCAACCCTACCTAAAATTAAATTAAAATTATCATTCGAAATTAAAATATTGCACACTAGTATTTAAAACAAGGCATGTGTATTAAATCATTTTCATAAAGTGCAAACACTTCAAATGACGATTCAACATAAACTTAATCTAAGACTATTTGGAACTATAAAATAAAAATATCCGTGATGTGCGAAGAACAAATTATCGGTTTATCTGCGTGCGCGATAGTTTTAAAAATAAGAGAGCGTGTTTACGAACTTATTGGTGAGTCGAAACAGGCAACAATTAAAATTTGCGGGGAATACTCTGTTGAGGTGAACTTTTTTGCTAAGGAATTATTACCAGTCGCCGTGCACCTAGAGCTGACCAAAACTTTCTCAATGCAATCACGGTGTTGATAGTGCAAGGATAAATACGGGTACCCAACGCCATTTGAATTGAGGACAAGCCGCAATCACTCCATGGCCTGCCGTGATTACAGTGATTGATAACTACTCGTACACATACAATACCCAAGCCCCATTTCGATAACGATTTCAATTCGTCCGAAGAACCAGCACTGGAGCAGTACTAATTAGCTGATGCCGCGTTTGATTCACTTTCAAGGTCTCGGCAACCGTTTGTTCGGATGATCGAACATATGTCGCCTCGTTGCCAATCAACGAGCAAGAACGATTCTAGCGGCAAGAAACAAAAGGATTCGGCGGAAGACAGAAAGAGCACCTCTACAAACGTGGACAAATATCGAAAGAGCTCGTATAGCTCCCGTAACCGATCATATTCATCACTAAGAAACCTCCGCTCAACCATAAGTGAATCAGGGAATAATAGTCATAGTCAGCGACAGCCATTCAGTTGGTCGTCTACGAATAATTGTATGGCACCACAACAACTGAAGGCCGGCTGCAGAGAATGGTGTGGAATTGCTTAAACGTATCATTGAAGTCGGAAATGAAACTAAGCCAAATCAAACCTATCTTTGAGCGTCATGCAGGCGAATTTCTGCACTTTATGTAACCGGTGATAAGGCCAACGAGAACTATGCAGTCCTTACTCCTTACATGGAATTTTCGAAAACCTTAGTGCAGGAGCAGCATTTATGTCGTGAAAATATCTCAAAACGTCGCATGAAGTTAGATTTAGATGCGTTGATGAAAAAATATGATATTTATCGTTCTAAGGAGTTAGAAAAAGTTAGTCTAGAAAGGAAAAGGGATCAAGTAGCTCACGATATCAAAGGATTGCAGAAATCAAAAGCAGATACGTCGGAGTTGAATGCAAAAAAAAAAAGGAAACATAACCACATTACCTTACCGTCAGGGACTCCCAACGAATAAAGGAACCGGCAATAACATCAATCATTGGAATCGCAAAGACCTGATCGACTACAGAGATCCAACCCGTTATTATCGTATGGAGGAAGCTGCACGATTTGAATTCGATACACCTATAAATTGTAACGCTAATGCTAGAAGCTGCTGTGATCGATCTAAACCGGATTGGCATCGTTGATGAGGAAGATATTAAAGCGTCAAAAGTTAATTTACTTCATTTAACAGGCGGTGGTTCAATAGCGAGTTTCCTCAGTTTTATTGCTAAACTGACCATTTTTCCGACATTCTTACCTCTTCGGTTTATTGCCCGCGGACGAGAACATATCTTAACAAGTGATTTTGTTACTAAATTTTGTATGGCATTCGCCCAAAGAACCTCTATAGTGATAAGTGAGACTAATACTAATAGCAACGAAGCTAACAAAATTGAGAATTTACAGGACACCTCCAGCCCCATCGAGCGCTCGACGGAACAAGCGGTGAGTCCTTTTAATTAATAAAAATCTATGCTCAATATTTTATATTCATTATTTATATTATTAATAATAAATTATAAAAATTTTTTTTATATATATACAAAATATGCAGATACATATATTAGATTTCGACCATAGAGTTCGGTTTCAAATTAATTGGAAGCCTAGAAATTTAGTTGACGCGTTCTCATTAGCTGAACGTGATTAAAATTAAACCTTTTTACTTTGTCTGTTGAAAAGCAACTCGGTTATTTCAAAACCTTACGAAATATTTAAGAAAACTGGATGGAATCTTGTTAAGAAAAAAAAAACTAACTTGAAAAGCATAGTAAAACATGCAACATTTGGTATTTATATGCTATAAGTAATATGAGCTCATGGTTTTGATTCGGAACAGAATACTTAACGATCTATTAAGCAATCGATTTTTGGCGGTCCTTTGCTTTAATTTATATTTTGTTTATCGCAAATTTTGAAATCTTTGCATTTTGAAGCGATTCATTTTACAGTAAGTGACAGGTTAACATTCTTGAAAAACATGCGGTTTGTAAATAAAATGAAGAATTAAACGAAAAAAATTGGTCTTTTCCCTTCCGGTTTTTCTGACCGAGTATAGGACCCGGTACGGTGGCAGGCTTCCACCCCAAAATATGAGCCAGCCACCGGGTACAAATTAATCCTTTTTGTTTCAGGTGACTGTATGGGTTGAGTGGCCCAAGCAAAGTGCCTTTTTATGGCATAGAGTTATGCAATTCAATTGTATAATTCTATGACATAAATTGGTCACCGGGGTACTCCCCTTCTGATGGGAAAGTTCATATAATTCAAGTTGTATGAGTTTTCCACTCAGAAGAGGAATACCTGGCCACTTCAACAAGTTAACAATGGATTTATTCCGGTTGGGTGGGTATGAAGGGGCTCCACCACCACCCGGTTGCCCCTCTTTCATTTGTGGGCCCTGAATTTATTTGGGTAAAGACGAGGTCACCCCAAGTTCGCCTTTCTTGTCAGGTTGCACTTGTTCTGGTAACAAGTCATAATTCCTTCGTGGAGGTTATCTACAATTTTGCGACTTCGGTCGTCTTCTTTTGATTTCTGCAAGCAATTCGTGAATGCGAAATGTTTTGTAGTGAGTCCTCGTGCCGGGGAAACGAACCCGCCCCACGACACCGCAATGCTAGCCTGCCAGCGCATTCACGCGTCTCCGGACGAGGGCATTCTCGGCAGGAACCAACACCTTCCTCTGCCGAGGCAGCAGAACATCGCTGCAGTCCTTCACGGACTTTATGGAAACTCTCATAATTCACTACAAATGGCGCCCAACGTGGGGCCCGAAATGCCCGGCTGTATCATCAGTCGTGAGCACGAGACAGTCCATCGTCTCTAGGTGTCCCCACTAGGTCTTAGAAATTTTGGCGGGTAGATAACTCCCGAGGGTTTTTGCACTAATCGTGCCCCAGCAGCTTAATAACTTTCGGACGTGTGTTGTCTTTGGACATCAATATCGTTTGGTCCTGCTTTTGATTTATACTTTGGTGGTTTACCACCATTGTATAGCTAGTAAGGCCAAATGATATTAGAGTCCCTTTTTGTGTTCGGAAGTTATTATCCCAACATCTATTTTGCGGAGGATTCTGATCCGCTCCCCAAACCAGCGGTGCCTAAGTGTCTTAAATTACATGGATTTTGATTTCATGTGATTGGCTGATTAGCTAATCCATGACTATCCATGACAAGACACGCGCTGCTTGTGGATTAGAATCCCACCCTGGGCTGACAAGTTGTAACTTGAGAAGTTTGCTAATGAGGGATCACTTCTGAACCCTGATTTTCATGGTGCCACAAGAGAGTGTCCCTGAAACGCCATAGAAGGATTGTGCCATTGGTGTCCATACTTGGGAGGAAAGACGGAAAGGAAAGACCGTTCATATATATTTTTTTTTTATAACTTAATTAAAACTTTTTTTGTGAGGTTCTGAGATAGTTCGCCACTGACGGCCACATAAGAATTTTAGTAACTTTTCTCACCTTTTCTTCATTATTTTAATTATTCATATAGTTAATATTATATACCCATATTCTTCATTATTTATATATATTTATCTAGGTGTTTAATTAGGAAAACCAATTGTATTTAGAATGCCCACCAAAAGAACTCCCGAGAGGAGAAAGTTGCGGTCGGATGCCGGACCAGCGCTCTTATGCTCAATATGTCACGAGGACATGGATGAAATCACAAGCCAGAGGTTGCAATGCGGACACAGGCTACACCAGCTGTGTTTGGCCCAACTGCGGCAAACCTCATCCACGTGCCCGCTCTGTCGTCAGCCTCTAGAAATCGCACAGCCAGCAACAGAACGACCTCAGTCCTCCAGTGCAAGTGGAGCTGTGCCCAAAAGCGGACCCCTTCCATCCACGACAACGAGAGGAAGACTACAGTGCTGAAGCAGTTCCGCCTGCAGAAGAGGCGAGACCCACTGTGGCTGTGGAAGCCACAGTTTTACAAGATCTAATGGCGCTCGTACAGGACATGTCCACCCGGTTAGCCTCGCTAGAAAGCCAGAGAGAGAACCCCGCACCACCCCGGCCAAGAACTCCTCCTATGTGGGATTCGGACCCAAATCCGTGGGATTTCCCAGTAGACTCGCGGCGTGATCCCGAACGGATCCGGCCAGATGCAACAATGAATCCGTTGGCTCCAGTTTACCGGCCCCGATTGAGCCAAGCACCGCCACCAAATCAGGCTCCCGTGATTCCGCCGGACCAACGCTTCCATTAACACGACATGTATCGGCTGAAGCCGACACAGATCCCCAGCATCATCCAGGGATGGAATCTGCATTTCAGTGGGGAACCCAATACTATAACGGTGGAAGTCTTCATAAGTCGGGTGGAGTCGCTGATTGAGCAGATGCTAGCAGGAGACCGCACGGCGCTCGCAGGATACTTGCCAATGCTGCTTAGGGGAGAAGCACTGGAGACATATTGGCGAATACATTCAGCTCCACCATCCATACGCTGGTCACGGTTGAAGGAGGTACTCCGCATGGAATACCCTACGGTCGACATGGACGAATTGGTACTGGACAAGATGAATGCTAGATGGCAGCGTCCGGACGAGTCCTTCCATCAATATCGAGCCGATATCCTTCGGTTGAATGACCAGTTGTCAGAGCCATTGTCTTCTACCCAAATACTGCGCCTGCTAAAGCGGAATCTAAGGCCGGAGATTCGTCGCCATATCGTGAACTCCGATCCACAGAGTATGGAGGCCCTGCTGAGAAATGTGCGTCGTATAGAAGGGTTTGAGGAAGACCTACGGGACCGGCCATACTTACTAGCCAGGACGGGTCCTCGACGAGGAATCGCGGAATTGGCCCCAGATTATACCACCCTAGATCTGGAGGATGATTTGGACCCAGACCATCTTGCTGTAGCAGCAGTGGGAAGTCTTACGACCTGCTGGAATTGCCACCAAACCGGACATCGGTTCATTTCATGCCGAGCAGAACGTAAGGTTTTCTGCTACGGTTGCGGCAAGCCGGACACTTACTTCCCGGACTGTTCTGAATGTGCCGCGCGAAAAAATGGACAAAAGAGTACCCGACCACCTCAGCGGTACTCGAAGCCCCAGCAGTAGCTCCTCAGTCAGCTCCTCACCCCAATAAACCTGACGTAAACCCACCAGCCATGACCACTACGACTGCGGATGTTCACTCTCTTCCGGAGACCTCACCAACGACAATATTAAAACGACCATCGCAGTCACTGCCAGAAGAACCGCGGCAGCCTCAAGTACGCACTCTAAAACCTTATCATGTTAGACTGCAGGAATATCGGGTGGCTCGAGAGCGAATATTTGCTTCCGAAGTAGTCACTTCCCGCCCGCGCACGACAAAATGGTCAACCCGTCGTTGGCGGAATTTCCGCAGGAGAGTGCGCATCTGCCGTCAAACCTTAAACTCGTGTAACATCTCGGAGGTTGCTGAGAATGAGATCAGACCTTATCATCCAATTAAAGTGTTGGGCGAGACCGTGTTTGCATTGATCGACACGGGTGCCAGTATCAGTTGTCTTGCCTCGAGCTTTGGCTCGAAGGTGCTCCAAGACTATCCGAACTTGATTAAATCCTGGCGCACTGAAATCAGTACAGCTGATGGCACCAAACACCCTATATGAGGTAAACTAACCACACCCGTGACGTTCAGGGGTCAGACGAAGGATATTACGTTCTACATTATCCCGTCTTTGACTCAGAATATATACCTTGGCGTCGATTTCGTCCTTCGCTTTGGAATGGCCTCAGATTTATTCACAGATTTGTCTTTAAAAACCAGAAATGTCAACGAAATCACTTCTACTCTCGATAGGCATGACCTGACGCCTAACCAACGGCAACGCCTGGAAGCATCCATTGCTGCTTTCCCATCTTACGCTACCCAAGGCCTCGGCCGCACCACCCTAGTCTCACACGCCATCGACGTTGGCGATAGTAAACCGATTATACAGAGACACTACGCCATCTCACCGGCCATGGAGGAATTGGTGTATGCGGAGCTAGATAGGATGCTCGAGTTAGGGGTCATAGAAGAGTCCCAAAGTGCCTGGTCATCACCGGTAACCTTGGTAGTGAAGCCAGGTAAAGTCCGCCTCTGTCTTGATGCCCGTAAGGTAAACGCGGTTACCATCAAGGACGCGTACCCTCTTCCACTCATCGATGGAATACTAGGGAGACTGCCGAAAGCCAATTATATCACCAGTCTCGACCTAAAAGACGCCTTCTGGCAAATTCCACTCGATGAGGGGTCGAGGGACAAGACCGCCTTCACAGTGCCTGGGCGACCATTATATCAGTTCGTCACAATGCCCTTTGGCCTGTGTAACGCGCCGCAAACGATGACTCGGTTGATGGACAAGGCCATCCCACCTCACCTAAAACACCAAGTGTTCGTGTACCTCGATGATCTGTTACTCATCACGGAAACGTTCGATCAACACCTCCTACTTCTACAAGAAGTAGCCCTGCACATCAGTAAGGCGGGACTCACCATCAACGTACAGAAAAGTAAGTTTGTCATGAAAGAAGTCCGATACCTAGGACATGTCATAGGACATGGCACGATCAAAATGGATCCAGACAAAACTCGTGCGATTGATGAGTTCCCCTTACCAAAAACTATGAAGCAGCTACGACGTTTCCTTGGTGTGTGCGGTTGGTACCGAAGGTTTGTTCGGAATTATGCAACAGTTTCAGCTCCCCTGTCAGACATGTTGCGGAAAGGGAAGTTCGTTTGGACCGAACTCAGTCGAAAGGCATTTGAAGAGCTTAAACAAGCCCTCACATCAGCTCCTGTCTTGCACAGCCCCGACTTCACGAAGCCCTTCTCCATTCATTGTGACGCAAGTCAACATGGAGTAGGAGCCGTGCTGGTGCAATTGACCGATGAAGGAGAGGAAGCTCCCATCGCCTTCATGTCTAATAAGCTGAATTCGGGCCAAAGAAACTATACTGTTTCCGAGCAAGAATGTTTGGCAGCGGTAATGGCGGTGAAGAAATTCCGAGCTTATATCGAAGGCCACCAATTCGAGATCATCACGGACCACGCGTCACTACAATGGTTGATGAACCAGGCAGATTTAAGTGGACGCCTAGCCAGATGGGCTCTTAAACTGCAAGGGTTCAAGTTCTCCATCAAACATCGGAAAGGAACCCAGAACATCGTACCCGACACTCTCTCACGGATGTTTTCCCCAGAGGGAGCCGAATTAACAATAAATGACGAGGACCCTATCGAAATAGATTTGGACAGCCCACATTTCGAATCAGATAGCTACAAAGAGTTGAGGCAAACCATAGCGACCCAACAAACACAGCTGCCTGATTTGAAGGTAATAGACGGCTATGTGTATAGACGAAATGAATACGCCACTGGTGATCCATGGCACGAAGAAGAGTCTTGGAATCTCTGGGTACCGGGGGAAATGACACAACATCTGATCTTCCGCGCACATGACCATCCTTTAAGTGCCCACGGAGGTTACGGTCGAACATTACGGCGACTCAAGAAATACTTCTTTTGGTCTGAAATGGCATCCCAGGTCAAAGACTACGTGAGCGCCTGTGAGACCTGTAAAGGCACCAAAGCGCCCAACCAGCCTCTTCGACCTCCTATGGGTCAACTCAACGTCCCAGAACGCGTATTCCAGCGTCTATACATCGATCTACTCGGTCCATATCCTCGGTCTTCCATGGGACACATCGGAGCTATAGTCGTTCTAGATCAGCTCTCAAAGTTCCCAATGGTGGAATCCTATCCGTAAATTCACAACTCCATCTATCGTGAAATTCTTAGAGAACCGGGTATTTTATGTGTTCGGTGTTCCAGAGAGTTTGTACTCAGATAATGGAGTACAGTTCCGGTCTCGGCAGTTTAAGAGCCTACTTGAGCAGTATGGCGTTGAACACCAACTGACGCCCATATACTCTCCTCAGTCCAACGCATCAGAACGGTTGAACCGCACCTTATTGGCCGCGATCCGTTCCTACGTTCACCCATCTCAAAAGGATTGGGATCGTCGATTGTCTGCCATCACATGTGCCCTGCGATCCTCGTATCATTCCGTCACCGGTGTCGCCCCTTACTTTGCCGCCTTTGGACAGCACATGATTTGCCACGGTAAATCATACCGACTGTTACGGCAATTAAAGTGTTTGGGAGACCCCGTCGTTGCGCTGGAGCCCCACGAACGTTTAGGAGACTTCCGCCAACAAATAGGACGGAAGATTAAGGCCGCAGGAAGTGCAAATGAAGCGCAGTACAATCTCCGGTCACGATCTGCTAATTTCAAAGAAGGAGATGAAGTGTTCCGGCGAAATTTCCGCCAAAGTGACGCCGCGGGGCATTACAACGCCAAGCTGGACAGGCGATTCTTGAAAAGCCGCATAAAACAGGTAATGGGACCTAACCGTTACCTGATAACGGATCCATCGGGAAAAGAAGTGGGGATATACCACGCGAAAGACCTGCGCCGTTTTCTTTTCTTTCTTTGCATGGCAAATAGGTCTAGAAAATGTCTTTTGTACTTAACCCCCGGGAAACAAAATTCTAAAACTGTTTAATATTTTAATGTGTAGTGATTTTACTACAATATCTTTTGAATATAATTTAACAAATTGCGGTGTAACGCGGGATACAAATGCTTAGACCGAAACGGTTAACCTTTTTAAATTATATGAACGCTAAAATCATTGTATCATTTAAACCCCTTAAAATTTGTCTAATTCTTCCGATTTTTCCCACTTAATTACGCCTAATCATTATAAACGAAAATTGCTCTCAATTAATAACTTAAGCGAATCTACAAAAGACGACTTAGAATTTAAAAACAACCGAAACGAGTGTGCATTATCACCATCGCGGGTTCACTCATAGATGGCACTATTAAACGAAACTTTGCGCGATTTTCCATTGCTGTTTCGTTGCTCGATGGCTCGGCCCCGCCAATTTGGCAACTTGGAAAAAACCGCAGGGAGATCGCGAGTGGGAAAGTGATTTCGGGAGTCGGCAGCAGAGAAGCCATTATGGCTGAAGGTAATTGGACAGTCAAATACGACAATCAACGCTAAAGTCGCGCATTTGTTCCAGACACTTTGAGCCAAAAGATTGGATAAAGGTTGGAGACAGAGTCGTTTGCTGAGCCATCCACCCCTATTTGCTGCATCCCATATATGCCCGATTTGCTGAGCACGGCGCGTGGTGATAAGACGGTGCGAATCTAAGACGTGCATGCAGGCAAGTGTGCTACAATTAGTAACACGAACGGTGAAAACATTAATATCACATGGTCGCCGGATGGCAAGACCATTGCAGTTGGCAACGAAGAAGACTTAGTGACCCTCATTGATACCAGGGCGCATAAAATTCGTGCAGAAAATGGCCAAGGATGTGTTCATATTCTAAGTTACCCCTCATTGGAGCTCCTTCATGTATTAAAAGCACATCCGGAATGAAGATACGTCGGGATAGGGAGTGTGTGTGCAATGCGAAATGTGGACTTTACTGTTATTTGTATGGCAACTTTTGTGCGTATTGATTTTCTTTATTGTCGCATCGTTGCGACCAATTGAAAACGTAATTAGTAACTTCGAAATTTGATGGAAATTCCGGTTGCGTTTGTAGTGCGGTCAATATTTTGTTATTATTATTCAAGCACACTGCCACAGTCACCTTACCCAAACGGCATATAAAAAGGGGTACTCTAGATATTGGAACTAGTGTTGTTCACATCGATCAACTCCTTTCTCCCCCCACAATTTTCGGTGTAATCAAAGCATTAAATAGGACAAGGACAGGAAAGATTCGCTTCAGGGGCATGATTAGTGACATAGAGTGGACGGTTAAGTGTCGTCTATGGCCGAACCCGTTAACAATCAATTGCTCTCGGCAGTGACGGAGGGGCATCGTAGCAACACGACCACGGCGCCAGGTTCACAAGCTTCCAGTAGCCATTCACATTACAATAGCCACCAAAATAGTAGCAAAAACACAAAGCGGGAAAAAACTATCGAAGTCTACGAACAAAAGCGACACATAACGAAGTCAACACTGACTCCTTGTGTAACGTTGGCAACACAGCGACGTCGACAACAACGCCTGTTAGAAAATAGTACGAATACGAGTGGATCTATTAGATCGTATAAATCTCAACCACCAAATCCTGCATCCAAAAGATTTGAACGAAAACGGATATCGGACCAAGACTCGTCGCCAAGTTGTGAAGATTTATCGACACCTTCGAGTCCCAAGAGACGTCGCCAAAACCCAACCGATGATAACACTAATCGAGAACACGATAAATCTCACCAGAAGGATTCAAGTGAGAAGAAAAACAACTCGTCCAAACGTGATTGTCTAGCTTCTAGAACACGATCACGAATATCCGTCGACTAGCAAGAACAAATCTAGCGGGAAGACGTGAAGGATTCCGGAACCTTGCGGGAGTAAGTGAACATTCCTTGGAATCAGATTCCCTGAACGAAAGTCAAATGCCAGCTTTTAGTGATTCAGTGGTGAATCCTGAGGAGGCGATAAGCATTCTATACAAGTTATACAATGTCGTATCTGTTTATTTTGCGGGACATAACAAGTTCATTAAGTTCTTGACCAATTATTAATATATTAAACTTTTAATGGCTCAAACGCAACCCTACCTAAAATTAAATTAAAATTATCATTCGAAATTAAAATATTGCACACTAGTATTTAAAACAAGGCATGTGTATTAAATCATTTTCATAAAGTGCAAACACTTCAAATGACGATTCAACATAAACTTAATCTAAGACTATTTGGAACTATAAAATAAAAATATCCGTGATGTGCGAAGAACAAATTATCGGTTTATCTGCGTGCGCGATAGTTTTAAAAATAAGAGAGCGTGTTTACGAACTTATTGGTGAGTCGAAACAGGCAACAATTAAAATTTGCGGGGAATACTCTGTTGAGGTGAACTTTTTTGCTAAGGAATTATTACCAGTCGCCGTGCACCTAGAGCTGACCAAAACTTTCTCAATGCAATCACGGTGTTGATAGTGCAAGGATAAATACGGGTACCCAACGCCATTTGAATTGAGGACAAGCCGCAATCACTCCATGGCCTGCCGTGATTACAGTGATTGATAACTACTCGTACACATACAATACCCAAGCCCCATTTCGATAACGATTTCAATTCGTCCGAAGAACCAGCACTGGAGCAGTACTAATTAGCTGATGCCGCGTTTGATTCACTTTCAAGGTCTCGGCAACCGTTTGTTCGGATGATCGAACATATGTCGCCTCGTTGCCAATCAACGAGCAAGAACGATTCTAGCGGCAAGAAACAAAAGGATTCGGCGGAAGACAGAAAGAGCACCTCTACAAACGTGGACAAATATCGAAAGAGCTCGTATAGCTCCCGTAACCGATCATATTCATCACTAAGAAACCTCCGCTCAACCATAAGTGAATCAGGGAATAATAGTCATAGTCAGCGACAGCCATTCAGTTGGTCGTCTACGAATAATTGTATGGCACCACAACAACTGAAGGCCGGCTGCAGAGAATGGTGTGGAATTGCTTAAACGTATCATTGAAGTCGGAAATGAAACTAAGCCAAATCAAACCTATCTTTGAGCGTCATGCAGGCGAATTTCTGCACTTTATGTAACCGGTGATAAGGCCAACGAGAACTATGCAGTCCTTACTCCTTACATGGAATTTTCCAAAACCTTAGTGCAGGAGCAGCATTTATGTCGTGAAAATATCTCAAAACGTCGCATGAAGTTAGATTTAGATGCGTTGATGAAAAAATATGATATTTATCGTTCTAAGGAGTTAGAAAAAGTTAGTCTAGAAAGGAAAAGGGATCAAGTAGCTCACGATATCAAAGGATTGCAGAAATCAAAAGCAGATACGTCGGAGTTGAATGCAAAAAAAAAAAGGAAACATAACCACATTACCTTACCGTCAGGGACTCCCAACGAATAAAGGAACCGGCAATAACATCAATCATTGGAATCGCAAAGACCTGATCGACTACAGAGATCCAACCCGTTATTATCGTATGGAGGAAGCTGCACGATTTGAATTCGATACACCTATAAATTGTAACGCTAATGCTAGAAGCTGCTGTGATCGATCTAAACCGGATTGGCATCGTTGATGAGGAAGATATTAAAGCGTCAAAAGTTAATTTACTTCATTTAACAGGCGGTGGTTCAATAGCGAGTTTCCTCAGTTTTATTGCTAAACTGACCATTTTTCCGACATTCTTACCTCTTCGGTTTATTGCCCGCGGACGAGAATATATCTTAACAAGTGATGTTGTTACTAAATTTTGTATGGCATTCGCCCAAAGAACCTCTATAGTGATAAGTGAGACTAATACTAATAGCAACGAAGCTAACAAAATTGAGAATTTACAGGACACCTCCAGCCCCATCGAGCGCTCGACGGAACAAGCGGTGAGTCCTTTTAATTAATAAAAATCTATGCTCAATATTTTATATTCATTATTTATATTATTAATAATAAATTATAAAAATTTTTTTTATATATATACAAAATATGCAGATACATATATTAGATTTCGACCATAGAGTTCGGTTTCAAATTAATTGGAAGCCTAGAAATTTAGTTGACGCGTTCTCATTAGCTGAACGTGATTAAAATTAAACCTTTTTACTTTGTCTGTTGAAAAGCAACTCGGTTATTTCAAAACCTTACGAAATATTTAAGAAAACTGGATGGAATCTTGTTAAGAAAAAAAAAACTAACTTGAAAAGCATAGTAAAACATGCAACATTTGGTATTTATATGCTATAAGTAATATGAGCTCATGGTTTTGATTCGGAACAGAATACTTAACGATCTATTAAGCAATCGATTTTTGGCGGTCCTTTGCTTTAATTTATATTTTGTTTATCGCAAATTTTGAAATCTTTGCATTTTGAAGCGATTCATTTTACAGTAAGTGACAGGTTAACATTCTTGAAAAACATGCGGTTTGTAAATAAAATGAAGAATTAAACGAAAAAAATTGGTCTTTTCCCTTCCGGTTTTTCTGACCGAGTATAGGACCCGGTACGGTGGCAGGCTTCCACCCCAAAATATGAGCCAGCCACCGGGTACAAATTAATCCTTTTTGTTTCAGGTGACTGTATGGGTTGAGTGGCCCAAGCAAAGTGCCTTTTTATGGCATAGAGTTATGCAATTCAATTGTATAATTCTATGACATAAATTGGTCACCGGGGTACTCCCCTTCTGATGGGAAAGTTCATATAATTCAAGTTGTATGAGTTTTCCACTCAGAAGAGGAATACCTGGCCACTTCAACAAGTTAACAATGGATTTATTCCGGTTGGGTGGGTATGAAGGGGCTCCACCACCACCCGGTTGCCCCTCTTTCATTTGTGGGCCCTGAATTTATTTGGGTAAAGACGAGGTCACCCCAAGTTCGCCTTTCTTGTCAGGTTGCACTTGTTCTGGTAACAAGTCATAATTCCTTCGTGGAGGTTATCTACAATTTTGCGACTTCGGTCGTCTTCTTTTGATTTCTGCAAGCAATTCGTGAATGCGAAATGTTTTGTAGTGAGTCCTCGTGCCGGGGAAACGAACCCGCCCCACGACACCGCAATGCTAGCCTGCCAGCGCATTCACGCGTCTCCGGACGAGGGCATTCTCGGCAGGAACCAACACCTTCCTCTGCCGAGGCAGCAGAACATCGCTGCAGTCCTTCACGGACTTTATGGAAACTCTCATAATTCACTACAAATGGCGCCCAACGTGGGGCCCGAAATGCCCGGCTGTATCATCAGTCGTGAGCACGAGACAGTCCATCGTCTCTAGGTGTCCCCACTAGGTCTTAGAAATTTTGGCGGGTAGATAACTCCCGAGGGTTTTTGCACTAATCGTGCCCCAGCAGCTTAATAACTTTCGGACGTGTGTTGTCTTTGGACATCAATATCGTTTGGTCCTGCTTTTGATTTATACTTTGGTGGTTTACCACCATTGTATAGCTAGTAAGGCCAAATGATATTAGAGTCCCTTTTTGTGTTCGGAAGTTATTATCCCAACATCTATTTTGCGGAGGATTCTGATCCGCTCCCCAAACCAGCGGTGCCTAAGTGTCTTAAATTACATGGATTTTGATTTCATGTGATTGGCTGATTAGCTAATCCATGACTATCCATGACAAGACACGCGCTGCTTGTGGATTAGAATCCCACCCTGGGCTGACAAGTTGTAACTTGAGAAGTTTGCTAATGAGGGATCACTTCTGAACCCTGATTTTCATGGTGCCACAAGAGAGTGTCCCTGAAACGCCATAGAAGGATTGTGCCATTGGTGTCCATACTTGGGAGGAAAGACGGAAAGGAAAGACCGTTCATATATATTTTTTTTTATAACTTAATTAAAACTTTTTTTGTGAGGTTCTGAGATAGTTCGCCACTGACGGCCACATAAGAATTTTAGTAACTTTTCTCACCTTTTCTTCATTATTTTAATTATTCATATAGTTAATATTATATACCCATATTCTTCATTATTTATATATATTTATCTAGGTGTTTAATTAGGAAAACCAATTGTATTTAGAATGCCCACCAAAAGAACTCCCGAGAGGAGAAAGTTGCGGTCGGATGCCGGACCAGCGCTCTTATGCTCAATATGTCACGAGGACATGGATGAAATC
This sequence comes from Odontomyia ornata, assembly GCA_963969285.1. Classification (NCBI taxonomy): domain Eukaryota; kingdom Metazoa; phylum Arthropoda; class Insecta; order Diptera; family Stratiomyidae; genus Odontomyia; species Odontomyia ornata. The sequence continues at coordinate 1,624,211 of OZ017744.1, read as the reverse complement.
ACAAGCCAGAGGTTGCAATGCGGACACAGGCTACACCAGCTGTGTTTGGCCCAACTGCGGCAAACCTCATCCACGTGCCCGCTCTGTCGTCAGCCTCTAGAAATCGCACAGCCAGCAACAGAACGACCTCAGTCCTCCAGTGCAAGTGGAGCTGTGCCCAAAAGCGGACCCCTTCCATCCACGACAACGAGAGGAAGACTACAGTGCTGAAGCAGTTCCGCCTGCAGAAGAGGCGAGACCCACTGTGGCTGTGGAAGCCACAGTTTTACAAGATCTAATGGCGCTCGTACAGGACATGTCCACCCGGTTAGCCTCGCTAGAAAGCCAGAGAGAGAACCCCGCACCACCCCGGCCAAGAACTCCTCCTATGTGGGATTCGGACCCAAATCCGTGGGATTTCCCAGTAGACTCGCGGCGTGATCCCGAACGGATCCGGCCAGATGCAACAATGAATCCGTTGGCTCCAGTTTACCGGCCCCGATTGAGCCAAGCACCGCCACCAAATCAGGCTCCCGTGATTCCGCCGGACCAACGCTTCCATTAACACGACATGTATCGGCTGAAGCCGACACAGATCCCCAGCATCATCCAGGGATGGAATCTGCATTTCAGTGGGGAACCCAATACTATAACGGTGGAAGTCTTCATAAGTCGGGTGGAGTCGCTGATTGAGCAGATGCTAGCAGGAGACCGCACGGCGCTCGCAGGATACTTGCCAATGCTGCTTAGGGGAGAAGCACTGGAGACATATTGGCGAATACATTCAGCTCCACCATCCATACGCTGGTCACGGTTGAAGGAGGTACTCCGCATGGAATACCCTACGGTCGACATGGACGAATTGGTACTGGACAAGATGAATGCTAGATGGCAGCGTCCGGACGAGTCCTTCCATCAATATCGAGCCGATATCCTTCGGTTGAATGACCAGTTGTCAGAGCCATTGTCTTCTACCCAAATACTGCGCCTGCTAAAGCGGAATCTAAGGCCGGAGATTCGTCGCCATATCGTGAACTCCGATCCACAGAGTATGGAGGCCCTGCTGAGAAATGTGCGTCGTATAGAAGGGTTTGAGGAAGACCTACGGGACCGGCCATACTTACTAGCCAGGACGGGTCCTCGACGAGGAATCGCGGAATTGGCCCCAGATTATACCACCCTAGATCTGGAGGATGATTTGGACCCAGACCATCTTGCTGTAGCAGCAGTGGGAAGTCTTACGACCTGCTGGAATTGCCACCAAACCGGACATCGGTTCATTTCATGCCGAGCAGAACGTAAGGTTTTCTGCTACGGTTGCGGCAAGCCGGACACTTACTTCCCGGACTGTTCTGAATGTGCCGCGCGAAAAAATGGACAAAAGAGTACCCGACCACCTCAGCGGTACTCGAAGCCCCAGCAGTAGCTCCTCAGTCAGCTCCTCACCCCAATAAACCTGACGTAAACCCACCAGCCATGACCACTACGACTGCGGATGTTCACTCTCTTCCGGAGACCTCACCAACGACAATATTAAAACGACCATCGCAGTCACTGCCAGAAGAACCGCGGCAGCCTCAAGTACGCACTCTAAAACCTTATCATGTTAGACTGCAGGAATATCGGGTGGCTCGAGAGCGAATATTTGCTTCCGAAGTAGTCACTTCCCGCCCGCGCACGACAAAATGGTCAACCCGTCGTTGGCGGAATTTCCGCAGGAGAGTGCGCATCTGCCGTCAAACCTTAAACTCGTGTAACATCTCGGAGGTTGCTGAGAATGAGATCAGACCTTATCATCCAATTAAAGTGTTGGGCGAGACCGTGTTTGCATTGATCGACACGGGTGCCAGTATCAGTTGTCTTGCCTCGAGCTTTGGCTCGAAGGTGCTCCAAGACTATCCGAACTTGATTAAATCCTGGCGCACTGAAATCAGTACAGCTGATGGCACCAAACACCCTATATGAGGTAAACTAACCACACCCGTGACGTTCAGGGGTCAGACGAAGGATATTACGTTCTACATTATCCCGTCTTTGACTCAGAATATATACCTTGGCGTCGATTTCGTCCTTCGCTTTGGAATGGCCTCAGATTTATTCACAGATTTGTCTTTAAAAACCAGAAATGTCAACGAAATCACTTCTACTCTCGATAGGCATGACCTGACGCCTAACCAACGGCAACGCCTGGAAGCATCCATTGCTGCTTTCCCATCTTACGCTACCCAAGGCCTCGGCCGCACCACCCTAGTCTCACACGCCATCGACGTTGGCGATAGTAAACCGATTATACAGAGACACTACGCCATCTCACCGGCCATGGAGGAATTGGTGTATGCGGAGCTAGATAGGATGCTCGAGTTAGGGGTCATAGAAGAGTCCCAAAGTGCCTGGTCATCACCGGTAACCTTGGTAGTGAAGCCAGGTAAAGTCCGCCTCTGTCTTGATGCCCGTAAGGTAAACGCGGTTACCATCAAGGACGCGTACCCTCTTCCACTCATCGATGGAATACTAGGGAGACTGCCGAAAGCCAATTATATCACCAGTCTCGACCTAAAAGACGCCTTCTGGCAAATTCCACTCGATGAGGGGTCGAGGGACAAGACCGCCTTCACAGTGCCTGGGCGACCATTATATCAGTTCGTCACAATGCCCTTTGGCCTGTGTAACGCGCCGCAAACGATGACTCGGTTGATGGACAAGGCCATCCCACCTCACCTAAAACACCAAGTGTTCGTGTACCTCGATGATCTGTTACTCATCACGGAAACGTTCGATCAACACCTCCTACTTCTACAAGAAGTAGCCCTGCACATCAGTAAGGCGGGACTCACCATCAACGTACAGAAAAGTAAGTTTGTCATGAAAGAAGTCCGATACCTAGGACATGTCATAGGACATGGCACGATCAAAATGGATCCAGACAAAACTCGTGCGATTGATGAGTTCCCCTTACCAAAAACTATGAAGCAGCTACGACGTTTCCTTGGTGTGTGCGGTTGGTACCGAAGGTTTGTTCGGAATTATGCAACAGTTTCAGCTCCCCTGTCAGACATGTTGCGGAAAGGGAAGTTCGTTTGGACCGAACTCAGTCGAAAGGCATTTGAAGAGCTTAAACAAGCCCTCACATCAGCTCCTGTCTTGCACAGCCCCGACTTCACGAAGCCCTTCTCCATTCATTGTGACGCAAGTCAACATGGAGTAGGAGCCGTGCTGGTGCAATTGACCGATGAAGGAGAGGAAGCTCCCATCGCCTTCATGTCTAATAAGCTGAATTCGGGCCAAAGAAACTATACTGTTTCCGAGCAAGAATGTTTGGCAGCGGTAATGGCGGTGAAGAAATTCCGAGCTTATATCGAAGGCCACCAATTCGAGATCATCACGGACCACGCGTCACTACAATGGTTGATGAACCAGGCAGATTTAAGTGGACGCCTAGCCAGATGGGCTCTTAAACTGCAAGGGTTCAAGTTCTCCATCAAACATCGGAAAGGAACCCAGAACATCGTACCCGACACTCTCTCACGGATGTTTTCCCCAGAGGGAGCCGAATTAACAATAAATGACGAGGACCCTATCGAAATAGATTTGGACAGCCCACATTTCGAATCAGATAGCTACAAAGAGTTGAGGCAAACCATAGCGACCCAACAAACACAGCTGCCTGATTTGAAGGTAATAGACGGCTATGTGTATAGACGAAATGAATACGCCACTGGTGATCCATGGCACGAAGAAGAGTCTTGGAATCTCTGGGTACCGGGGGAAATGACACAACATCTGATCTTCCGCGCACATGACCATCCTTTAAGTGCCCACGGAGGTTACGGTCGAACATTACGGCGACTCAAGAAATACTTCTTTTGGTCTGAAATGGCATCCCAGGTCAAAGACTACGTGAGCGCCTGTGAGACCTGTAAAGGCACCAAAGCGCCCAACCAGCCTCTTCGACCTCCTATGGGTCAACTCAACGTCCCAGAACGCGTATTCCAGCGTCTATACATCGATCTACTCGGTCCATATCCTCGGTCTTCCATGGGACACATCGGAGCTATAGTCGTTCTAGATCAGCTCTCAAAGTTCCCAATGGTGGAATCCTATCCGTAAATTCACAACTCCATCTATCGTGAAATTCTTAGAGAACCGGGTATTTTATGTGTTCGGTGTTCCAGAGAGTTTGTACTCAGATAATGGAGTACAGTTCCGGTCTCGGCAGTTTAAGAGCCTACTTGAGCAGTATGGCGTTGAACACCAACTGACGCCCATATACTCTCCTCAGTCCAACGCATCAGAACGGTTGAACCGCACCTTATTGGCCGCGATCCGTTCCTACGTTCACCCATCTCAAAAGGATTGGGATCGTCGATTGTCTGCCATCACATGTGCCCTGCGATCCTCGTATCATTCCGTCACCGGTGTCGCCCCTTACTTTGCCGCCTTTGGACAGCACATGATTTGCCACGGTAAATCATACCGACTGTTACGGCAATTAAAGTGTTTGGGAGACCCCGTCGTTGCGCTGGAGCCCCACGAACGTTTAGGAGACTTCCGCCAACAAATAGGACGGAAGATTAAGGCCGCAGGAAGTGCAAATGAAGCGCAGTACAATCTCCGGTCACGATCTGCTAATTTCAAAGAAGGAGATGAAGTGTTCCGGCGAAATTTCCGCCAAAGTGACGCCGCGGGGCATTACAACGCCAAGCTGGACAGGCGATTCTTGAAAAGCCGCATAAAACAGGTAATGGGACCTAACCGTTACCTGATAACGGATCCATCGGGAAAAGAAGTGGGGATATACCACGCGAAAGACCTGCGCCGTTTTCTTTTCTTTCTTTGCATGGCAAATAGGTCTAGAAAATGTCTTTTGTACTTAACCCCCGGGAAACAAAATTCTAAAACTGTTTAATATTTTAATGTGTAGTGATTTTACTACAATATCTTTTGAATATAATTTAACAAATTGCGGTGTAACGCGGGATACAAATGCTTAGACCGAAACGGTTAACCTTTTTAAATTATATGAACGCTAAAATCATTGTATCATTTAAACCCCTTAAAATTTGTCTAATTCTTCCGATTTTTCCCACTTAATTACGCCTAATCATTATAAACGAAAATTGCTCTCAATTAATAACTTAAGCGAATCTACAAAAGACGACTTAGAATTTAAAAACAACCGAAACGAGTGTGCATTATCACCATCGCGGGTTCACTCATAGATGGCACTATTAAACGAAACTTTGCGCGATTTTCCATTGCTGTTTCGTTGCTCGATGGCTCGGCCCCGCCAATTTGGCAACTTGGAAAAAACCGCAGGGAGATCGCGAGTGGGAAAGTGATTTCGGGAGTCGGCAGCAGAGAAGCCATTATGGCTGAAGGTAATTGGACAGTCAAATACGACAATCAACGCTAAAGTCGCGCATTTGTTCCAGACACTTTGAGCCAAAAGATTGGATAAAGGTTGGAGACAGAGTCGTTTGCTGAGCCATCCACCCCTATTTGCTGCATCCCATATATGCCCGATTTGCTGAGCACGGCGCGTGGTGATAAGACGGTGCGAATCTAAGACGTGCATGCAGGCAAGTGTGCTACAATTAGTAACACGAACGGTGAAAACATTAATATCACATGGTCGCCGGATGGCAAGACCATTGCAGTTGGCAACGAAGAAGACTTAGTGACCCTCATTGATACCAGGGCGCATAAAATTCGTGCAGAAAATGGCCAAGGATGTGTTCATATTCTAAGTTACCCCTCATTGGAGCTCCTTCATGTATTAAAAGCACATCCGGAATGAAGATACGTCGGGATAGGGAGTGTGTGTGCAATGCGAAATGTGGACTTTACTGTTATTTGTATGGCAACTTTTGTGCGTATTGATTTTCTTTATTGTCGCATCGTTGCGACCAATTGAAAACGTAATTAGTAACTTCGAAATTTGATGGAAATTCCGGTTGCGTTTGTAGTGCGGTCAATATTTTGTTATTATTATTCAAGCACACTGCCACAGTCACCTTACCCAAACGGCATATAAAAAGGGGTACTCTAGATATTGGAACTAGTGTTGTTCACATCGATCAACTCCTTTCTCCCCCCACAATTTTCGGTGTAATCAAAGCATTAAATAGGACAAGGACAGGAAAGATTCGCTTCAGGGGCATGATTAGTGACATAGAGTGGACGGTTAAGTGTCGTCTATGGCCGAACCCGTTAACAATCAATTGCTCTCGGCAGTGACGGAGGGGCATCGTAGCAACACGACCACGGCGCCAGGTTCACAAGCTTCCAGTAGCCATTCACATTACAATAGCCACCAAAATAGTAGCAAAAACACAAAGCGGGAAAAAACTATCGAAGTCTACGAACAAAAGCGACACATAACGAAGTCAACACTGACTCCTTGTGTAACGTTGGCAACACAGCGACGTCGACAACAACGCCTGTTAGAAAATAGTACGAATACGAGTGGATCTATTAGATCGTATAAATCTCAACCACCAAATCCTGCATCCAAAAGATTTGAACGAAAACGGATATCGGACCAAGACTCGTCGCCAAGTTGTGAAGATTTATCGACACCTTCGAGTCCCAAGAGACGTCGCCAAAACCCAACCGATGATAACACTAATCGAGAACACGATAAATCTCACCAGAAGGATTCAAGTGAGAAGAAAAACAACTCGTCCAAACGTGATTGTCTAGCTTCTAGAACACGATCACGAATATCCGTCGACTAGCAAGAACAAATCTAGCGGGAAGACGTGAAGGATTCCGGAACCTTGCGGGAGTAAGTGAACATTCCTTGGAATCAGATTCCCTGAACGAAAGTCAAATGCCAGCTTTTAGTGATTCAGTGGTGAATCCTGAGGAGGCGATAAGCATTCTATACAAGTTATACAATGTCGTATCTGTTTATTTTGCGGGACATAACAAGTTCATTAAGTTCTTGACCAATTATTAATATATTAAACTTTTAATGGCTCAAACGCAACCCTACCTAAAATTAAATTAAAATTATCATTCGAAATTAAAATATTGCACACTAGTATTTAAAACAAGGCATGTGTATTAAATCATTTTCATAAAGTGCAAACACTTCAAATGACGATTCAACATAAACTTAATCTAAGACTATTTGGAACTATAAAATAAAAATATCCGTGATGTGCGAAGAACAAATTATCGGTTTATCTGCGTGCGCGATAGTTTTAAAAATAAGAGAGCGTGTTTACGAACTTATTGGTGAGTCGAAACAGGCAACAATTAAAATTTGCGGGGAATACTCTGTTGAGGTGAACTTTTTTGCTAAGGAATTATTACCAGTCGCCGTGCACCTAGAGCTGACCAAAACTTTCTCAATGCAATCACGGTGTTGATAGTGCAAGGATAAATACGGGTACCCAACGCCATTTGAATTGAGGACAAGCCGCAATCACTCCATGGCCTGCCGTGATTACAGTGATTGATAACTACTCGTACACATACAATACCCAAGCCCCATTTCGATAACGATTTCAATTCGTCCGAAGAACCAGCACTGGAGCAGTACTAATTAGCTGATGCCGCGTTTGATTCACTTTCAAGGTCTCGGCAACCGTTTGTTCGGATGATCGAACATATGTCGCCTCGTTGCCAATCAACGAGCAAGAACGATTCTAGCGGCAAGAAACAAAAGGATTCGGCGGAAGACAGAAAGAGCACCTCTACAAACGTGGACAAATATCGAAAGAGCTCGTATAGCTCCCGTAACCGATCATATTCATCACTAAGAAACCTCCGCTCAACCATAAGTGAATCAGGGAATAATAGTCATAGTCAGCGACAGCCATTCAGTTGGTCGTCTACGAATAATTGTATGGCACCACAACAACTGAAGGCCGGCTGCAGAGAATGGTGTGGAATTGCTTAAACGTATCATTGAAGTCGGAAATGAAACTAAGCCAAATCAAACCTATCTTTGAGCGTCATGCAGGCGAATTTCTGCACTTTATGTAACCGGTGATAAGGCCAACGAGAACTATGCAGTCCTTACTCCTTACATGGAATTTTCCAAAACCTTAGTGCAGGAGCAGCATTTATGTCGTGAAAATATCTCAAAACGTCGCATGAAGTTAGATTTAGATGCGTTGATGAAAAAATATGATATTTATCGTTCTAAGGAGTTAGAAAAAGTTAGTCTAGAAAGGAAAAGGGATCAAGTAGCTCACGATATCAAAGGATTGCAGAAATCAAAAGCAGATACGTCGGAGTTGAATGCAAAAAAAAAAAGGAAACATAACCACATTACCTTACCGTCAGGGACTCCCAACGAATAAAGGAACCGGCAATAACATCAATCATTGGAATCGCAAAGACCTGATCGACTACAGAGATCCAACCCGTTATTATCGTATGGAGGAAGCTGCACGATTTGAATTCGATACACCTATAAATTGTAACGCTAATGCTAGAAGCTGCTGTGATCGATCTAAACCGGATTGGCATCGTTGATGAGGAAGATATTAAAGCGTCAAAAGTTAATTTACTTCATTTAACAGGCGGTGGTTCAATAGCGAGTTTCCTCAGTTTTATTGCTAAACTGACCATTTTTCCGACATTCTTACCTCTTCGGTTTATTGCCCGCGGACGAGAATATATCTTAACAAGTGATGTTGTTACTAAATTTTGTATGGCATTCGCCCAAAGAACCTCTATAGTGATAAGTGAGACTAATACTAATAGCAACGAAGCTAACAAAATTGAGAATTTACAGGACACCTCCAGCCCCATCGAGCGCTCGACGGAACAAGCGGTGAGTCCTTTTAATTAATAAAAATCTATGCTCAATATTTTATATTCATTATTTATATTATTAATAATAAATTATAAAAATTTTTTTTATATATATACAAAATATGCAGATACATATATTAGATTTCGACCATAGAGTTCGGTTTCAAATTAATTGGAAGCCTAGAAATTTAGTTGACGCGTTCTCATTAGCTGAACGTGATTAAAATTAAACCTTTTTACTTTGTCTGTTGAAAAGCAACTCGGTTATTTCAAAACCTTACGAAATATTTAAGAAAACTGAATGGAATCTTAAGTTAAGAAAAAAAAAACTAACTTGAAAAGCATAGTATAAACATGCAACATTTGGTATTTATATGCTATAAGTAACATGAGCTCATGGTTTTGATTCGGAACAGAATACTTAACGATCTATTAAGCAATCGATTTTTGGCGGTCCTTTGCTTTAATTTATATTTTGTTTATCGCAAATTTTGAAATCTTTGCATTTTGAAGCGATTCATTTTACAGTAAGTGACAGGTTAACATTCTTGAAAAACATGCGGTTTGTAAATAAAATGAAGAATTAAACGAAAAAAATTGGTCTTTTCCCTTCCGGTTTTTCTGACCGAGTATAGGACCCGGTACGGTGGCTTGATTTCTGCAAGCAATTCGTGAATGCGAAATGTTTTGTAGTGAGTCCTCGTGCCGGGGAAACGAACCCGCCCCACGACACGGCAATGCTAGCCTGCCAGCGCATTCACGCGTCTCCGGACGAGGGCATTCTCGGCAGGAACCAACACCTTCCTCTGCCGAGGCAGCAGAACATCGCTGCAGTCCTTCACGGACTTTATTGAAACTCCTTATATTCACTACACGTATTTTACTATTGTGACAAGAGTATTGGTATAGAGAAAAGTGAAATTCTTTCAAGATAGATATATCTATCGCTATTTAAATCTCTTTTTAATTATTCACATTTTTTTTTTTTTCGAAGTAATCTTTGTAATGGTATTATTTTATGGTTGTCAAAAATATTTGAATTAACGAAATATTTTAAGGAAACAGTTTACGGCTATTCGATTTTCTTATTTTGCTTTTGGTATATCGATCGATATTGGTAGAAATTTACTAAAAATTATACACCTGTAGCTTAAGTTAAGCCTTTTCTAATGAATCGATAAAGGAGTATTACTTACTCGTATAAAACAATTGTAGGCTCCGATATTCATATGACTTTTCCTTTAAGGAAGACTTTATTTATTTTATCTGTCTTAATCAGATCAGCTATAACAGCACCATTTACAATAGATTCTGAAGTTCGAATTTTTTTTATCTTATCTTACTATTTTTCCAATTGCATGATTTCTTCGGTTGTTTTCTTTTTCAACATTAAAGTCGAAAATTAATTTTATATCCGTATATGTCAAGAAATAAGGCAGTTTTAAATGCATAGCAACAGATCAAATCATACTGTTAAATCCACTAGAATTATAGTAATATGAAATCATTTATAAATAAAATTATGAATTGCTAAATAACGAAAGACTTTCCTTTTCAGTGGTTCTTTTTGTTTCAGCGGGAAAGTGAGTGCAGGGTAGGTATGCCGTCGCGAGGGTAGGGTTTCGACAAATCCGCTGAGGTCGGTTTCGCGGCGCGTGGTACGCGGTACCTTAGTTGTTTTTGCTTTTTTCTTAACATAGCATTCGTCGGGTTGAGTTAACGTAGTATACTTTTCGGTACCGCGTCGGAAATTCGGGAACGCGAAATAAAAATTAGCTTTTGTTCTTTGACTGGTAATAGGAAGAAATACGGAGTAACGTAGAATAGGTTTCTTCTCCGTATGGTTTTGTTTCGTAACGCGTTTTGAAAACGGGCGTGTATAGGTGGCTGAATTATGTAAATGAGCGTAACCCATTCGGAGACCCGCGACCGAAATCCTCTCCGAACTAGCTGGCCGACAAGCAGCCACCGCGTGAATGGGTTACGGTGCACGGATTGGTGGCACTACTCAGACTTAACGTCTAGAACCGATGAGAGGTCGGTTCCGCGTTCGAACCTAAAAAGGTGAAAATCATTACAAATGGCGCCCAACGTGGGGCCTAAGACATCCTAAGGGGGAAAGAAATTCGCGTATTATGACGATTTGGTCCTTTACGGAGGATGTAAGGTACTCTGGTACTCGAGTCCCACTATCAGGAGCAGTGGAGTTGTGTGATACACTCTAGCAGTCGCTTCACGTGAGTTGTAGCTTCCGCTCTCCTTTGTTTGATTTTGTTTTCGCGACAGAATCCTTCCGATGTGTTGTCCCAGGCTAACCCCTGTAAGGACCTTCTATTTTCTTGATGGAACTGCCAGCCTGATGGGTTTACCTATCAGCATGGACTCTCAAGAAAATAGAAGGCTACCTTGCCTTTATGTCGCGGAAGGATTCTACTTATTTCGTATGCGTGATAGACGAGTGGTATCGGTTCAACGTTCGGTGGCGTATGCTGGAGTTGCGAAGCCCGGAATGCTTCCACGCGTCGGGAATTTTGACCGCGTACAAAATCGTTACGGTAGCTCTACCACTTGTCTCGTCGAGTCATTTAACGTAGATTAGAAACGGTTTGTAATGTATGTGGGTATGGGGATAAATTTTGTAAATCGACCAAAAGCACCCTTTCTTCGGCAGATTACCACGCACTCTCATTTCCCGTTGGAGGAGTCGACCACTGGAAAGGAAAGTGTGTATTCAAATAAATTTTTTTTCTTCTCTATTATCTAGGAATAGCTCGCCACTATCGGCCACTAATTTAGTAATAAGTTTATAGTAGGAATAAGTATATTTTATTTTTTTTTTTATATTAGCAACCACACCCAGATTAACCCACACGAAAATGGCAACGAAGCGGACCCCCGATAAGCGGTGTACCAGATCCAAAACGGTCCAACCCACTAACTGCGGGATCTGTTTCGAGGACGTAGTGGAGGGGGTGCACAGCGTGCGATTGGATTGTGGACATCTATTCCATCGTGCCTGTGTCCAAAAGCTCCTCCTCACGTCCGATCTTTGCCCGTTATGCCGGCGACCCATAGATCGGTCTGCCGTAGACGTCCCCATCGGAACGCCCGCTCCCACGCGTGGAGCAGTGGCGAAAGGAGTTCCAGAGGCCGAACCGTCCCAACCACTGTTAGACCTTCAAGGAGCCGTAGGCGGTGAAGTTCCGGCCGCAGTTGTCGTGTCCGAGGTGACCCCCATGCCTTCCGCCCACTCCATTGACACCCTCGTGGCGTTGATGCGAGATATGTCGGAGAGGATTGGCAACCTGGAGGGAAAGCTCCAGAATCTCCCTATGAGCCAACCACCCAGCCGCGAGAGAACTCCGCTTGGCTGGGAGCCCAATCCCAGTGCGGCTATGCCCCACTCTCGACCATCCGAGCAATGGGCCCCACCTACAAGGAACTCGGGAATGGACCCCAGAGCTCCCGAATATAGACCACGACACAGCACCGCACCTCCGTTGGTACCTCTAGTCCCCGAGGCAGTTTCGTACAACAGGTCAATCGAGGATGCGATTCCCCCCGGGAACGCATTGACACCTTTTCGAGACCCGACGCCTCGTATCATGGAGAGTTGGCGCCTGAACTTTACGGGTTTCAACGATATGATATCGGCGGACCGGTTCCTTTTCCGGATTCAGGCGTTAGTATCCAGCACCCTGGGAGGTGATTCCTCGGCCTTCCTCCGGCATGCACATCTTTTGTTCAGCGGTGACGCTGCCGACTGGTACTGGAGTTTTAAGGAATCAACGCCACGTCCCACTTGGAACTCTTTCAGTGCAGCCTTCCGCAATCGATTTGAGGATGGCTTCACTGAGAGAGAACTAAGGGAACAATTAAAGAAACGGAAACAAGGCGCTCACGACCCGTTCGACCAGTACTACACAAGTATAGTGAGATTGAGCACTCGCTTGCGAACAACCATGCCCGAGGACGAACTGGTAGAAATTATCAGAGAGAATATACGCTGGGATCTTCAGAACAGCCTTCTGCATTTTCCCATCAACACCATACAGGGATTGCGCCTCCATGCCCGTAGGCAAGAACAATTGGATGAGCGGCGAGGCACCTTCCGTCCACAACCTCGCATAACGGGACCAAATCCCCGAAATCATCATACCGCGGAGTTGATGGCAGCGGACCACCTACTTGCTGATCCAGTACCAGTACCGAGGAGCGGAGCACCACAGGAGCTTGAGGACCCAGCATTGATTGATCGACCCTCCCTAGAAGCAATCACTAGCCCGACGGTCTGTTGGAACTGCCGACAAACGGGGCATCGGTTCTATGCATGTCCAGCGGAGCCGACGCTTTTCTGTTACCGCTGCGGGAAGGCCGGCACATACGCACCTGACTGTGCAAATTGCAAAATGCGAAAAAACTTGCCACCGAGTGCCGCGACCACCCGTCGGCACTCCTAAACCCCGGACGAACCAATCCTGACCCCATCACTAGCTATGACCAAGCTCCCGACATGACTCCAATTCTGCTGACTCGCACCGCTAAACACAGTTCTCCCGAAGTTCCACAACCGACGCCATCCTTCGCCGAGGCCAACGCGCAGGGAAATGATAGCGAGGCGAAAGTTCCTTGGCATGTCCAACCTTTCCACGTCAGGCTGCGGAATTATTTGGCTACTCGACAGCGCATCTTCCATGAGGAGTTGGCTACAACTGTCCCACCGCGAAGAAAGCGAGCCACGCGTCGGATGCGGATCTTCTGGAGAAAAGTCAGGCAGTCGAGGAAGGTGCTGAAGGACATACACTTAGACGAATTATTGAGGGATGACGTTCGGCCATATGCGTCAGTACACCTCCTGCAGAAACGAGTGTCAGGCTTAGTCGATACGGGAGCCAGTGTGAATTGCATATCTGCCGATTTTGCAGGGGAGGTACTGGCAATGCACGCGGACCAAATCCGTCATTTCACCTCCTGGTTAAGCACGGCGAACGGAACTTGTCACTCTGTAGTGGGAAAAATTATGACGGATGTCACCTTTAAAGGAGTAACTAAACCTCTGGAATTTTTCATCATACCTCAATTAACCCAGAATCTTTATCTAGGAGTGGATTTCGTTCGAAAATTTAACTTGGCCCCGGCACTATTTTCCGGTACGACCCTGGAGTCCGTCACCACAGCTCCTGACCAATCCCAACCCACTCACTTATTACGACATACACTGGATGTAAGTCAGCAACTGCGTCTTGACTCGGCTATATCGGCTTTTCCATCGCATGAGAAGGAAGGTCTCGGGCGGACTGCACTGGTGTTCCACACTATAGATGTGGGGGATGCTAAACCAATAAAACAGAGACATTTTGCCATACCTCCGGCGAAGGAAAAATCGTTATATGCCGAAGTGGATCGAATGCTAGCATTAGGCGTAATCGAAGAATCACAGAGCGCGTGGGCTTCCCCAGTCACCTTAGTTGTCAAGCCGAACAAGGTCCGGCTATACTTAGATGCCAGACGCTTGAACGCCGTCACTGTCAAGGACGCATACCCTCTACCGTTGATTGAAGGCATTTTGAGTCGGTTGCCTAAAGCCCATTTCATCACGAGCTTAGACCTCAAGGACGCCTTCTGGCAAATTCCTTTAGACCCTGGTTCAAAGGAGAAAACAGCCTTCACAGTCCCAGGTCGGCCCCTGTATCAATTCGTGACCATGCCATTCGGATTGTGCAACGCCCCCCAAACAATGACGCGCCTTATGGATAAGGTGATACCACCTCATTTGCGGCACCAAGTTTTCGTTTACTTGGACGATCTGTTGCTTATAACCGAGACCTTTGACGAACACATCGACCTGCTTCAGGAGGTGGCTCTACACATCCGGAGGGCAAGATTAACCATCAACATACGGAAGAGTCAGTTCTTGATGACGGAGGTGAAGTATTTAGGTCACATCATTGGGCACGGCCATATCAAGACCGATCCGGACAAGACTCAAGCGATTGACGTTTTTCCATTACCCAAGACCCCCAAGCAATTACGCCGATTCTTAGGCTTATGTGGATGGTACCAGCGTTTTGTACGTGACTATGCCACCATTACCACTCCTTTGACCGACATGCTGCGTAAGGGACGTAAATTCGTCTGGGAAGAGCCCAGCTTGCGAGCCTTTGAAGAGCTAAAGAAGAGTCTGACTACAGCCCCCGTACTGCACAGCCCGGACTTTGACAAACCGTTCTCAATCCATTGTGACGCGAGTCAACATGGGGTGGGAGCAGTCTTAGTCCAGGTTGCACAAGACGGCGAGGAGAGACCTATAGCCTTCATGTCTCACAAGTTGAACCCAGCCCAGCGAAATTACACGGTTTCCGAGCAGGAATGTCTAGCTGCAGTGTTGGCAGTGAAACGCTTCCGAGCCTATGTGGAGGGACACACCTTTGAAATCGTTACGGACCACGCTTCTCTGAAATGGCTAATGAGCCAGACTGATCTCAACGGCAGATTGGCCAGGTGGGCACTGAAACTACAGGCATTTGACTTCACAATCCGCCACCGAAAAGGAAGCCAGCATGTAGTCCCCGACACCTTATCCAGAATGTTCGCTCCTGAAGGAGCCGAGTTGGTCCAGGAGGACGACAGCCCCCAATTGATCGATCTGGACCATCCTGCCTTCAAGTCAGCCAGCTACACCCAACTGATTCACACTATCCAGAATCAACTGTCCCAGCTTCCTGAACTGCGGTTGACAGATGGATTTATTTATAGGCGGATGGGACACGCATCCGGAGACCCCATACAAGAAGAAGAACAGTGGAAGTTGTGGGTGCCCGAAGAATTAACCACTGATCTTATCAGACGGGCTCATGACCACCCATCAAGTGCGCACGGCGGTTACGGTCGTACACTTAGGCGGTTGAAAACCTGTTTCTTTTGGCCTAAGATGGCACAACAGATAAAAGCGTACGTAGCCTCTTGTGAGCTATGCAAGTGCACTAAAGCGCCCAACACCATTCTTCGGCCTCCCATGGGTAAGGTTGAGGTCCCCGAACGCGTGTTCCAGCGCTTGTACATTGATCTTATCGGTCCTTACCCTCGATCTGCTTCTGGTCACACGGGAGCTGTCGTGGTCCTGAACCAGCTCTCTGAATTCCCTATCATAGAACCACTACGTAACATGCACACTGGACCTATACTCAGCTTCTTGGAGAACCGAGTCTTTCACATGTTTGGAGTTCCGGAGAAACTTGTCTCCGACAACGGGGTCCAGTTCACCTCCAGCAAGTTCCGAGACCTAATGTCCAAATACGGCATCATCCACCAACGAACCGCCGTCTATTCCCCACAAGCCAACGCATCCGAACGACTGAACCGTACGCTCATAGCGGCCATTCGCGCCTATGTCCACCCGAATCAGAAGGACTGGGATCGCAAGTTGTCCGCCATCACTAGTGCTCTGCGCTCGTCGTACCACGCCACTACCGGCATTTCGCCGTATTTCGCATTGTTCGGCCAGTACATGATCTGTCACGGAAGCGCTTACCGGCTATTGCGGCAGCTGAAATCGCTAGAGGACCCAATCGTGGTTCTGGAACCGCACGAAAAGCTCCAACTTCTGCGAGATCAACTGCGGGAGAAGATTGAAGAAAGTAGACGGATGGGAGAGGAGCGGTACAACTTGCGATCTCATCCTTCTGGCTTTAAGGTAGGCGACGAAATATATCGTCGAAACTTCCGGCAGAGCGATGCCACCCGACATTACAATGCCAAACTAGACAAGAAATTCGTGAAGTGTCGAGTCCTACAAGTACTAAGCCCCACCCGATACCTCATCGCGGACATGGCTGGTAAAACCCTGGGAATTTACCACGCAAAAGACCTTAGACGATGAAGTACAACTATTTCACACGCAAAACCTTGGCTTACCTAAATCTCTGCCTGGACGAAGACCTCCGAATAACACCTGACTCCCTACTGTATAGCCACTATCGAGTCTTCACGAACATGGTTGTAGCCTATTCCTCGAAATCGACCTTCGACCCGCCACGGCCCTAACCAAGACCTTTTACATAGGAGGCGGGATCGTAATTACTTCGATTTTGGGGGGGGAGTGTGTAATGTGACGCCTACGCCCGGGAATCGAAGTGATTCCGATCCCGAGCCCTTGCACCCGGCCAGATGGGTATGACCTCGAAGTGCAAGCGGACTTCATCTTTCGTGCGGATATCGTGCGCAGAAAATATTTTTTTTTTCTTTCCAAATATTTAGATCTGTGGATATAAATATTTGAAACATAATATTAATCAAACACCGATACATTTCGAGGCATATCCATCTGGTAATGCCCCCCCACCGTTGCCATCAAAACACTATGCCACTGGCGACCAATAAAAATGCACATTGCCGCCATGTGGCGTTCCATTCCGCGCCAGTTGCGATGACTCCCAGTCCACATCTGTTTTGTCGGATGTTGTCAGATTGACAGTCCGACGCTACGAGGGAGAAAAAGCGCGGGAAAGAAAGTGCTGTGTTTTTCGTTGTCCCCCCGCAGTCTTAATATTCAGGAAGGCCGAAAATATGAACTAACAAAAAATAAAGGAGTCGGCTGTAATGGTGCACGAGCAGCAAACTCAAATGAACCTAGTTCCAGACCGAAGTGAAACGCTTATCGATTTAGACAGTAAAAAGTTAATAAGTAGCAATACTAATGAAACAGCTGAAGTGATAGATTCCAATAATACAGCTTGCCAAAGTGAGAATTTAAAACAAGACGATAGTAAAGACTCGACTAACAATACAATTAAAGAGGTGCATGATTCTGATTCCTCAAAAGTCATAGAGCCCACGGAGCCGTATGAATTGACAATAAATCAAAATAAGGACGTTACCAACGGTGAATCTCCAAGTATTGAAGAGGAAAAGAGATGTGAAGAAGAGCCACAGTCTCTGCGCCCTCCATCACCTTCCGAAGAACCCCCTAGTGTTATAGTAAACAATACATCTCTGAATGCAGTGCATAGGAACGAATCGAATTCGCCAGTTCAACTAAATCATAGCAATGCAAAAATTTTAAATAGCGGTCAAGGGCCGGAATCACCACCGACGTCATTAGAAACTAATCAAGAAAACCTAATCGAACCTGCAACAACCATTACAGAACCACTCCTCACTCCGGAGTCACCAGTGCAAGAATCTGCTCCAACGGAAGATCATCTGGATAGCCCACAAAAACGATGCCAACGAAAGGGAGACTCGGATGATATTGAAACTATTGATAAAATTGCAGCTATGATCGCAGGGTTTCTCAAGCAAGCAAGCACTGACTATCTATCCCAGCAGCATCAACCCCTACATTCTGCCTTCGTCTTTGCACCATCAGCAGCGCCAATCTCTCCCAGTGGGAGTGGCGCCTATTCAACAGCACACCACCAGCACCTTCTTACTATCTACACCCAACCACTGCACAAATCAGGTTAGTAGTATAGTCGGACCTAAAAATCACACACAAAAAAAAAGGACTTATTCTTAATACTAAATACGGCTGGTTCAGTGCTAGGTATCATAATAAAAATGCTAGAAAAACATTTCGATTGCAAAGCAGAAAGGAGAAACGCGTATTTTACTATTGTGACAAGAGTATTGGTATAGAGAAAAGTGAAATTCTTTCAAGATAGATATATCTATCGCTATTTAAATCTCTTTTTAATTATTCACATTTTTTTTCTTCGAAGTAATCTTTGTAATGGTATTATTTTATGGTTGTCAAAAATATTTGAATTAACGAAATATTTTAAGGAAACAGTTTACGGCTATTCGATTTTCTTATTTTGCTTTTGGTATATCGATCGATATTGGTAGAAATTTACTAAAAATTATACACCTGTAGCTTAAGTTAAGCCTTTTCTAATGAATCGATAAAGGAGTATTACTTACTCGTATAAAACAATTGTAGGCTCCGATATTCATATGACTTTTCCTTTAAGGAAGACTTTATTTATTTTATCTGTCTTAATCAGATCAGCTATAACAGCACCATTTACAATAGATTCTGAAGTTCGAATTTTTTTTATCTTATCTTACTATTTTTCCAATTGCATGATTTCTTCGGTTGTTTTCTTTTTCAACATTAAAGTCGAAAATTAATTTTATATCCGTATATGTCAAGAAATAAGGCAGTTTTAAATGCATAGCAACAGATCAAATCATACTGTTAAATTCACTAGAATTATAGTAATATGAAATCATTTATAAATAAAATTATGAATTGCTAAATAACGAAAGACTTTCCTTTTCAGTGGTTCTTTTTGTTTCAGCGGGAAAGTGAGTGCAGGGTAGGTATGCCGTCGCGAGGGTAGGGTTTCGACAAATCCGCTGAGGTCGGTTTCGCGGCGCGTGGTACGCGGTACCTTAGTTGTTTTTGCTTTTTTCTTAACATAGCATTCGTCGGGTTGAGTTAACGTAGTATACTTTTCGGTACCGCGTCGGAAATTCGGGAACGCGAAATAAAAATTAGCTTTTGTTCTTTGACTGGTAATAGGAAGAAATACGGAGTAACGTAGAATAGGTTTCTTCTCCGTATGGTTTTGTTTCGTAACGCGTTTTGAAAACGGGCGTGTATAGGTGGCTGAATTATGTAAATGAGCGTAACCCATTCGGAGACCCGCGACCGAAATCCTCTCCGAACTAGCTGGCCGACAAGCAGCCACCGCGTGAATGGGTTACGGTGCACGGATTGGTTGACCTGTTGGTACCATCCGTTGGCACTACTCAGACTTAACGTCTAGAACCGATGAGAGGTCGGTTCCGCGTTCGAACCTAAAAAGGTGAAAATCATTACAGAAGGTATTATTAGTGTTAGGTGCTGAAGATTGACTTGGGTCTGATGGGATAGATACTACGATATTAGTTCCATTAAATGATGAGTTGAAGTTGTTCGATCTGATGTCATCCCCAGAAATTGTGAATAGATCATGCTTGATCACACAATTGGGTTGTAATGATAACAGGCCTGATCCATTAAGGCGAATTTGGTCAATGTAGTCCCCGCAAACTGCTTGCAACCGAACAGGTGATGTGAGTCCATAAATCCATTTATTTTTATTGTGTAATTGAGTCCAACTGTACGCAGTAGTGACGTTCTCTGGTTCACACGACAAAGGTTTTTCAGATAACAGGAGGCTCAATTCACAAGATGCAGGCGACGATCCTTGGTGATTTATAAGACCCATGTCTTCGCAAATGAGAGATCCCGTCTTTATCAGCTGGCATAAGCTTAATTCGTATTTTGACATTGCGAAGTACGAGTCACGGTGTGCGTTCACAGCAAAAAATGGACTTGATTTGAGTCTTGTCAATGTATTCCCTAGTTTTACTGGTATGGGTGTAACGCTGAAGAGATCAAATTTATTTTGATCGACCAATGGCACACCGATGGTAACAACAAGGTAGTTCTTCACAAGTCTGCCTTGTATTTTCATTAATTTGCACAGATGTAGAATATCGGTCTACTCGATTGGTAATTGGGTAGATGCTGGCAAATTGTTTTTAATTAGCTTGAATTCTTGGACTAATTGTTGAGGTGAGAGCAGCATTGGGCTTATTTTTCCATGATGAGTATCGGTAAGGACATCAATAATCGCAGATTGAATTCGGTTTAATTCGAAGTTGGCAATCACGAGTTGGAAAGAAAGGATTGTTGATGCCTGCATTATCCTTGATTGATAATTATCAGACCGGTTATGACTAATTTGATTCAAAATATATTTCAAGGTTTCATCGACTTGTGCGAACTTTTTCTCTGTGTTACGTTGATTAGATCTCATTATATTGATGGTGGAATCTACTATGGAAGTCTGATTCCTTACTAGCGTTAACATGTGTTTTTCATTGGACTTAATGTTTTCAATTGTTGCTGCCATCTCAACTGCGTATTCTGAGTCCAGCACTCCAAAAAGTGAGTGAGCTACATTACCAATGATGTTGAAGGCTCCCCGACGTTTGCGTCTAACGGAGAGCATGCTATTATCCAGCTGCAAATCTTGCTGCATCCGTTCAAATTGAGTGATTATATGATCGCAGCCAACATTGTTTTCTGTCTTATTGCAAAGAGCCTTCAGTGAATTGACTCCCATCTCGAAGGAGTTAATCTCTTGCCAATAAGTTGATAGATTGTAGTAAACCATTATCCTCCATTCACTGGTTATATGGGCTACCCTACCGATGTGTTCGAAGTGCAGTCCAAGTTTTTGGTTCAACTGTTTGTTGACAACCATCGGTTCCGAACGCACCATTGTTGCCAGACAAACGACAAACAAGCCAGCAATGAGTGATCCCTTGGTTGCTTTCACCCTCTTCCTTGTTGGTTCCGGGCCGGTATTATCCCTAACTGTGCTGGATGTTGATGGTTGTTGTTGATCGATTTCACAAGATGTAGTTGGTTTGCGCCTTCTTTCATCTTTTTCATCGGGATCTGAATCCTTCTGCTCCTTGGTATTTGGTTGCTGAGGGCTGAAGGGATCATCTGTCGGAAGGGGTGCAAGCCTATGTATGGGTCTACTCCTAATGCCATTGGCGGTTTTTACGTCAACCACTCGTACTGCACCATCATTGCCGTGATAAATTTTCATAATTCTACCTAATGGCCATTGCATAGGAGGTATGTTATCTTCTTGTAGAATAACCATCGTATCTAATTTAACATTTGGAACCCTATCCTTCCAACGCTGACGACATTGCAGTTCATTGAGGTATTCTCGTGACCACCTTTTCCAAAATTCATGTTTCAAGTCAGATACTTGCTTCCATCTCTCAGCTAAGCTGCTACTGGACCCTTCCGTAGCTTTCCTATCGACTTGCGCAACCAACGGTTCTCCAATCAAGAAATGTCCTGGAGTAAGGGCGGTAAGGTCGTTTGGACTGGATGACATGGGGGAAATGGGTCTAGAATTTAACACGGCTTCGATTCCGATAATCAAGGTTTCCATTTCTTCATATGTTAATGACGCCTTTGACGTACTACTTACGAGCAGATGTTTTGCAGATTTTAATGCCGCTTCCCATAGTCCTCCGAAATGCGGAGCTCTAGCTGGGATAAAATGAAATTGGATTCCTTTGGAGCTACACATGTTTTTAATGGCATCCTGGGCGCTACCGGAATAAATACTTAGCTCTAGTTCCTTCAATTGATTTTTAGCACCAACAAAATTAGTTGCATTGTCACAGTACAGTTTTTCACAATGACCTCGCCTTCCGATGAATCTTTTCAATGCTCCAATAAATGTTTCTGTGGTCAAATCTGTCGCTAGTTCCATGTGAACAGCCTTAGTTGCGAAGCAACAGAAAACAACAATGTATGCCTTCTGAGGCCTTTTTCCACGTATTTTGAAATGCACCCATACTGGGCCACAAAAATCTACTCCTGTGTTCAGAAACGGGCGTGCTGGCTGCACTCGAGTATGTGGAAGATTTCCCATGACTTGGTTCATTAATTTTGGCTTGGCTCTGCAACATGTTACGCATTTTTGTACAATTGACCGTGCCATGATTTTCCCTTTTATGGTCCAAAACCGTTGGCGACTGATGGATAATAAGGTTTGGGGTCCGCAGTGAAAGTTTTCTTCGTGAATCATTCTGAATAGTAGTTTGACTATTGGGTCGTTATACGGAAGGAGCATTGGATGTTTTGCATCGTAGTCCAATAGCGATGATTCAAGTCTACCTCCAACTCTAATTATTCCCCTTTCATCGAGAAACGGAGCCAGGTTTGATACCGAACTTGTTTTGGCCACTTGATTACCCTTCTGAAGATGTTTGATTTCATCTTGAAAATCCGATCGTTGAATCTGTTGGACTATAACAGTCAATGCATTGCTTAACTCTTCCGTGTCCAATACAACGTCCTTAGGCCGAGCAACCCCTTCATGAACCTTGCAGTTTTTCGAGAATCGTAACACATATGCTATTATGTGTTGTAATGTTTTGAATTTATTTCCGTGGTTAATTGAATATATGATTCCATCTGCTTCAGTGATTGCGTTCACTGTTACTGTAGGTTGTTTCTGCTTCCTTTCCATGTCTCCTGTTATATTGAGTTCATGAAGTGGCAGCGACGGCCAACCTACATCGTTACCATGCAGAAAAAATGGTCCATAGAACCACAAGCTACGTGATTGGAAATTCCTTGGAGAGACACCTCGGGATAGCAAATCAGCTGGATTATCTTCTGATTTAACATGTTTCCATTGTTCAGGTAATGAGTGCTCCTGAATCGTAGCCACTCGGTTTGCTACAAACGTGTGGTACGAGGATGATGTCGAGTTTATCCATGCCAACACTATTTCTGAGTCAGTCCAAAAATATGTTTTGATGTCCTTGTAATTCAGTTCGGATTGAACTCTTGAAGCCAAAAGTGTACTTAACATTGCAGCACATAGCTCGAGTCTTGGTAGAGTTTGTCGTTTGATCGGTGCCACCCTTGACTTTGCACAAAGCAATCTCACAACAACTTTTCCGTCATTCAAGACAGACCTTAGATAAAGAGCTGCACCATATGCCTTCTCAGATGCATCCGCAAAAGCATGAAGCTGTATTGTTCTTGTTGTTTGCTGCGAGTAGCAATGACGAGGAATCAGCACCTTCCTCAAGGTAGGTAGTTCCTCTCGAAAAGCAACCCATCGATTTTCAATCTCCGCCGGCACACTTTGGTCCCAAGAAATGTCAAGCTGCCACAATTCCTGCATCAAAATCTTTGCTGTCACTATTACCGGTGATAGAATTCCAAGAGGATCGAAGACTTGAGCCAGTTCAGAGGTGATCGTTCTTTTTGTCATCTGACGGGTTGTTGGCAATGTTACTTTAATAAAGAAGCTGTCCTCTTTCTTTGGAGACCACATTATTCCAAGCGTTTTCACTGATTCCTGGCCTTCATCGTCGAAATCCAAGTCAATTTCTCTGTCCTCTATCGGCACATTTACTAGTAATTTGGAATCACTTGCGCACCACTTCTGCAACTTGAACCCAGCTGTCTCCAGTATTGTGGTTAGCTGATGTCTGGTTCCAATGGCGGAGGATAAAGAATCAGATCCGAATAGACCGTCATCCACGTAAAAATTGACTTCTAGTGCTTTAGCTCCCAATGGATATTTTGTTGCATTTTCAGCTGCCAATTTTTTCAGGCACTTTATGGCTAAGTAAGGGGCAGATCTGGTGCCATATGTTACTGTGTTTAGAGTAAAATATTGCAGAGGAAGGCTGGGGTCCTCTCTCCAGACAATCAGTTGGAATCTGCGATCGTCTGGGTGTACAAGGATCTGCCGATACATCTTGTGTATATCTGTAGTGAAAACGTACTTGGGCAACCTAAATCGACTCAAAATCGTGAATAAGTCGTCTTGAATTGTTGGGCCACAATGCAGAATATCGTTCAGAGAACATCCTGAAGATGTCTTTGTCGATGCATCGAATACTACCCGGAGTTTCGTACTGCTGCTTTCTGGCTTCAGAACATAGTGATGCGGGATGTAATAATGTGTACTCGTAATGGTTTCAGGATCAACTCGTGACATATGTCCTAAAGACTCATACTCCTTCATGAATTCTACATATTGTTGTTTAATCCCTTCTTTTCTTGATAAGCGTGCTTCCAAAGCATGAAATCTGTTTTCTGCGATGAGTCTTGAATTCCCCAGAGCTGTTGGGTTCTCTATGAAAGGAAGTTTTACCATGAATCGCCCAGATGAGGTTCGAACTGTATTTTGGGTGAAATGGGTTTCACAATGTCTTTCTGCAGATGTAAGCGCTTGCTTTGACTCGTTGACCTCTTCCAATTTCCAAAACCTTTCCAATATTGCAACTCTTGCTTCTTCCTCAGCTGTAAGTACAGCACACGTTGACGTATTTGTTGGTTGTGCATCGATTTTTCCAGACAACACCCAGCCAAAGACCGTATTTTGAAGTATTGGCCTTCCATCGCCTAAACATATTTGTCCTGGCTCTAACATTTGATAAAAGAACTCCGCACCAAGGAGAACGTCGATCCCGAGTGAACGCCAAAACAAACAAAATGTTTTCTTACATAAACCTATTCATAGTATGAACTGGTTTCATTCGTGCCAATCATTTTCATAACGTGCAAACACTTCAAATGACGATTTAACATAAACTTAATCTAAAACTATTTGGAATTACAGAATCAAAATATCCGAGATGTGCGAAGAACAAATTATCTATCTGCGCGCGTGATAGATTTTAAAATAAGAGGGTATGTTTACGAACTTATTGGTGAGTCGAAACAGCAACAATTAAAATTTGCGGGAAATACTCTGTTGATGTGAATTTTTTTTTGCTAATTAATTATTACCAGTCGCCGTGCACCTAGAGCTGACCAAAATTTCTCAATGCAATCACGGTGTTGATAGTGCAAGGATAAATACGGGTACCCAACGCCATTTGAATTGAGGACAAGCCGCAATTACTCCATGGCCTGCCGTGATTACAGTGATTGATAACTACTCGTACACATACAATACCCAAGCCCCATTTCGATAACGATTTCAATCCGCCCGAAGAACCAGCACTGGAGCAGTACTAATTAGCTGATGCCGCGTTTGGTTCATTTTCAAGGTTTCGGCAACCACCGCTTTACTGATCATTGTCTGGGACGAGCTGGTTAACGGAAACACGTTCGCCATTCCTGGCATTCAAAGCGCATCGGATCAACAGTTCTTCGTGTTGCAGCGTATTCAACTGGCCCCACAATTATCGAAATGGATTTTGTGTTCTGCATCCACCGCTAGCAAGTGAAGTATATTCTCCTGTGTCAGGAAATGTGGTAGAGAAGAACACATCAGTTGAGGATACCCCAGGGTTGATCAATACATCGTGTTATGAAAAAGGCTGGTTATTCAAAGTGAAGCTCAGTGAAACTTCAGAAATTGATAAACTTATGGATGAGAAGAGTTACGAACAATTCTTGAAAACGGATTCACACTAGCGCCCGTTTCAAGTGATTTTATTACTAAATTTTGTATGGCATTCGCCCAAAGAACCTTTATAGTGATAGGTGAATTATTCGGCCTTAG
This sequence comes from Odontomyia ornata, assembly GCA_963969285.1. Taxonomy (NCBI): domain Eukaryota; kingdom Metazoa; phylum Arthropoda; class Insecta; order Diptera; family Stratiomyidae; genus Odontomyia; species Odontomyia ornata. The sequence goes on along the minus strand of OZ017744.1, from coordinate 1,598,394 downwards.
ATCATTGTCGAATTACATTGTTGTGAATAATACTAATAGCAACAAAGTTAACAAAAGTGAAAATTTACAGGACGTATCCAGCACCCATCGAGCGCTCGACGGAACATGCGGTGAGTCCTTTTAATTTAATAAAATTTATGTCCAATATTTTCTTGTTAATTATTCAAATTATATTAATTATTCAAATTATATTAATTATTCAAATCATATTAATTATTCAAATTATATTAATTATTTTTGGCTGAGTAAATCGAGGTGATCTATGAGGATATGAGATTGAATATTATCTCTTAGAAATTATTCTTCGATTGTAATTTTGCATAACTTCCAGATATTTAAAACTAAATGAAAAGTAGTTATGGTTCAGGTTGCATTTGTTTTTGATTAATATTTTTCACACTAGAAAATAAAAATGATGAATTAAACGAAAAATCGGTCTTTCCCTTCCGATTTTTCTAACCGAGTATAGGACCCGGTACGGTGGCAGGCTTCCACCCCAAAACATGAGCCAGCCACCGGGTAATTAATAATCCTTTCTGTTTCAGGTGACGTCATGGGTTGAGTGGCCCAAGCAGAGTGCCTTTTTATGGCATAGATTTATGCAATTCAATTGTATAATTCTATGACATAAATTGGTCACCGGGGTACTCCCCTTCTGATGGGAAAGTTCATATAATTCAAGTTGTATGAGTTTTCCACTCAGAAGAGGAATACCTGGCCACTTCAACAAGCTATCAATGGATTTATTCCGGTTGGGTGGGTATGAAGGGGCTCCACCACCACCCGGTTGCCCCTCTTTCATTTGTGGGCCATGAACTTCGTTGGGTAATGACGAGGTCAACCCCAAGTTCGCCTTTCTTCTCAGGTTTCACTTGTTCTAGTAACAAGTACGTCTCCTTCGGTGAGGTTATCAACAACTTTGCGACTTTGGTCGCCTTTTTTTTGACCTGAAAGCAATTCGTGAATGCGAAATGTTTTGTAGTGGGTCCTCGTGCCGGGGAAACGAACCCGCCCCACGACACCGCAATGCTAGCCTGCCAGCGCATTCACGCGTCTCCGGACGAGGGCATTCTCGGCAGAAACCTCCTCTGCCGAGGCAGCAGAACATCGCTGCAGTCCTTTACGGACTTTATTGAAAACTCCTATTCACTACACACCCATCTAGCGGAGTTGAAGGCATTCCTGACGTGTCACCAACAGGACGATCCGTCGCTTGGTGCGACTACATGCCTCTGCCTTTTGGACCGCGTTCACCACCTCTGCAATCGCATCAATGGTAGAACGTCCTGCTCTAAAGCCGTACTGCCGAGGAGATAGGTCCCCAGCAGCACGAATCGCGTCAGTGAGTCTTCCCTTGATGAGTTTCTCTAGCACTTTCCCAGCCGTGTCTTGTAATGAATCTTGTGACGCCGCTGGCGACTCACTAACACACCTTGGCACCAAGTGGCTTGGCATCTCATGTTGGTTGGGACGGGTGCACATCCCGCGGCAATTTTGTCGTGGGTTGTCAAAGTGAAATTGACCGGCAGATGTCAAAGTGAAGGTGGAGGGAATTTCATGTCTTCTTGCTGCAACGTGTTTTTCTGGAGACAGGTGTCGGAAAAAAGTGTAAAATCGCTGTATAATTGACAAGTTTAGTTTCGTGTCGGTCGTAAAAGAATAAATAGACATTAGGTGTACAAGATGTTGTGTAAAAGTTCACTATGAAAAAACTTCCATTAAAAGGTGGCCAATCGGTAGCGGTGAACGGGAATAACTACAGTAACTCATCTTATCAGGCAATTATTAAGAAGGTAAGCCAACGTAGATAGATGCTGTTATCTGTACTATTTATCTTTTTCTGTCTAAATCAAGAAGATCATTGGAAGATTTGACCTTACTTGCCTGGATCCATACCCGAGGAATCAATAAGGGAATGCGGTTGCATGCGGGCGCAGAAAACAAGATAAGTGAAAGTGTTGTTTTTGTTCCGACAATCGTTGCGAAATATTTCGCGCTAATCGCCTCACAAAACATATCCAATAGCTTCGTCCATCATTTTGTGTGACTGCCATTAAAACCCATCGTCCGTCAGTAGATTCTCGGCCAAAGCAATATCACAGTTATGCAATCTCGAATGAAACACGGAAAAATTTTTGGAATGTAATTTTCGACCCCATTAACTGCACTGTAAGCCAGTAGAGAAAATATTATCCGAATCTATTGTTTCATATACATCACTTAAATTATTGCAAATACGTATACATATTATGAGAAATTGCAAAAATGAGATAGCCTAAGCTGTCCAAGGCGAATAGAGTAACATCAGCCATATTGCTGTTATTGCTATCTTCTGCTAACTTTCTGTTTCCAAAACAAAAAAAGGAAAAAAACTCTTTATGTTAGCTTCATTGAAATTTGTTAAGAAAAACGGCGATTAGCAAGGAAGGGGCACCTTTTTTCTTTTGACTGTATTTTATGTTTGTATATAAGCTGAAGGAAATGTTATCGTCATGTTTTAACTTTTAATATTATACCTACCCTAGAATAATTCCTTGAAATGTATCTTGATTAAATTTATTACTAGCAATCCTTAGAAAAAGGAGAAAAAAATCTTAAAAAAACAAACAAAAAGGAAACGAAGTTTGTTATAAAACTGGCTGCATATTTTCATTATTCGAGGCAGCGTGAAAGCTAGAAAGCATATTTTAATTGAAATAATGAAAGAGCACAAGATTCCCGAAGCTTAAGGTAGAGTTCTTTTCAGTGAGACAATCCGTAGCGATTATTTGAATTATTTGCACTCCTACTAGTACCGGGGCGAAAGTTTTTTTTTTTTGTGGTAGGGAGGTGAAGGCATTTATGCCCGCCGAGTCTGGCAGTGTGGGACTCCCATGGAGGATACCTTTGGACTACCCACTAAACACCTCCCCTGTCAATCTGAGAACCTAGCCTGGAACCGTTTGACACATTACTTCGGGCCAGGTCTCGTTTTGTTACGCCGTGGGGCGCCTTCAAGCTGGGGAGTCCCTTTCCTAGCGGGAGGGGAGAGGGGAAGAGGAATTGCCAGAAGAGCGATCCCCCAGCCCCAGTGCCTCCGGCTGCTGTGAGTCCCTTTTATATTTTAGGACTGCCCGAGCATAATGTGCCACCTGGTTCCATTTGTCAACCGATTCGAGCATCACCGCAACTATATTATCCGGGGTGAGCTCTCCCGTCTCCCTGTAGAGTTCCCTTCGCAGCCTGGCCCATTTGGTACACGCAAAAAATGTGTGACAGGCATTGTTCTCCTCTCCTGGGCAAAACCGACAATCGGGAGACCGTGACTTGCCGATCTTGTGCAGGTAAGACTGAAAACACCCGTGCCCGCTCAAAAGCTGGGTCAGATAGAAGTCAGTCTCACCATGCCTTCGATTTAGCCACGGTTTCACATCCGGGATAAGGCGCGCAGTCCACCTTCCCTTCGTGCAATTCCTCCAAGACTGCTGCCAATCGTTGAGCGAGCGTTGTCTCTCCTCGCGGACAACCATCTCCCTCGCATCCTCGTTTCGGCGCCGGTAAATAGCGCGGCGCTCTCTAGCAAGGAGGGCGACAGGTATCACGCCTGCAATCACTCTCACCGCCGAATCGGAGACTGTTGGATACGAAGATGCAATTCTCAGTGCTCTTCTCTGTACCTGTGCCAATCGTTTTCGGTATACCTCCTTGCTGAGAGCGTCGCCCCATACCTCTGCTCCGTACATTAGCACTGACCCTACAGCACTCATCAAGAGGCGTCTTCTTGATGGGCTGGGTTCCCCTACGTTGGCCATAAGTCGACTCAGGGCCGATATTCCCGAAGCAGCCTTCTCAGCCGTTGCCCTGATTTGCTCAGAGAAACTCATCTTCGAGTCGATCAGTAGCCCCAGGTACTTCACCGCTGGCTTCGATTCGATCTGTATATCTCCAATACTGATCATCCTTACTCTAGGGATTCTCTTTTTTGTCAAGATGACCACTTCGGTTTTCTCCAGTGCAAACTGAGCCCGCGAGCAGTCATCCAGTCCCTCACTCGGCGCATTAGCATACCTAGCCTAAGTTGCGCTTGTTCAACGGTGCGTCCGGCGACCAGAGCCGCAACATCATCCGCATAGCCGACCAAGCGCGACTCATCTGGCATCTCAAGTCTCAGTAGCCCGTCGTAAGACACGTTCCACAGGTCCGGACCAAGGATAGATCCCTGGGCAACACCCGATGTAATTTCCATCCTTCGTTGGCCCTGTGTCGTGTCGTAGAGCAGGCTTCGGTCCTTTAGGTAGTTCCTCAAAAGCCGCATTAGATATTCTGGAACTTGAAGAGTTTTCCAGCGTGTCCAGAATATCCACCCATCTAGCGGAGTTGAAGGCATTCCTGACGTCGAGTGTCACCAACAGGACGATCCGTCGCTTGGTGCGACTTTATGCCTCTGCCTTTTGGTCCGCGTTCACCACCTCTGCAATCGCATCAATGGTAGAACGTCCTGCTCTAAAGCCGTACTGCCGAGGAGATAGGTCCCCAGCAGCACAAATCGCGTCAGTGAGTCTTCCCTTGATGAGTTTCTCTAGCACTTTCCCAGCCGTATCTAGCATCCATAACGGGCGGTATGCAGACAGCGATTCGGGATTTCCCTTCCCCTTGCTGACCAGCACGAGCCTCGCCACCTTCCATCGTACCGGGAAAACCCCGTCCCGTAGGCAAGCGTTGAATGTGCTGAGCAGCAAGTCAGGACAGTGGTGATAGACGAGCTGCAAAACCTCAGCTGGAACACCATCTGGACCTGGAGCCTTCCTCGCTTTCAGGGAGAGGACTGCCTCCTCCAGTTCCAGCTGTGTGAAGAGTGGGCACTCGACTGCTGTTTCACCATGGACAGCGTCAACACGGACGGGATGGGCGGGGAAGAGTCCCCGCACTATCGCGTCCATCTTTTCCGCGTCATGTATACAAGGCTTCCGTAGGGCACCAAGTTTCCCCATGACCAGCTTGTAGCCAAGGCCCCACGGATCCCTATTTACATCGTCCACGAGGTCTTGCCAGCATCGGGCCTTGCTCTTGTTAATAAGCCTGCGAAGATATTTCCTGCCGGACCTGTATGCTGCTAGCCTAGTGTCTGCCTCCTCCCGTGTTCGCGCCCGCTGGGCCTCTCGCCGAAGTTTGTGACACTCGCTTCTTTGTTCGGCGATCTCGTTTGACCACCAGTATACTGGAGGCTTACCATGTCGGGGTCTCCGACGGGGCATGGAAGACTCGCAAGCGGCTATGATGGTACTCATAGTTGAGTTCACCAAGTCCTTGGCTGTAGGCCCTCCACTCCCTGGCGGAGCTCCCAGCAACGGTGCGCCTGCCGTAAGCGCGTCAGCAAACCTCTCAACGTCCATCCTCCCAGTCCTCCATCCGAGGATTGAAGTTTGGGTATATGCACGCAGAGTGGCACCGTCGTGAATCTCAACAGCTATATACTGGTGATCACTAGCCGAGTAGTCCTCTAGTACTCGCCAGTTGTGTACTCTGGGTACCAGGGACTCCGAAGCGAGTGTCACATCGGGTATGGTTCCTACGCAACCCCAGCGGCGGAAAGTAGGGGTGTTACCAGTATTTAGGACAAAAAGCGCTGTTCTGGCCGCCATGTCCAAGATTTGCTTTCCCCTTGGGTCGGATTGTGGCATACCCCATTCAATGGCTCTAGCGTTGAAGTCTCCCCCGACCAGCATGTGTTCCTCTGTGTTCGAGACAGCGTCCTCCAGGGCATCGAGTTTGGTTCGAAAAAATCGCATTGCCTCGTTAGGCGTCAGATAAACACTGAAATATGTTATCCCTGAACACCGCACCCACACAAAACCATCCCCGCGTCCATGGCCCAGCACCTGAAGGCGGGCGCTGTCTCGAACCCAGATGGCCGAGGTACCAGATTTGTCAGGGTACCACGCTTGCGAGTCCTTGTTATGACGTTGCTCGCTCAGCAACAGGAGGTCAGCTTTCTTATCTCTCGCAAACTGCTCAAGTAGGTCCTGGGCGTTTGTGCTTCGGTGCAAATTGACCTGCAGGATACGGATCATTTGAGTATCGATTTGGCTCTAGTTAGGACCTCTTTGAAAACCCAGCATCTCCCTGTCCCCGGCTCATGTTTGAGGTCGCCGGGTGCTAGCTTAGCATCCTTGCAAAGAATGCATTTTGCCTCGTTCGTGCACTCCTTCCTTTTGTGCCCCGTTTCACCACATTTGTAGCACAGAGATCTCCTGTCGGGTCTCCTACAGCCATACGCGGTGTGTCCGTATTCGAAGCATCTGAAGCAGCGGATAGGGATCGCTCTTCTCCGTATCCTGCAGATCACCCAACCTATCTTAATTTTGCCCTTCGCCAGGATTTGCTGGGCGTCTTTATCAGCTAGTTCGACAATAGCCATGCGTTGCCCCCTTGTGTTTTCACGTGTCAATCTTGCCTTGACTTCACTTAAGCTGGGGAACTCCCTCCTAATGGCATCCTCTACTTCAGCTTTGTCCGAGACGCAGTCGAGGTCCCTGATTTTCAGGGTGGCCATTGGTTCGAGCGAGGCAACCGTTGCCGCATCTCCAAGAACGTTTTGAACCGCGTCCCGGAATGCATCTTTGTTTGTGGCCTCTGGCCCGAATTCCACCAGCAAGCCACCGGTCCGGGTTGGTCGAACTGCTTTGATGGCAGTTTTGGTGTCGTCTGGCTTGACCGCTCCTTTAATTTCACGGAGGACATTTGCGTAGGTTCGGCCCTTAGTTGGTTTAATAAGCAGTGCCTCTCGCAAGGGTTTGCGCCGCGTTTTGCTTTTTGTTTTCTGCGGTATATCGGGGGGTTCTTTGTTCTTTTCGTGGTTGAGCTCTTTGTCTGTTTTTTCTAGGAGTAGCTTTTTGGCCGCTTTTTTCGCTGCCTTGTTTCGCACCACATGAAACTCCTCGCCTGGAGTGTCAACTTCGTTTATGGTCTCGTCCTTCCTCCTTTTCTCACGGTCGTCTTCAATTGGGCTACCGGCCATTCTTTTGCTGCTGCTAGGACCCACTGATGCCTCGAGGGAGAACGTGTCTTTTTGGTGCTTTTCGGTTGCAAGCCACCTCCGCCTGTAGTGCGTTATGCGGCCAAAAAGCTCCTCCAGTTCAAGAATGCCATTCTTGACACTCTTGCCTATGTTTTTCTGCACTTCGCAGCCAGCCCTCAGTTTTTTGACGATATTCCCCGCTTTCCCAGTAAGCCGCTCCTCTTCGGCGCGGTCAAGGGCGATTGTGTTATTTGGCGCCACCTTTTGGGAGAGGCCCCCGTTTCCTAGTCCTTTTGCTTCTATCGCTTGGGTCGCGTTTGAAGTGGCGTCGGCCAACGGCAAAACTTCTCCCTCCCCCAGTCTTACACTGGCCTCCGTTGGTGTCGCAGCTTGATCCGGATTGTGTACGTCTTGCACTGGGCGCTCCGGGGTGCGCATAGTCCTTCTACTGTGCCCAAAGGCCGCAATGATGCCAGGTTGCACAACGCACTCTGCCTTCTTTCGTTCGTTAGTCCGTCTGTCGTCTGTCTCCGATGGTTTAACCTGTGATGTTGACTTTGACAGTGTTTCTGGGGTTTGCTGCCTCCCCCCGCAATCGGTGACTTGTTTTATCGGTGTTCTTGCCAACAGCGGTTTTTGCCTGAAAGGGTTCTCCGTGCTAGCGTCCTGTTTGCTTGTAGGTATATCTGTTACAGAAGCCAAGTTCACCACTTCTATAACATTGCAGTCGCTGGATGACGACGGCCGGGAGCCTGCTCGCTCACTACCCTCTGCCGCCGGTACTGGGGATCCGACCCCCTGCACCGTAATTTGGTTCCCCTTGTGGACCTGCATGATTTGGTTTTCTGTCTGGGTTTCCGTTCCCATAGCATTTTACCTACTGCCAGGATATATGGATAATTGATGACGCCATATATTTCGTCATGTCACAGTGAAGATCATTGACACTCAGGTATTTGTCCTGAGACTCTCCCTTCACTGCCGCCCATTGTCCGCGGCTGCTTATTGGTTATTCGCAGCGAACCTTTCGAGAAAGGTCTTCCCCTATCCGCAACCCTGGGGACGCGTTTGGTTCCCCGCTCTGAGGGCACTATCGATAAATCGATAACCAGCTGACCTTAAGAGTGAAAAAGTGTGTGAAACTTGAAATTGTAGATCCTCAACTTTTCATTCAATACAAGCAAATCGATTGAGCAGTAATTACTGCTGATCTTGATGGAAAATTGCAAGAAATATCTATCAATAGATCGGAAAATCTTTCTATTCCTGAAATCAATGAGATTTACCAGAAGACATCTTGGAGCTTCGTTGTAGACATAGTTGATTTAGAAAGCGTCTCACAATGATCTGCCACCCCAATTTAAATATGGTCAACTGGAAGTATGAACGTATTCATTACTCATTATGTCTCTAAATCGAATATCTTGAGGAGAGCCAAGCTTTTTGCTAACAAGATATTCATGGAAAGTATCAAACCAGGTCCTTGTATGTTTCTTCATATCAATAGAATAATTGGCAGAAAAGGTTGCCCGTGGGCCTCACTTATAATGGATCTATGTTCTGGATGACAAATCTATTGCTGACTCTACTGCAAAGCATTTCTTGAAAGTTCTTCAAGGAAAGAAAGCAAGTGAGGACTCTTCCGTTACTTTATTGGTGATCGGTTCCTAAACCAATTTCGTCAAGGACCATGGGCAATTTTATTTGACCAGACTCTCTGATTTGAATCCCTCTGATACACATACAGGCCATGGTCTGTTGGTCAGTTCTGCGAGGCCCACTATGTTGGCGCTAGAGAAAAATTCCAAAAAATCAACAAGCTTTGATGGAGTCCCCAATTATATACTTAAAAGCTTCTGATGTTTTCTTTGTTCTACTTGCCATCATTTTGATTAATGGCATCAACATTCGCTACTTTCCTCAGCAATGGAAATGTGTAAAAATATTTGCAAATCTCAAGATGATTTTGCTGCTTTCCAATAAGGGAAATATATGAAGGCATCATACAATTCTCTGCGGGTGCATGTATTGTGCCGAAGAGACAATTTAGCTTTGAGAATCTCACTCTACGGTAGTTGCTCTGGCCGTGTTCAAAACCGATGTGATCCTAATCTAACGAGGCGCTTTATTGGGGGGCTGTGATGTGTACTAACCTGCCAATTCTCGGAGCGATACACGACAGAGATCTGTCATCACTACACAATTGCTGGTCAGCTAATAAGTGTTAAATGACGGATCTCTGCCATTGAACCACCACCTGACATGAGTCGTGAGGTGAATTGACGTATTTAGAGTATCGATTTAGACTAGCAGTTCATGTACTGTGAAACGAGTGATACTGTGACTGTATTTGTTCGAGATTTCACACGTCAGTGCAAAAAACCATAGAAAAACAGCAAAGAAATTGGGGATAACGTTTTGTAAGGTACGAGCATTAAACAACAATTTGTTGGAAAATGGTGCTAGAAAGGATTTCGTGTGATTTCAAGGGAAGTATGAAACAATTACGACATTTGTCAATTTTTCACGAACGAAAGGTAAGGATTTAGCTTCGTACCAAAAGAGCATTTAGCCTGGTGCGGAAAATATAATTTAATATAGTGAGGCTGTCAGGGCCAAGGCTAGCTCTAAAACAGTGGTTCTTAGAGAATTTTCTAAGCCGCAGCGGAAAAATAGTATCGAATTTTGTAAGTGACAAGAAACATCTCGCAAATAAGCCGATAAGAAAAGGTATATAATGAGAAATACTTTTCTCTACTCAGTTCTTAGTTTGGAGGACAAGGTTGATCAGGAGCGCGCAACCAAGCCCCGCAAACCTTAAGGCATCGACAGCAGTGTTGCAATCTTTCCAAGAGTCGGAAATTAAAAGTTTCTAGTGGGATATATCCTACTGTTTGTGTTTTTTAAAATGATTGCCATAAAAAAACAGTAAGGGTTATCTATAAAATTTATAATGTTTGAGTTGAATAAAAAGTCTTTGCAAAGCAGAAGAAGAAGAAACTAAAATAAAATCAGAATTCTTATTAAGATAGGTTTGGACTTAAGTAAATCCTGTTTGATAAACTGAAGTTCTTGTATTATCCTTTGTTGATTTCATTCAATGCATTATCAATTCCAAAAGCATTAATTACATTATATGATAGAAATAAACACAATGAATTGTTAATCCAACCCAATTTTTCCTGTTTAATTCTTCTTCATCTTCTTAGCAGTACGGCCCCTCTCGGGCCTTCGCTTCCTGCAAACAGCGCCTCCAACTGTCTCGGTCCATTGACCGCGTCCTTCAATTTCGAAATCCGAGCAACGGTGAACTGTCTTCGTCGACCGAGTCAGACCAGCGTTTCCTCGGTTTCCCCACTGGTCTTCGCCCTTCAGTTCTCCCAACGAATACCTTTTTGGGTATCCGTTGTTCGTCCATACGATTCATGTGGCCAGCCCATTGCAGCTTCCGCAGTCTTACAATCGTTGAGAACTCCAGCTCGTCAAAAATTTCATATAGTTCATGATTGTATCGCATTCGCCATTGGTCCCCGTCTAGCTTCATTCCAATTATTCACCTCAGGACCCATCTTTCGAAGGCGTTTAATATGTTTACGGACGCTTTGGTTAGGATCCATGTTTCACACTCATAGAATAGCACAGGTCTTATGACGGATTTGTATACTTTGAGCTTTGTTTTCCTGTGTATGCAGCTGGTCTTCAAGATCTTCAAAAGTGAATAAAATATTTTCTTTGCGAGCTGTATTCTTTCATTACCGGTTCGAATTCGAATTCGATACAACCTGTTTGATTAACACGTTTTTTTTTTCAGAGGGAAGCGGCGGTGAAGGTAAGTATACCTTCGAAGGAGTAGGGTTTAGAAAATCCACTAGTGATCGATTTCATGTTGCGGTTTGGTACGTGGTGCCGTAGTTTGGTTTTGCATTTTAAGTGAGAATAGATTGATCGGTTTTGGATTCAAGTTGTGTATTTCGGACACCACGTCAGCGAATATTCGGGGACGCGTGGTTTTAATGAAGTTTATCTTTTTCGGGTTTCTCTCTCTTGACTGGTCGAATGTTCTGAAGAGATGAAATTGAAATAATATAAAGTAAAGTTGGGTTGTTGGAAGTTGTTTGACGCGTTTTAAATTGGGCATTTGAAATGATGCTTAATTCTTGTACTTCTTATCCCAACTAGCTAACTTATCAGCAGCCACCTCGGAGTAGACTGATGTGCGGACTTTTTGACTTGATGAGTACAGTCCGTCGACACGTCCCCAGACTTTATATCCATAACCGATGAGAGGTCGGTTAAGATTTCCTTCGTGAAATTACAGGTGAACCAAATGAAGTAAAAATTCATTATAGATGGGCCCAATTAAAGTATATGTCAAGAAGCTAGTGGCATCAGAGTTGAGAGCTGCGAAGCATGCGGCCGAAGTAGTCAAGACAGCAACAGCTAATCGTTCGATGGACGCAGCAACGAGTAGTTTTAAGGTAGTCTTAAGCAAATAATGTATTTATTTTTAGAAATTCAATTTTGGAACTTAAATTCTTTATAAGTAATTAATTTAACACCATATTACTGTAATCCATTAATGCTTGGTGAGTTTGTATGTGCCAGCTTTTTAAAATTTGTTTTTTTTTTGTTGTTGACAAAATTAATATTGTAAAGTAAAGTAAATGATTATTGACGTCCGGGAAAAGCCCTAAAATACAACCCGTATGAATACTAGTAGGCTAAGCTATTTATGTATTCTAAATACTGAAAAAGGAAAAAGCTACCCAATAAAGATCTTGAATATTGTGCATACCTCTGGACATTCGAACAGGAAGTACTGCGAAGTAGGCTTAGTTTGCTACATTTACCCTTTACGGATTTCATTCCCTTTTTATTAAGGTAGAGAACTTTCAGGATTGTGGTCCCCTAAGATCAATTTTTGTCAGAGTGACATGTCTTTTCTTGTCCGGGCTATGAATTTATTTGTATCAACCGGAATTTTTATCCGATCAACCAAGGAACTTAAAAAAAAACAAATAAAAGAAGTAGGAGAGTCCTCCTCCTATAGGGGTATTGTAAAATAATCCGTAAATCAAATAATCTCATCTGAATATCAAAACTTGACCCACACATACATTCCATGAATTTTGCTCGGAAAACAAATATATAGTTATTATGTACTTTAATTTACCGCCATTTTATGTTTAGCCTGCTAGCTCAATGTTTGAGTAGACATGATACGAGTAACATATTTTAAAATATTTCTAAAATGTTCATTGAAATTCTCACACATCTGCAGTTTTTGGGTTCTTTACAAACGTGTACTTACACATTGTATCACATGTAACTTTGTTATAATCGATAAATTTTCTATCGTCTATAGCTTAGAAGTTTACGGCTTGATTTTAATGAAACTTTCCAAAAGCATGCGTTATACATTATATTATATTTTTGCAAATTTAAGGATCATCTTTTGATTTTACGGAAGAAAACGTAAAATCAAAAGATGATCCTACTGTCACGATTTTTTTCAGATTATCAACAAAGCTGACGGAGTTTTGACTACTGAGGTATTTGTTGGCCTTGTACTCATAAGGACCTACTCTCATGATTTTTTTCAGATTATCATGACCAACGATGTCCAATTGCGAGGTGGGTGACACAAATTTTTTGTACATTTTCCGTCACCCTATTTTAAAAAGTTCTCGCCTAGACCTTTTATCTGATATTGGCTATCTTCAGTAAAAACATGTTTTCTTTGGATCGTATCGTTGGTTATCTTTGGTAAAAAAAATGTTTTCTTGAATCGTATCCCTATATGAAGAGACCATCCTTAAACACCATCAAATAAATATATATTTTTTTTTGCACTTCAAATTTTGGGAGCTTATGTCTTTTGCGACGAAACAGACAGCTCGCGATTTTAGTAGGGTATTGTAAAAATTTTTTACAATACCCTAAAAGGGCTATGAATTTAGTAGTGCATTGTCCACGGTTTATGAGTATGTAGTACGTGTGCCGCGAGCTCATTGACTGAGAGGCGATTTCTTTCGCTTCTGGATCTGGATTTGTGAAGGCTCCCTTGGCATGCTAGCATTCAATTACATACTTCTTCTTCTTAGCACTACAGCCCCTTTCGGGCCTTCGCTTCCTGCAAATAGCGCCTTCAACTGTCTCTTTCCGTTGACCACGTCTTCCAATTCCAAAATCCGAGCAGCGATGAACTGCCTTCGTCGAGCTAGTGAGACCAGCGTTTCCTCGGTTTCCCCCACTGGTCTTCGCCCTTCAGTCCTCCCAACGAATACCTTTTTGGGTATCCGTTATTCGTCCATACGATTCATGTGTCCAGCCCATTGCAGCTTCCGCAGTCTTACAATCCTTGAGACCTTCGGTTCATCAAAAATTTCATACAGCTCATGGTTGTATCGAATTCGCCATTGGTCCCCGTCAAATGTGTCCCGCCTCAGGACCCATTGCTCAAAGGCGTTCAATATATTTGCGGATGCTTGGGTTAGGATCCATGTTTCACACCCATAGCATAACACAGGTCTTATCACAGATTTGTATACTTGGAGCTTTGTTCTCCTGTGTATGCAGCTGGTCTTCAAGATCGTCAATACTGAATAAAATATTTTATTTGCGAGCTGTATTCTTCGGCATATTTCGTCTCGTTCATTGCCTAAATACACAAATTCGCTAACATTCTCGATACTGTATTCGCCAAGTGTGATACTTTGTGTATTTGAGGTATTTTTCCTCGACTACGTCATGCACTTTGTTTTATTTTCATCGAATTGTAGCCCTACTAGTTTTGCTTCGCTGTCGAGTTTCAAAAAAAGTTCTTTAGCAGTTGTTAATGACCGTGACAGAATGTTGATGTCGTCCGCATATGCTATTACTTTACTCGACTTGTATAGTAATGTACCTCGCGTATCGACAGGTAGCTTCTGTAAGACGTACTCCAGAGCCAAATTGACCAGCAATTACATACTAATTTGAAGAAAAACACTCCACTAAAAGATAGCAACCACGTGTTGCAACAGTTTTCGTAACGAAATTTTCGTCCCTTTACTCCGGATACTTTGGGGAAATTTTGTTTGCAGCGGCAAAGTTATGTAAATTTAGTGAAGTTAAGGGAATTTTGACAGCAAAGTTGTTTATTATATCTCCATGATCTTATAACTCCATGGCTAACGCCAAATGCCAAAGAGAGCGCGAACAGTTTTGTCTGATTTGGTAGAGCAAACTTTTTGCTGTTTTCCCTAAAAAGCTTAGTTTTTAGCACGTTGTTCATTCCCCGTGTATTATCGCTGCTTAGTAGTTTGCCTCAATTCACCGCGACAATTTATTCTCTGTCTGCTTTGTTTTGCTAGTTCAAAGGTAGTTAGCTCGTAAACGCTTTAAAATTAAGTTTGGTTTGTCGTGATCTATATCACGCTAGTGTGTTGCAGGCAGTCTGTGAACATCTATATGTTTAGTTACTAAAGGAAAAATTGTGCTGTCTGTGAATACTATGTAAGTTTTGTGTGAACTGTTTTCTTCCCTGCAGGAATCGTTTTCTCAATCCTTACACGATTGCTTCTAGTTGGTGTCTAATCTATGGCTCAATGTCAAACAAGAAAGACTTCCTTATGTGAGCAATTCAACAAAATATTGTTCCTATAAATCAGCTGGTATTTCATCCCAAAATATGTCAGTCCAGATAAAATTCCCATCATCTGCCTTGCCAAAGACAAATGTCCATTAATGTAAATGCATGCCAGGTGTAACCTTAATCTTTGATTCAAATTTCAGATGTTATTTGAGGACTCAATCATGTCAGTTGACGATTATAGTAACGACTACCGCCGCACGTCCACTAATCGGTGGGCTGACATGGACGACAACGAAGATGATTTTGAAAAGGTGAGAATTAGGCAAATTTGATGCATTGGTTAGTATAAATATTTGAACAAATTTATTGCAGATAAAGCGTGAAATTGATATTGCCGTTAAACCAGACCCAGAAGAAGCCAAACCAAAATTGAACGCAATTCCAATGAAAGTGGAGAAAAGTGAATCGGCTCAATCAAAGGCATCTTACGCCAAACTCGATGTAAAATCAGAAGTAAAACGCGAAGTTTCAGCGGAAAGAGATCTGGAAATTGATTTTATAGGTAGGGCAAACTGTTCTTCGTTACGTTGATTTATAATATATTGCAACTCTTTTAGATAGTGCAACTGAGGCTAAATACGAGCGACTGGTGAAGGAAGAGAAAATCAAAACGCCCTACAAGAGACGTTATTCGGGTAACTCCTCAAACTCGGAAAGCCGTTCAAATAGCCCAAATACAACACCAGAGAAGGATGGCCATAGTAAGAAAACACGTTTGGACAGTGTTGGAAATAACAGCGAGCGATCTGCATCATCGGGCAGTAGCCATAAAGCACATGAACAGGAAACAGATCCATCCATACTTTCGCGACGACAGAAGCAAATTGACTATGGGAAGAATACATTAGCGTACGATAGGTATCTTCAAGCAGTGCCCAAGTAAGTTTTATGATATTTCGCAAGAATAAATTAATCTCAAACTGCGAATAACTCAATGCAGAAACGAACGGACGAGCGATCATCCGCGTACTCCAAACAAGTACAAAAAGTACAGTCGACGGGCTTGGGATGGCTTGATTAAAGTATGGAAGAAGCAATTACATTTTTGGGACCCTCCAAGTGCCACAGCTAATCCTAATGATGGTACTAAGGACTTCAAAAAGGAAACAAATGAAACAGAAGTTGAAACCGAAGGGAAACCTTAAATTTTTAACCAATGCAAGAACCAGATCAATACTTTTAAGGAAAATAAAAATAGTATAGGAACTAGTTTTTGTTGGCGATTTAAAATAGTTAACTATATGCCTAGCTGCCACAGTCAGTGAATAATGATTGAGGCTACTGAATACTAACGAATATATAGTTTGCAAGGATTTATGTTCTTGCTTTATCTGTGAGTTGAGACTGCTTTAGTTGTATTATGAATAAGGAGAAAGTTCTTTGTATTTTCTTATGTAAATATATATGAGCAAACTATACAATAGTATTTTCTGCATGATTAACCGTATAAACAAAATTCTGTGTTTCTGCGATGTGTTTGGGAATGTAGAAGTAAGGATGGAAATGTTGGGAAAACCGGTAAAAATTCAGACTTCAGCTGATGGAAAAAGTTAAGAGAATGATAACTCCCCTGTAAACTGTCCCAACCCCATTTGGGAAAAGGAGGGGAGCTGCCTAAAATGGGAGGATACTGCCACAATCTGTGCGAGCATTAAACTCTTTCCAACCCTTTAAATTACGGAGTGGAGATGACGAACGTTATATCCTGCCTTCATTCAAAAAGGCCAGAACCTACTCATACCCTATTTAATTTCAAAATAGTAGCCATCTTGTCTGACAGCCAAGCAACTATTCCCCCGCAGGGGGAATGCCGGTCGACAAGAGCACTCTTGGAGGCTAGCATTCTTTGGGAAGTTCCGCCCCCACGTACCCGAGGAAACTCCGCAGGGGGAATGCCGGTCGACAAGACCACTCTTGGAGGCTAGCATTCTTTGGGGAGTTCCGCCCCTACGTACCCGAGGAAATTCCCGCAGGGAGAAAGCCGGTCGACAAGAACATTCTTGGAGGCTAGCATACTTTGGGGAGTGCCGCCCCTACGGACCCGAGGATATGGGGGGTGCCGTGAGGTTCCCTCCTGGGATGACAGGTAACGACTCTTATTGTATCTGGACTACGCTTTGGACAACGAACTGGAATTGACGCTTTGGGCTGGCGGATGTGATGGTTTGGACCTAGTTGCTTTGCACTGTAGCGCCGAGGTGAAACTCGTGTGTGAACGGCTCCAATTCAACTATCATACCGTCTCCGTCCCGGTAAAACCTTGGCAGGCCTCGGAGTACGTTCGAAGTTCGCACCATTGGGTTGGTGGTGTAGGTTCGGTTGAGACGGACTCCCGATTAGCGCTGGTCTGGCTCTGAGCACTTGTCCCCATAAGGGCTTGTGCCAACCCTCGCATGGCCTCCCTGCTCTGCAAAGATAACCATGGGACCAAAAAGGCGACTACACACACGAACGGAGATAGCGGCGCCGAGGGGGAAGACATCCAACAAATGAAACCAAAAATAATAACGACGACGCAACCAGCGGTTGCAGCCACGTTGTCAACAGTACATCGAGAGCTGTACTAACCACGAAAAAAACGAAGACTAACACGACGACAGTGACGGTAGACGAAAAACGGAGAACAGCAGACAGTCTGGTGCAGACTGAGATTCCTGCGGCGTTTTGGTGCAGCAAAAAAATTATGCGAACGCCCGAGCGTCCTGTTAAGGAGAAGCGGGAGACTCAGCAAGATGCTTCAGGTGTTCGAGCAGTGGAAGATAACATAAAGAGCACCGAAAATTCGATTGTCACAGCTGCGATCGTTAATAAAGCGACCGATGCAAGGGTCACAAATCCCGACATTGCAACGAAAAATCCAGAAGCAAACGAGGAGATTACGGTACTAAAAGCAAAGAGTGACCAGACACCGCGTGATTGTACCGCCACCGTTGAAAGTGTGGCGGAAGTACTGCACTCGGAAACAGAACGCGAAAACCTCTCCCAAGGATGGGTGCAAGGTACAATTGCGGCCCAGCGATACGAAGAGGAAAGACTACTTCGAAAAGCGGGAGATGTTCTGAAAAGAATACAAGCTGCATGCGACTCCCCAAAAATTAGCAAAGTAGCAAAGGAAGGGCTCCTTGAACTAGAGGAGCTCCTAGATCGCATCGGGCACTATCGGAGGAGCTGGTTAAGGGCCGAAGATGAACAGAAGGCTAAAGAGGCGCTTGGGGCGAAATCTAAAGGCGACATGCAGATAGCTCCATCATTAAAAGTCAATAAAAGAATGGCGTCTAGCCCAATCGAAGGAGATCGGGATAAAAGAAGGAAGGAAGAGGCACTTGACGGGCGTGGAGCACCAGATCGGGGGTTCCAGACAGTGCTTACAAAAGGAGCGAAGAAAGCCGCAAAGAAACTCCTTCAAAAAAAGCCAGAAACAAAATTCGCACGGACGCCCAATTAGAAAAAGGACCTGATGCAAAACAGGAGAGGCAGAAGCCCCGACGAAGACCCCGGCAGCAGGCACTGCTTGTAAAGCCCCAAGATGGCCGATCCTACGCGGAGGTGCTGCGGGACATCAGGGGAAACGTAAGCCCGAAGACACCAATACTACCATTAAAGTAGTACGACCAACGCGGTCGGGCCACATACTGGTCGAATTCGGAGCAGAGGCCGGCAATAAAGAAGCATTCTGTGACGCAGTAAAGAAAGTCCTCGGCAAAAGCGCAACTATAGCCCCGCTCGAGCCGATGGCAACGATCGAAATACGGGACATTGACTGCGTGACGGATCTGGCAGAGGTAGAAGAGGCCATCAAAAGGGAGTTCCCTAGCGTGGGAAGGATCAAAGCGAGACTGACACCAGAAAACAACAGGGGACAACGCATGGCCATAGTTGACTTGACCGAAAAGGACGCCGAACAATTCCTGAACAAGGGCAAAGTACGAATAGGATGGGTTGTCTGTAGGATACGGCGAAGAGCAACGCCTCTTCAATGTTTCAAATGCCTTGGTTATGGTCACACCACACAAGTATGCAAAGGACCCGATAGGAGTTCCCTATGTTACAAATGCGGTGAAATGGGACATAAAAGAAAAGAGTGTACGAAGGAGGCAAACTGTATTCTTTGCAAGGATGCTGATCCAAAACCTGATTTTGGACACGTCTTGGGATCAGGAAAATACCGGGTGTTCCAGGAAGCCCTAGCCAAGGCAATATCGGAGCTTCGATGACCCGCATCCTGCAGCTAAACCTACACCGCAGTTCAACCGCCCAAAATCTGCTTGAGCAGTTTGCGAGGGACAGGAAAGCCGACTTCTTGCTGCTGAGTGAGCAACACCATAATAAAAGTCCTGCATTATGGTACTCTGATGAAACTGGTACTGCCGCTATCTGGGTTCGGAACAGTGATTTTCAAGCGGAGAGTTGTGGACGGGGGGATGGTTTGGTGTGGGTTCGGTGCTCAGGGATCACCTTCTTTAGTGTCTACCTAACGCCTAACGAGCCGATATCATCTTTCCAAGCCAAGCTTAATGCTCTGGAGGGCGCTGTCTCGAACGCAGAGGGTAAAGTGCTCGTTGGGGGCGACTCCAATGCTAAAGCAATCGAATGGGGCATGCCTCGGACGGATCCGCGGGGAAAACGAATCCTGGAAATGGCGGCCAGGACGGGCCTCGTCGTACTAAACTCCGGAAATACGCCGACTTTCCGCCGTATTGGCTGTGAGGGAACCATACCGGACGTGACATTCGCCTTGGAGTCCTTAGTACGGAGGATACAAAACTGGAAAGTATTAGAGGACTACTCAGCCAGTGATCACCAGGGCATTCTGCTGGAGATAAGTGATGCTATCTCCCGACGTCCGTGCTCTCGGCCTTCTACAACTGGATGGAACATTGGAAGAATGGACGTCGAGAGGTTCGTCAAGGTTCTCACAGCAGGTGAGCCGCTGCAGGGAGCTGGCGTGGTGAACTCTACCATGAGCATAATCACGACTGCTTGCTGCGCTTGTATGCCCCGCCGAAGACCCCGGCACGGCAAGCCCCAGTGTACTGGTGGTCTACTGAAATCGCTGAAAAGCGGAGGGAGTGTCACAAGCTTCGGCGTGAGGCTCAACGGGCGCGGAACCGTGACGAGGCATGCAACCAGGTGGCAGCATATAAGTCAGCCAGGAAATGCCTTCGCAAACTGATCAACAGTAGCAAGGCTCGCTGCTGGCAAGACCTCGTGGACAATGTGAACAAGGATCCGTGGGGCCTTGGCTACAAGCTGGTCATGGGGAAACTTGGTGCCCTACGGAAGCCTTGTATACATGACGCGGAAAAGATGGACGCGATAGTGCGGGGACTCTTCCCCGCCCATCCCGTCCGTGTTGACGCTGTCCATGGTGAAACAGCAGTAGAGTGCCCACTCTTCACACTGCTGGAACTGGAGGAGGCAGTCCTCTCCTTGAAAGCGAGGAAGGCTCCAGGTCCAGATGGTGTTCCAGCTGAGGTGTTGCGGCTCGTCTATCACCATTGTCCTGACTTGCTGCTCAGCACATTCAACGCTTGCCTACGGGACGGGTTTTCCCGGTACGATGGAAGGTGGCGAGGCTCGTGCTGATCAGCAAGGGGAAGGGAAATCCCGAATCGCCGTCTGCATACCGCCCGTTATGGATGCTAGATACGGCTGGGAAAGTGCTAGAGAAACTCATCAAGGGAAGACTCACTGACGCGATTCGTGCTGCTGGGGACCTATCTCCTCGGCAGTACGGCTTTAGAGCAGGACGTTCTACCATTGATGCGATTGCAGAGGTGGTGAACGCGGCCCAAAAGGCAGAGGCATATAGTCGCACCAAGCGACGGATCGTCCTGTTGGTGACACTCGACGTCAGGAATGCCTTCAACTCCGCTAGATGGGTGGATATTCTGGACACGTTGGAAAACTCTTTTCAAGTTCCAGAATATCTAATGCGGCTTTTGAGGAACTACCTAAAGGACCGAAGCCTGCTCTACGACACGAATCAGGGCCAACGAAGGATGGAAATTACATCGGGTGTTGCCCAGGGATCTATCCTTGGTCCGGACCTGTGGAACGTGTCTTACGACGGGCTACTGAGACTTGAGATGCCAGATGAGTCGCGCTTGGTCGGCTATGCGGATGATGTTGCGGCTCTGGTCGCTGGACGCACCGTTGAACAAGCGCAACTTAAGCTAGGTATGCTAATGCGCCGAGTGAGGGACTGGATGACTGCTCGCGGGCTCAGTTTAGCACTGGAGAAAACCGAAGTGGTCATCTTGACAAAACAGAGAATCCCTAGAGTAAGGATGATCAGTATTGGAGATATACAGATCGAATCGAAGCCAGCGGTGAAGTACCTGGGGCTACTGATCGACTCGAAGATGAGTTTCTCTGAGCAAATCAGGGCAACGGCTGAGAAGGCTGCTTCGGGAATATCGGCCCTGAGTCGACTTATGGCCAACGTAGGGGGACCCAGCCCATCAAGAAGACGCCTCTTGATGAGTGCTGTAGGGTCAGTGCTACTGTACGGAGCAGAGGTATGGGG
The DNA here is from genome assembly GCA_963969285.1 of Odontomyia ornata. Taxonomy (NCBI): domain Eukaryota; kingdom Metazoa; phylum Arthropoda; class Insecta; order Diptera; family Stratiomyidae; genus Odontomyia; species Odontomyia ornata. Next base: position 1,577,232 of record OZ017744.1, on the reverse strand, counting down.
CGACGCTCTCAGCAAGGAGGTATACCGAAAACGATTGGCACAGGTACAGAGAAGAGGAGCACTGAGAATTGCATCTTCGTATCCAACAGTCTCCGACTCAGCGGTGAGAGTGATTGCAGGCGTGATACCTGTCGCCCTCCTTGCTAGAGAGCGCTGTGCTATCTACCTGCGCCGAAACGAGGATGCGAGGGAGATGGTTGTCCGCGAGGAGAGACAACGCTCGCTCAACGATTGGCAGCAGTCTTGGGGGAATTGTACGAAGGGAAGGTGGACTGCGCGCCTCATCCCGGACGTGAGACCGTGGCTAAATCGAAGGCATGGTGAGACTGACTTCTATCTGATCCAGCTTTTGAGCGGGCACGGGTGTTTTCAGTCTTACCTGCACAAGATCGGTAAGTCACGGTCTCCCGATTGTCGGTTTTGCCCAGGAGAGGAGGATAATGATTTTTTGCGTGTACAAAATGGGTCAGGCTGCGAAGGGACCTCTACAGGGAGACGGGAGAGCTCACCCCGGATAATATAGTTGCGGTGATGCTCGAATCGGTTGACAAATGGAACCAGGTGGCACATTATGCTCGGGCAGTCCTGAAATATAAAAGGGACTCACAGCAGCCGGAGGCGCTGGGGTTGGGGGATCGCTCTTCTGGCATTTCCTCTTCCCCTCTCCCCTCCCGCTAGGAAAGGGACTCCCCAGCTTGAAGGCGCCCCACGGCGTGACAAAACGAGACCTGGCCCGAAGTAATGTGTCAAACGGTTCCAGGCTAGGTTCTCAGATTGACAGGGGAGGTGTTTAGTGGGTAGTCCAAGGGTATCCTCCATGGGAGTCCCACACTGCCAGACTCGGCGGGCGTAAATGCCTTCATCTCCCTACCACAAAAAAAAAGCAACTATTAGATCCCTAGAATCATCAACAATAAGGTCGAAGATGGTTCAAGAATGTTGAAAAGCAATCAAATGGGTGAAAACAACAAGTTAACTCTACGTTGGGTGCCACGGCAATAAATCCTTCCTTCGATAGAAAAGAATTTTTTCGGAGATACCTGAAGGAAATAGAAGCTAGAGAACGTAACCAACTCTGAAGAAGTTATCCAAGGCTAAAAACATCGAACGTGTTCCTGAAGGTCTATGATGAGAAACGATTTAAATTGTGCATCAATTTTAAAAAGAATCAACCTAGGATCATTACAGCATACGAGGCATTGTAAAATTAGAGGACATCTTATGAAAATGGGTCTTAATGAGAGTGGAGAGTGCGGTTTTTGCAAATTCGCAAAGATAAAACATCTTCTGATGGTGCTCTTCTCTGGAGAAAGAGGAACAATCTTAGAACTTACTGCCTAGTCGAGGGAGCATCTTTAATACCTGAAGCAAAGGAATACTCACTTTCTACGGAAAGTGATTCTATTTGAGGGGTTCTTGATAATTCAATGAAAATAGGGGGCAATAAATACTGTAGAGCTGAAAGTGCAAAACACTCAATTTATGCAATCTACGATTTAACATCAAACTAAATTATAAAACGAGGTAGTCTGCGCGTAGTGTAATGTTGAGTGCCTGCTATGTAAGCCCAAGCTCCTTGGTTCGAATCCAGTTGGTAACAACGAGATTTGATTCGAGTAATACTTCGCAGTAGTAGTAGTAGTCTGTGTGGTTAAGTGGTTAAAGCATGAGACGCATAAGCCGAAGGTTCCAGGTTCAAATCTCGTTGGGAGCAACGTGATTTAGTTCAGGGAATTTTTCGGACAGACTGTGAGTGTTCGCTCAATGGTGATATGTAATGGTACTGACCAAACCAGCTTCCGAAAAAATCAATACGGTCATGAAAATGAGATACTCTAAGCGAAGGCCCTAGAGGGGCTGTAGTGCCGCAAAGAAGAAGAAGAAGAACACTTCGCACAGACAAGGCCATTCAGTTATGAAACTTACTGGTTCAAAATCTGGACATATCCCAGCTGGGTGAACGAAAATACGGCCAGAGCATGGTATAATGAAATATTTGAACAATCACTAAGCGAAGGCCCGAAAGGGGCTGTAGGGTGAAAGCAAAAAATTAAAAACGTGACAATATACCTAATCTATAGTCTAAACTACTACTAGTCAATAAAACTTATTAACAAAACTCAGCCTAACAATGATGAAAGTAACCCAACAGAAATATCGAAAAGAACAACAAGAAATTTTGATCTGCCTTATATGCTACCATTCATTTATCTATTCATTCGCCAAACAAGGCGCAATTTAAAAAACGTATTCTATGTTCCACAAAATTAATATTGTTACATGTACAAATAATTCTGCGAGCTACTGTCGCAATTGTTTTCACAACCATTAAGAACATCAACAAAATGAATTTACTCGAAACCACGAGAACCCACCAAGCATGATCAACATCTGAAAGTGAGTCACTGCTCCATTCATTACGCTGCTGGAATGTTCCCGCTAGTTCACCAATGTACGAGAACTGAGTTGAATGATAAGAGACCCTATATAAAGGCGAGCTGAATAAATGGGGGGATCATTGAAGTGAAGTGATTTTAGTAGACAATTGCGATAGAAATTTATGGACAAGTGGAAGTTAGATTTTAATAGTGAAAATTAAAATTGTGAAATAGACCAAATAAGTGAATGTGCATTTTTAAGTAATTTAATAAACTCTTTTAATTTAATTTAAAAGACATTGCGTTTTCACTTTCCCGGAACATTAAAATTATTGGCCGCGAACCATAACACGCGACAATATAATACATATCAAATTGATTAAAAAATAAATTAAACACAAAAATATTGTCTATGTTGTCGAGGAATTGGTGACCTTTAATATTTTGGACTTAAAATAGAGCTTGGAAGTGGTTGGAGAGTACTGATCGCTAAACTTATTGAATATATTGCAGCATCTGTTAACCGGCTCATTGTCTGCATAATTGATGTGGTGCGTACTCATGGTTAATACAAATATCGAAATGACTCGAGTCCCAACTCCACCGCACACGATCCCAATCCAGTTTAAGAAAGAAGGAGGGATCCCCTTGTTTCTGCCACCCACAGCTTCCATGATTCCTCATTCTAAGCCCCACGACCAAATGGTAGTAAATGGTCTTGAGGTTGCACGTTGGGTTTACTGGTTCCCCAATATGGTACACTAGAAACCGAGAAATGCCAGCAAATACACCCGCAGCTTTGTTACTAAATACTACTTACACCTCCTTTGTGGTGACGTAAGAGGGTGAAGGTGAGTCTTTCCGCATCTGATAACGAAATCGAAAATAATAACCATCCCGCCGGGATGGAGGTTGGGCGAGGGGCTAACTCCCTGTCTCTGTAAAACCCTTCGAAACTTGCAACTGAGCATCTGAATGAATTAAACCTACGGAAACAAGAGAGTACTATGAAAATCTCAGAAGAGTAGCGAATAAGGTAAATGGAATTAAGAAAAGAAAATACTATGACAACCAATTGAGAAGCATCGATGTAAGTCTAGCGAGCAACAAGACAAGCAAACAAAGTAGTGAAATCCTGAAACAAGGTTATCAGTCCAAGACCATGTTCTCCCGTGATGACATCGACAACATAATCACTGATGAAAACAGGATTAAAGAAAGATGGACATCATATTTCAAGAACCCCTTAATCCTCCGCACATCTCCAAAATATCGGAGTCTATAGATATTATCGGAGAGCTTCTATTGGCCCCACATACTCTGAAAGAAGTTCATTCCACCATCAAAGCCCTAAAGAATAATAAAGTGCCGGGCGAGATTCCAGTGGAGCTCATTAAATATAGTGGCAGCGGTGTTCAGAAAGGCATTCAGAAAGTCATTTGACAACAAGAACATATGTCGAACGAGTGGAGTCAATAAATTACAGTAGCTCACAGCTAATTTGATGTAGTACAATTTTCCGGAACCTGAAAGTGGAACTTCATACAGGAGCGTCATGTGGTATTATTACCCAAAAAAGCCTTCGCGAAATCAAACCCACTTTTCATTTACAAAAACCGACAGGCGATTCGCAAGCTACACTCTTCACCAAATCCGATGCGTGGGGCGAATTTCAGTCAATGCAACGACGCGGTGACTCAGCCTCTACTAGGTGGAAGATGGAAGATGACTTCAACACTCTCCTAGGGAGAAAATGGATCAGCCAATTTTCCCATGAAATCAACTTTACCAAACTTTTTCCCCCAACGGAGCAAATCAACTTAGTCACGTCAGCGAGCCCCGTCAAGCTCACCATAGAGCTGCAAAAGCGACTTGATCAGCTGTTGACACGTTACGATGATGTTTTCAGCGAGACACCAGGTCGGTTTGCAGGACCACCAGCCACACTTCATTTGAAGCCTGGAGCATCCCCAATTTTCGCCAAAGCCCGCGAAATACCCATAGCGTTGCGGTACGCATAGAAGAATAATCTTGGTATCGATCAGGAGATCGATACCAAGATTACTTCAGGTTTATATGAAAGAGTAGACTACTCTGAATGGGCGTCCACAACTCACCTCGTACCAAAAAAGAGCGGTAAAATTCACATTACAGGAAACTACAAAACCAACACTTAACCCCAAGACGATTATCGACGAACTAGGTGGCAGAATCTCGTGGCTCCTTTTATTTGGTTAAAAGTATATTCAGCTTTTGGGATTTTTAACCAGATGAATGGAGCCACGATACTCTGCTACCTAGACGTAAAAGATGCGTACTATCACATGCCTGTGGACGAAGAATTCAGACACGCTTTAACACTCAATACCCCAACACATGGCCTTACCCGACCGACCCGAGCAGTATACGGCGCAGCCAATATTCCAGCCATTTGTCAACGTCGAATGGAAGCTGCTTTTCAGGGCGTTGAACACGTCAGGAATTTCTCTGACAACATATTCCATGACGTGAAACATTTCGATGTTGATAACATTAGAGCAAACTCTTGAACGAGTAAGAAAAAATGAGCTCAAACTCAACAGAAAAAAGTGTGTTTTCAATACACAGTCAGTAGAATTCTTGGGACAGAAAACCGACGCTGAAGAAATCAACAAATCGGACGGGCACATTACAACCATCCGAGATGCAGCCAAATCTACAACACCAGAATAATTGTAACTATTCCTGGGCAAAGCAACCTACTACAGTGCATATATTCCAGACCCCTCCACTAGGGACAGACCAGTTCGAACATGCTCTTGAAAGAAACCTTCCAATCGAAAAGGCCTACAAAGATATCAAGAGTATACTAACCTCACCACAAGTACTCATGCCATATAACCCCGAGCTCCCTCTCATCTTAGCTATGGATGCCAGCAAGACAGGATTAGGCGCCGTTCTTTCACACTGACTCAGCAATGAACAAGAAAGACCTATCGCCTTCACAAGTCGCACGATGAACCCTACAGAACAACGCTACCCATAGATCGACAAAGATCGTTTGGGCTGTTTGGCCGGTTCAAAAATTCTTCTTATACCTATACGCGCGCCATTGAACTCTCATCACCGATCACAAGCCACCCACCAGATTCTTCATCCTGAAAAATCCCTTGTGTTATGTATCAGCATAATGGCTAATTACGCAACGCTAATACAGACTATTGTTCTCGAACTAAACCGGCAACCAGTGCTTATGGCATCAACACTTTTGCAACAAAAGAAGAAAAACGAGTTAGAATTTGATGAGTTCAAAGTTTTTATCATCAACCAAATCCAAAAACTACCAATTAGCGCCAAACAGGTGGGCCAATAAACAAGAAAAGATCCTGAACTTGGAAAGATCATGTGCCTTCTCGAGTCGGGTCAATGCTTGATACATGAGGCTACAAGGCCCCCGAAGTGTGCTACAAACTTGCTGCCAATCGTCTCGTATTTGAGCACCGAGTATTAATTCCAAACTCCTTGCGCCAAGCTATCTTGAAAGGCCTTTACACCGCTCATCTGGGAATTATGAAGATGAAAGGACTTGCACGCTCTTTTGTTTTCTGAGCTGGTATGGGCACAGACATTGAGAAAATTGCACAAGATTGCAACGAGTGCGCCAAGCACGCGCATGCTCAACCCGCTTTCAAGCATCTCCACTGGGAATATCCGAGGGGACCGTGAAACCGTGGGGCGATGTTGCTGAGTACAGTAAATGGGTAGAAGTCAAAGTCACCAACTCAATGACCACCAGTGACACCATCTCAATACTGGACGAACAATTGGCTGCCTATGGGATCCCGGTCACCCTGGTATCAGACAATGGGACAAGCTTCACATCATTAGAATTCAAAACCTTCCAACAGACTTTCGACGTCAAATTACACAAACTGACAGCCCCGTACCATCCCGCCACAAATGGATAAGCAGAACGTTAAGTACAAACCGTCAAAGTCAAAAGCGCTTTATTTAATACTAATCGTTATAAATTTTAAAAGAATATAAAGCAAAATCCAAACAATAACAATAAAAAACTTAATGGCCCAAATGGCTCTCTAAATTTGTACGTTATCATTAAACACATTTAAAAAAAAAACTCTAGCAAATTCAAATCAATGAAGATTGTTACATATTTTTAAAATTCAATTGGAAAAAGGAGATAAAACCAACCAACACTATTCTAAAATTATTTATCATCTTAACATTACAGTGAACTTTGATCCTACACCTAATATGTTTTAACTTAATTCTAATAAATGCAATCAAAAACTTTATCTTATACTAAAAAAATCTATAACTATGTTCCTAACCTAAGCGTTTTACCTTATCTCTAACCTAATATAATAAACATAATATAAACCCAACCTATACCTAATTTTTAACAAACATAAACAATAACACTAAATGTAGCAATAATGAGCTGAAACTCAAAAACTAAATAACGAAAAACACCAAAACTGAAAATAAACACGAATAATTTAGACATTGTCATTCAGCCACCAATACCTGGATTGCGCCGTCTCAACTCGATCAGCTTCAACGAATCTAGCAAATGAGTATCTCCATTGAAATCGTTGGTCTCGTGAACTCAAATTAGGAGGATATTTTATCTTCTTATCGGTGGCTCGTCGATATATGTGATATATGACTGGGACGCCGTCAGAATCAAAAACATATCGATTCATGTCCAAATACACGAATGCTTCTGGAGGAATGAAGCCAGTAGCGAGGCAAGTCGCAATATACCCGTCTGTAGGGTGGAACGGCTGTGAAATCCAAGGGTTTTCACTCACAGTCACAGATCTTGCGATATGATTCCGAAGAAGTTTCAATATGAAGATATCGACCCTCGTCACTTCAGCAGTTTGATAAATTCTTCTATTCGATATATAATGTTTCCAATCCGTCTCAGGCTTTCTGTACAAACCAGTACATGCACAAAGACATTTCCTTTCGAAAACTCTTAATTTTTCCATAGTACTAGCGCTCTGGTTGTACCAGATCTGACGTCCATATGTCAAAACTGGTCTAACCAGTGTCTTGCAACAGATAATTTTGACCTTTTGATCAATGTATCTGGAATGAAAGAGTTTTCGAAGGGCCATGACTACTTTGAGTGCCTTACTGAGCATGATTTTCACATGTTCAGTATAGTACAGATACTGATCGAGATAAACACCGAGGTATCCAACACAGGATTTATGTGGAACCCGTTCTAGACTACTCTCACCAGCCATGATGTGGAAATCTTTCCAATTAGGTTTCAGGTCTTGACTGACCCCGTGCAGCGTTGTCCGAAACAAGATTGTTTCACACTTCTGCGCATTGATTTTCATTCGCCAATTGTCAGTGTACAGCTGTACATCATTGAACATTTTTTGGAGATCGCTCTGAACTATTGTAGCTTTTCGGTCTGCCGTATAGATAATCAGATCATCAGCAAACGCTACCAATGATCGCGTTGGCGAGACGTTGAAATCAAAGCCGTTCAATAGCTTGTGAATGAAGATTGAAAAGAGCAGAGGCGCAGTAACTGTTCCCTGCTGTAGACCATTCAAGACCTTGAACTCGCGCATTGTTGTCAGATTTCCATCAGGTACAACAAACGATTTCCCGTATAACATATTACACATCATGGCGACAAGGTGTCTGGGGAACTTGTCCTGAAGGAGTTTAAAAATTAGTCCATCTAACCATACCGTATCAAAGGCTTTCTCCATATCAATGAGACATGCTCCAACACATTGTCTATCATTCAGCCCTATCGAGAAGATTTATCTCATCACTAGTGACTTCTTGATTCGATACCTTCACTCGAGACTTCTTGCGGAATATGCTATTCACTTTCGCGAACACGCCGTCTGGGTCCTGTGGGCTAATACCCCTCAATTTTTCCGCCCATTGATTGCTGACCTCACTCCTGAAGTATGACCGGATTAAGTTCCGGACATTCTTCAGATGTAATTTCAACAAAGACAACGAGGGATGGTTGTAGTCTAAAAATCGTCGATAAATATTGTTGACGCGTGTGAGAAGGAGGCTTTTCAATCTTTTCAACCTTGCGATGGTTGGTGTTTCATATCCTTCCATATTGTTTCGATGTTTAATCTTGGGAACTACTTTCTCAATCGTTTCCAACGTCAGCTTCTCTAACTTCGACAAATAGACATCTATTTCATCGTTAGTTAGATTCCTGTCATTAGGAACCATTGAGCAAGAGTTGCCACCATCAGAAGGGGGACATTGCTTCTGGTACTCCCGATTAAACTTATTTTGAAACTTTCCCCAGTCTGTTTTTTTGAAATTCAACCGATGATTTTCATGTTGAACTGGAATGAGGAAGAAATCATCCCTGTGATGATTGATTTCCATTACGATTGCGTTATGGTCGCTATCATAAGGAAGCACCTGCAGTTTCCGTTGAGGACTATTAAAGTTGAATTCGAGTCTTGCGTCAGCAATGCAAAGGTCCAAATATGAATTTGTCCTAGGGTATGTTGGGAACTCCGACCCATATAGAGTGCACCTGTATTCAATTTGGTTCTCTGTTATCCACGATTTCAGGAATACACCTCTTGGATTATTGGTGGCGTTCAGCCATGATGTATGCTTGGCGTTCAGGTCACCAGCAATAATATAATAGTTATGCAGCCTGTTCAATTCGAGTATTTCAAACAAGGAATTGAGCTCCTCCTTGAGCTTGAGAACAGTTCCACCAGTTGCATAGGCAGAGATAACGAAGAGGTTATCCCCACCTGGCAGTGAGATTTTGATAACGGACACTTCAAGAGATTCAAAGCTTTTGAATTCGACTTTTTCAATATTTTGGAAACGATAGGGTCTTCGAACCAATATCCCGGTGCCACCTCCCCCATCACCTGTCACCCTATCGTTTCTCACGAACTCAAAATCCTTGAATCTCATGGAGTGCCATGAACTGAGGTGGGTTTCGGTGAGAAGCAGGATGTCAGGCTTTTGTCTGGCAATGAATTCAAGGAGATAATCACGCCAATGTAAAGTAACAATGGAGTTGACGTTGATCGAGATGAGACGAATCCTATCCGTGAGAATGTGGCTGGATGACAACTTATTTTGAGGCATTTGAAAGCCCTAAACGCTGAAAAACAATGTTATTTTCGAATCTTGTTTATCGATTCTCTCCGATAAGGAATTTAATTGCTGATAAATTTTAAGGAGCAGCTCATTATTGCCACTTACATTATTTATTTTATTTACATTGTCTGCTGGTCCTCTCGCAGCAAGTGCAAATGACACCCCGGGCTTGACGAAGTTGGTAGGTATCACACTGCGGTGTGCTTGGCTTTGTCTCGGAGTGACTTTAACCTTTGCATCTTGATACCGGGGGCATCCTCGATATGATGCTGGATGACCAAAGGCACCGCAGTTCACACAATATAGTTTTTCTTTTGGCTCCGCCTGAGCCAATTTGCACTCGCTGGGAGCATGATTGTCTTTACATTTTACACACCTATATTTCATGGCGCAATTGGCAGCCGAATGCCCGAATCTTTGACACCTGTAGCACTGGTTGACCTCACTTTTCTGGAGGCGTTCCCACCTCACTACACGGAAGTTCAAGTACCGTATTTTCTGCAGGGCACTCGAACTACTTTTGCTGGAAATCTGGATTAAGTAGTGAGGCAAGTTTTTGCGCTCCACAATCGATCTTCTCGTTGCAAAATTTTTAACTGAAATAAACTGTATTTCTGGTGCAGCTTCTTGGAGCACCTGAAGGAGATCGACTGTGTCCTCACCACAGTCCAGACCCTTCAATAAAAAGGTTTGGTTCTTTTCGCTTTTCGGGGTGTACGTGAAATGCGGAACATCTTCAGAATTTAAGGCACTTTTTGTTGCCTGGAAATCAACCAGCGACTAAGTCCTTGTTGTCAACTTATCGGCATTGACTCTTTTTATCTGAAAATCTTTTAGTTTATTTTCGGCTGCCAAAAGCCGAACCATATCTTTGCCCGTTTGCCCAAACACATTGATTGGTGGGACTTTTTCTTTTTTTTCATTAATGTTAACGGACGGACCAGCAGACTCGTAAAAAAATATTGCAATTGTTTGAAACTGACTTTTGCGAAAAATTAATTAAATTTTAAAATTAATGACAGGAGCGATTATTAAAAACACGTCTACACGCAACGAGTGCTAGACGTAGAATTAAGTACAAACCGTCAAACACAAACTGAAAACTATGGCAACCACGAGAAGTTAGTTGCAGCCGAACGTGAATGAATTTCTGCGACAGTATTGAAAAGCGCCACACTCATCCACCGGGCAATCCCCAGCGCAGCTTTTCCTCGGCCGTTCTCTTCGCACACACGTAGATCTCCTGAAACCCGAAAATGGCTGAAAAACAACAAGCAACTTTCAATCTTTCAATCTCCGCAGGGATAGGTGGATCCATGGCATCGTCACACAACGTCTTGGAGATCTACACTACGAAATCGATTACCAAGGACGACCAATCGAACGTCACATCCACCAAATAAGATGACAGGAGCTTTTAAAAACAAATGCTAGACGTACAATCCAAGCCTTGGCCGACCACTGCGATCCTCGTCGCATTTTTAAAATCAATGCATCACTGTCTCACTCGGCTTGCACTCATTATGCCTTGGCCATACACATCACATCATCTGCCGATGAATTTCAATTGGTTTGTGATTTTTCGCCAACAAAAACATCACAGCTGCCCATTTTAACACTCCAATGTATACAAAGTACGATAGGCACAATGCGCAAGCTACCATGGCTAGTTGCGTCCTGAGTGTAGAAATACTTTGACGCCTAGATGGCGGCGCTAGCCTCGCCCCTGTCGTGCCAGGCCGAAACGTCTGTTAGTTTCTGGACAGCCCTCGTATAAAGACCCATTCAACGCTTTTTTTATCAATGTTGTGGATGTAGTTATGAAACCCCAACTAGTATCCGAAATTCGTATAAATGAAAAAGACAAATATCCCGTCCCAAGCAAAAACAGATTTTTTTATTTAATAGTTTTTTCTTTTAAGTAGATCATCTGGATTCTCCCCGCAGCTCAAACTTTTGAACAGAAAGGACCGATTTTTCTCCATTTTGGGTGTATATGTAACATGTATCGTATTAATTGTTTAGGCGCCTAGTTTGCTATTTTGAAGTCAGATGACAATTGTAACTTTGGAGTCAATTGAATATGACGGGCGGATGTTGCTCCAAACTCAAAGTCAAAAGCGCTTTATTTAATACTAGTCGTTATAAATTGTCAAAGAATATAAAGCAAACTCCAAACAATAAAAATACGAAAACTTAATGGCCCAAATGGCTCTCTAAATTTATACATTATCAATTAAGAATTATTTAATCAAAAAACAATAGCGAGTTCAATTTAATTCAAATTATTGTATATTTTCTGATCAATTGAAAAAAGGAGAAAAAAACCAACCGCCACTATTCAAAAATTAATTATAATACTAACACAACAGTGAACTTTTATCCTACTCTAATATGTTATAAACTATTTCTAATTAAATACAATCAAAAACTTCATTTGATACTAATAAAATACTATCACAATGTGCCTAATTTAAACGTTAAATGGACAAGCAGAACGTTATAATAAACATAGCATACCTACCTAAACATAACATATGCCTTTCCTAAATATTGAACCCTATCCCTAATTTTTAACATGAACTACAATAACACGAAATGTAGCAATAATGAGATGGAACTCAAAACTAGGTAACGAAAAACACAAAACAATAAAAAATAACCACGAATAATTTAGACATTGTCATTCAGCCACCAATACCAATATATGTGATGTATAATTGGGACACCGTCAGAATCAAAAACATATCGATTCATATCCAAATACACGAATGCTTCTGGAGGAGCGAAGCCAGTAGTGCGACAAGTCTCAATATACCCGTCTGTGGGGTGGAAGGGCTGCGAAATCCAGGGGTTTTCGCTCAAAGTTACAGATCTTGTGACATGATTCCAAAGAAGCCTCAATATGAAGACTCTTGACACTTTACCAGTTTGATAAATTCTTCTATTCGATATATAGTGTTTCCAATCCATCTCAGTGTTGCTCCAAATTCTTCAAGCGCATCTCCAGATATCTAATTTCATTAATTGAATCAGTTTTCAATCCTCTAATTTACATATCTTGTGTAGTACATTTGGATTTTGATGTTCGACATAGTTTCTACGTCTTAGATTATGATTTCTATACTTTGTAATTTCCAATTCCGTCTGATATTACCTTAAAATATTGTTCCTACTTTTATTACCATTTTCGAAAAAATGCCCTCTCCTCAACCTTTCAACAAAAAGCAACACGTTAAAATTAATCGTATTTTTTGTATTTCGAAATAACTAGACACAGAATCGTTCGTTAATAGTTACGAATCAAAGAAATCGGTCACACGTTCTCCAGATATTAATCAATTATTATTTTTTTTAAACAATTTTTTCCGATATATTGATTTCATATCTTGAAATATAATTTTTTTTAATAATAATAAAGAAAAAAAAAATAATCACTAAACATCCTACATCTAATCTTCAATATATTCAAACGGTTCAGGCGCTTCCGGTTCTTTGACATCTTCATTTTTCGGTCCATATGCAGCCACGGGTTCCACAAATTCCTGTTCAGCTTGTCCCACATGATGCAACACAATTATTCGACCGATAGAAACATCTTTAAGCGGTACAAAAGTTGTCCGTCAGCCACGCTGAGAACTTTCAATTGCTGTCGCATCACACGTGCTGGATTTTGTAGAATTTCGAAATTCGGCTCTGGTTCCTTTTTGGCCGGTGCTTCCTTGGATATAGATGGTGCGGGAGTTGATGTTTCCTTTGTGTCGTCATCTTTCTTTTTGTCTTTTTCCTTTTCTTTTGTTTCATCTTTTTTCTTTTCATCTTTGGATGTTGAGGATTTTTCATCTTTTTTCTCTTCGTCCTTCTTTGCTGCTGTCTTGTCGTCTTTAGCTTCACTTAAAGCTTCCTTAACATCCTCATCAACTTCCATTTTATCTTCTTCCTTCTTATCAGCAGTTTCGCGACGTTTCTGACGAGCAGCGATTGATAGAACCGCAGTCGCGACCTTTTCTCGTTCTTCCGATTTTTACTCTTCCAAAGGTGCTGGGTAAGCGTAGAGAGATGGTTTAGCTGATGATTTGAACTCCATTTTCGGCATCTTAAGATCCGAGTTCAATCCAATGACGCAAGTCGGCGTGAAAGCTAGTGAGAGACAATGTGCGAGTGGGAACCAGTACCAATATTGCGTAAATACTAGCATTCCGACTACAGCTTGCAGATTGGTATGACCAGTTCGTGATTGCAGGCTCAATGTCACGTTGCGTCCACCGGCATCGATGATTCCTTGAGCTAAAATTGCACCATACTTCGCCATAACGTCCTCGTGTTTGTTTGTAATTACTTCTGAGTACAGCTGCCGGAAGAATGTTGTTTTGGGGCAGGTTTGATCTGTGTGTTGAATGAGAATCATGGCTGAAGCAATTAAAGCACCCTGACGTACAAAGTTCACTGGATCAAATTTAACCATCGGTTCTAAGAGAGAGATTGCTTCACGGAGACCTGTGCCAGCACAAGCAATTCCCAAAGCCATTGCTGCTCCATATCGGACGTGCGGGTTGTATGATTCTGCCAACAGCGAAACTACAGACGGACATTGCTCGGGGGTGCGAAACAAAATGAAGCCAATGGCAGTTACTGCAGCTCGTCTCACATCATCATTCACATCGGACACAGCAACGTGGAGCGATTTCCTTATAGCCTTATTGCTTCCCGTTCCTCCGTAAGCCATGGCCAAAGTGTACATCCCAGATCGTCGCAGCACAGGGTCCTTGTCAGTTGATAAACTTGTTACTAGTGGGTCGGCTTCTTCCAGACGCGAGTACATGGTGAGAGAGATACCATCGGCTAACCCACGAACAATCTTCTCATGCTGAGTTTCTTGAGCATACGAGACCATGTCTTCGATAGCTTGGACATTTTTCGAGCCCAACATTACCATGCCCATTGCGATACCAGCCGCCTCTCCTGTTACAGCATCATCCTGATACAGATTGAATTTAAGTTGTTCGTACAGATCCTGACGGTGTGTTCCCATGGCAGCCAAGCCCAAGCCTAAGCAGCCTCCATAACGCACATTTTCATTTTGACGTCTTTGAGCTGCTGCAACAATTAATCGATAATATTTGCCCCGTGATTTGCGTGCATAAGTCCCAAAGCATATAATCCACCGCCTTCCGAATAACCTGAGCTTGGCCCAGCTTCCTTGGGCAAGTAGCTTTGCATTAAGGCTAAGGAATCACCTTCGTGTCCACGATGTATGACTCCAAGTGATGCGGTAGCGGTGAGCTTAGCCCAATTTGTGGCGCGAGCTAGCCAATCCAGGTTGTCTCGCAGGAATTGGTCACTCGTTGTGCCGCTGTGCATGAAGGCATTGGCTATAACCGTCGCTGTGTGGCGAATAGATACGCGAACTGCCTTCTTTGTGGCGCGCAATATCTGTAGATCTGCATGGTTGCTGCGGATTAAAAATTGAAGCTGAAGATCGATAGAAACTTCTCCTGAAAGTATTGAAATCAGTTTTTCAATATTTTTCTGATGCACTTTCTCCGAATCATTCAAGGAGTCGATCGAACGCTTAATTTTAGCATCCCCCTCAGGGTCTTCGGTCTCCTCAGCTTTAGTCTTCTCATCGTCGCTTTTTGATTCATTTGTTCCTTGGGGTTTAAACGTGTAGGCAGCGCCGCTGGAATTGGAGCTGCTGCCTTCAGAGCCTGTAAAACTTGTGAGAGGAATTGCTGGGTTGCCGATTCATACAAATCAAACGCAATTTGATATGCCATGAGGTTGTTCCGTTCCACGGAGGATCTAGTCAATTTGTCAAGAACTTCTGCAACAGCGAGAGGATCTTCAAGAAAGATCAAGCACTGACACATGTTCACATAGTTAGGTATGTTTAAACCGCGATACAAGCCAACCAAACTGCGTAGAACTTCGTTCCGGAAGGCGCGGTTTTGTATGAGAGACATTGTCACATTAAAGGCGTATGCAAGCATCGAGTTCACGTCATCTGACTTCAAAATAGAGGCTTCAAAAATATCCATTCGTCTCGTTTCCAACGCTATTCCAAGCGCCTGACGATATTGGCCATCGTCTAAACATCTTTGCAACATCCTATTCACAATTACTTCTAGTCTCGCATCAACTGGCTTTGCATCTTTTGGGTTTTCTATTGATGCGACTCTTTGTTGAATGTAGAAGTCAATGCATTTCGCGATGATCGTTTCTGTGTACTCATCCCGAGAATTGACATTCTACGTCTAGCACTCGTTGCGTGTAGACGTGTTTTTAATCGCTCCTGTCATTAATTTTAAAAATTAATTAATTTTTCGCAAAAGTCAGTTTCAAACAATTGCAATATTTTTTTTCGAGCCAGTCAAAAGCAAATTTTGATTTTATTGGGAAAACCATCACCGTCGAATTATTCGAGCATTTATCGAATACCCGAAATTCATTTCCTGAAGAAATATCAAAAGTGGAAATACGTTCAAGGGAAGTCCCGGTCTGAGAACATTCCCTCTAGTCTCGCTGCAAAAGCAACGAGATGGAGGAGCCCGATGGCTTCAGCCATCAATCAGAAGGATCATGCCCATCGCCAATGATGACGGGCGAAAAAAAGCTAAAAAGAAGTTACGAGAATAAAGCAGAAAAACCGACAATCCTATCGGTTATCGAATTCGAACAGCTTATCCAAGAAAAAGAGAAAGCTGAAAAAATCAAAAAAGTAAATGAACTCAAGCTCCGAGTTAAATCGTTAGAAGCACTTGTTGGAACGTTAACGTTCAACAAGGATAAAGAAACCAAGGAAGGCCAACAAGCAAACTCAAAAACCGAAGACAAAAAAATTAAAAAGCCACAGGAAGAAGCTAATCAAGAGGATGTCCTCAGCGCAGGAGGCGCAAACAATAGCAGAAATTACTATGCAGCGCTAGCTGGTCTTGAAGAAACGATGAACATTGAAGAGGATACAGGTAAAACGTCTAAATTTGATAATGATTTCATTGAATACCTTAAAATTAAAAATCGGGAGAAAAAACCAAAAGGTTTGTCTGCTGGTCCGTCCGTTAAGATTAATGAAAAAAAAGAAAAAGTCCCACCAATCAATGTGTTTGGGCAAACGGGCAAAGATATGGTTCGGCTTTTGGCAGCCGAAAATAAACTAAAAGATTTTCAGATAAAAAGAGTCAATGCCGATAAATTGACAATCAGGACTAAGTCGCTGGTTGATTTCCAGGCAACAAAAAGTGCCTTAAATTCTGGAGATGTTCCGCATTTCACGTACACCCCGAAAAGCGAAAAGAACCAAACCTTTTTATTGAAGGGTCTGGACTGTGGTGAGGACACAGTCGATCTCCTTCAGGTGCTCCAAGAAGTTGCACCAGAAATAAAATTTATTTCAGTTAAAAACTTTGCAACGAGAAGATCGATTGTGGAGCGCAAAAACTTGCCTCACTACTTAGTCCAGATTTCCAGCAAAAGTAGTTCGAGTGCCCTGCAGAAAATACGGTACTTGAACTTCCGCGTGGTGAGGTGGGAACGCCTCCAGAAAAGTGAGGTCAACCAGTGCTACAGGTGTCAAAGATTCGGGCATTCGGCTGCCAATTGCGCCATGAATTAAAGGTGTGTTAAATGCAGAGACATTCATGCTCCCGGCGAGTGCAAATTGGCTCAGGCGGAGCCAAAAGAAAAACTATATTGTGTGAACTGCGGTGCCTTTGGTCATCCAGCATCATATCGAGGATGCCCCCGGTATCAAGATGCAAAGGTTAAAGTCACTCCGAGACAAAGCCAAGCACACCGCAGTGTGATACCTACCAACTTCGTCAAGCCCGGGGTGTCATTTGCACTTGCTGCGAGAGGACCAGCAGACAATGTAAATAAAATAAATAATGTAAGTGGCAATAATGAGCTGCTCCTTAAAATTTATCAGCAATTAAATTCCTTATCGGAGAGAATCGATAAACAAGATTCGAAAATAACATTGTTTTTCAGCGTTTAGGGCTTTCAAATGCCTCAAAATAAGTTGTCATCCAGCCACATTCTCACGGATAGGATTCGTCTCATCTCGATCAACGTCAACTCCATTGTTACTTTACATTGGCGTGATTATCTCCTTGAATTCATTGCCAGACAAAAGCCTGACATCCTGCTTCTCACCGAAACCCACCTCAGTTCATGGCACTCCATGAGATTCAAGGATTTTGAGTTCGTGAGAAACGATAGGGTGACAGGTGATGGGGGAGGTGGCACCGGGATATTGGTTCGAAGACCCTATCGTTTCCAAAATATTGAAAAAGTCGAATTCAAAAGCTTTGAATCTCTTGAAGTGTCCGTTATCAAAATCTCACTGCCAGGTGGGGATAACCTCTTCGTTATCTCTGCCTATGCAACTGGTGGAACTGTTCTCAAGCTCAAGGAGGAGCTCAATTCCTTGTTTGAAATACTCGAATTGAACAGGCTGCATAACTATTATATTATTGCTGGTGACCTGAACGCCAAGCATACATCATGGCTGAACGCCACCAATAATCCAAGAGGTGTATTCCTGAAATCGTGGATAACAGAGAACCAAATTGAATACAGGTGCACTCTATATGGGTCGGAGTTCCCAACATACCCTAGGACAAATTCATATTTGGACCTTTGCATTGCTGACGCAAGACTCGAATTCAACTTTAATAGTCCTCAACGGAAACTGCAGGTGCTTCCTTATGATAGCGACCATAACGCAATCGTAATGGAAATCAATCATCACAGGGATGATTTCTTCCTCATTCCAGTTCAACATGAAAATCATCGGTTGAATTTCAAAAAAACAGACTGGGGAAAGTTTCAAAATAAGTTTAATCGGGAGTACCAGAAGCAATGTCCCCCTTCTGATGGTGGCAACTCTTGCTCAATGGTTCCTAATGACAGGAATCTAACTAGCGATGAAATAGATGTCTATTTGTCGAAGTTAGAGAAGCTGACGTTGGAAACGATTGAGAAAGTAGTTCCCAAGATTAAACATCGAAACAATATGGAAGGATATGAAACACCAACCATCGCAAGGTTGAAAAGATTGAAAAGCCTCCTTCTCACACGCGTCAACAATATTTATCGACGATTTTTAGACTACAACCATCCCTCGTTGTCTTTGTTGAAATTACATCTGAAGAATGTCCGGAACTTAATCCGGTCATACTTCAGGAGTGAGGTCAGCAATCAATGGGCGGAAAAATTGAGGGGTATTAGCCCACAGGACCCAGACGGCGTGTTCGCGAAAGTGAATAGCATATTCCGCAAGAAGTCTCGAGTGAAGGTATCGAATCAAGAAGTCACTAGTGATGAGATAAATCTTCTCGATAGGGCTGAATGATAGACAATGTGTTGGAGCATGTCTCATTGATATGGAGAAAGCCTTTGATACGGTATGGTTAGATGGACTAATTTTTAAACTCCTTCAGGACAAGTTCCCCAGACACCTTGTCGCCATGATGTGTAATATGTTATACGGGAAATCGTTTGTTGTACCTGATGGAAATCTGACAACAATGCGCGAGTTCAAGGTCTTGAATGGTCTACAGCAGGGAACAGTTACTGCGCCTCTGCTCTTTTCAATCTTCATTCGCAAGCTATTGAACGGCTTTGATTTCAACGTCTCGCCAACGCGATCATTGGTAGCGTTTGCTGATGATCTGATTATCTATACGGCAGACCGAAAAGCTACAATAGTTCAGAGCGATCTCCAAAAAATGTTCAATGATGTACAGCTGTACACTGACAATTGGCGAATGAAAATCAATGCGCAGAAGTGTGAAACAATCTTGTTTCGGACAACGCTGCACGGGGTCAGTCAAGACCTGAAACCTAATTGGAAAGATTTCCACATCATGGCTGGTGAGAGTAGTCTAGAACGGGTTCCACATAAATCCTGTGTTGGATACCTCGGTGTTTATCTCGATCAGTATCTGTACTATACTGAACATGTGAAAATCATGCTCAGTAAGGCACTCAAAGTAGGCATGGCCCTTCGAAAACATTTTCATTCCAGATACATTGATCAAAAGGTCAAAATTATCTGTTACAAGACACTGGTTAGACCAGTTTTGACATATGGACGTCAGATCTGGTACAACCAGAGCGCTAGTACTATGGAAAAATTAAGAGTTTTCGAAAGGAAATGTCCGTGCATGTACTGGTTTGTACAGAAAGCCTGAGACGGATTGGAAACATTATATATCGAATAGAAGAATTTATCAAACTGCTGAAGTGACTAGGTCGATATCTTCATATTGAAACTTCTTCGGAATCATATCGCAAGATCTGTGACTGTGAGTGAAAACCCTTGGATTTCACAGCCGTTCCACCCTACAGACGGGTATATTGCGACTTGCCTCGCTACTGGCTTCATTCCTCCAGAAGCATTCGTGTATTTGGACATGAATCGATATGTTTTTGATTCTGACGGCGTCCCAGTCATATATCACATATATCGACGAGCCACCGATAAGAAGATAAAATATCCTCCTAATTTGAGTTCACGAGACCAACGATTTCAATGGAGATACTCATTTGCTAGATTCGTTGAAGCTGATCGAGTTGAGACGGCGCAATCCAGGTATTGGTGGCTGAATGACAATGTCTAAATTATTCGTGTTTATTTTCAGTTTTGGTGTTTTTCGTTATTTAGTTTTTGAGTTTCAGCTCATTATTGCTACATTTAGTGTTATTGTTTATGTTTGTTAAAAATTAGGTATAGGTTGGGTTTATATTATGTTTATTATATTAGGTTAGAGATAAGGTAAAACGCTTAGGTTAGGAACATAGTTATAGATTTTTTTAGTATAAGATAAAGTTTTTGATTGCATTTATTAGAATTAAGTTAAAACATATTAGGTGTAGGATCAAAGTTCACTGTGGTGTTAAGATGATAAATAATTTTAGAATAGTGGTGGTTGGGTTTTTCTCCTTTTTCCAATTGAATTTTAAAAATATGTAACAATCTTCATTGATTTGAATTTGCTAGAGTTTTTTTTTTAAATGTGTTTAATGATAACGTACAAATTTAGAGAGTGTAGTAACCGAGGAGCTATGGCTCTAAAAGCCAGCGCTGCCACAGGCACACCGCACAAACTCAATTTAACAAGGAGTAACCATTCAGTCACCTTCCCCATCGCAACCCTCACTCTTTTTCTTTTCGCGTGGAATTTTCCTCGTTCCCACATAATTGTGCGTTTTCGCAAATTGCATTTGGGATTTCCTTATTGGAAAACGCATCCAACATGTGTGAGGCCCTAGTCGAGTGCCCAGTTACCGTTTTGGAGCCCTGTCGAGACGGTCGGTGTGTTTTGACTGATCGCAGCTGTGACCAGGTTTTCGCGAGTGAAAGTTGAAGAGACAGCGGCGAGTACGGAGTTCTGTTCTGGTTTTCCGCTTGCAATCGCCGTGGGAATCCGTCCGACATAGTTCTACTTAATTCCGATGTGTATGGCTATTCCGCTGGTTTGTCTTGTTCTCACCTCTATGGAGTTTCACCTAGACAGCGCAGAATACTGCCAGGCTCAGCACCAATAAACTAGAAAACCGGGAAATCGCCGAACCGAGAATATTTTTATACATACTTTATATAATCGTAGTAAACAATAAAGGGAATAACCGTAGAAACATTTAAAATAATTAATATTCCACGAGCAAAAGAATCATTTAATTTTGTTTTTTTATTAATGTGGTGAAATTTAACATTAAATTCTAACACCTACCATCATCAGCAGCTTTCAACTTAATTTCCAAAAAAAGCCGATCGCGTAAATACCTTGAAGTCAGCAAGGCAAGAATAATCTGTGTTTATTCTTTAAATCTACCAAAGGCCTTCAACTTTACATTTAATAAAAGAAAACAAAATAAAATTTAAATTTGAAAAGGACTCTCTCGCTCTTGCACCACCTGACCAGATTGCGATAAATCGAAATAATTTAAACCTAAAAAGAATTAATAAAATATCTCTCTATTTAACGCGTAAAGAAGGACAATAAAAAATACACTACCACTTACAAAACATACAAAATAACTGAACGTACATATTTAATAGCATAAATAGGTAATTTAATCGCCAAATTATACAACTCATAACTATTTTTTCTTATGTTTCTATTGAAAATTTTGATAATTGTTAATTTCTTACGAAACTCACGTAAGGTAGTCACTAAGTGCCTTACTAGGGTTAAAATATTACCAAAATATTGACTAAAAGTCTTTTTGATAAAATTGTACAATTATTGTGTACAATGTATGAATTGTCTTCAGAAAATGAATTCAATTAATTTTATATAAAACCATCGTTAATGTTTTCAAACCTAATGAATTCATTTAACGGGTTCTCAATAAGTCGTTTGAAATCACGACGCATTGGAGAGCAAGCCGTGTAACGGAAAAATTTGATCAGTCTTTAGCTGCGATATATCCCGTTAGTTTCATGTTGTATATTGTCGAGCATATTTGCATCGGAACTCGATTGCTACAGTAAAAGACAACAGGGAATAAGAAAGGAAGACAGTTGCCGGCGGAGCGTATTGCAAGTCATTTGGGGGGAGAGCACGCGATTGCTACACAACGGCCGTTTGCAAATTCTTTTTTGATTTGAGAATTTTCTTTTGACTTGGTTCCAAGGGGGATTTTGCTTTTAACTTCTCAAGCGCGAGGATTGCTAGGAATTGTTTAGCTTGAAGTGGTGTTTGAAGGAAAAGAGAAACTCGTGTGTGCTTGTGTTAATTTTTGGAAGTTGAAAGGAATTTGGTTTCGCCGGGAATTTCGGTTTTTGTTGGAGGTCTCGCGCGAATTGACGTGGGGGAGAAGTTGAAAATTTCTGGAGTGCAAGTGACGGTAGTTTGGGAGTTGAGTTTGAGACCAGCATTGGATTTGATTAAAGGGTATTAATAATCTAATGCGATCGCAAAATGATTTGTGATATCACGCTCAATATTGAAAGGTGTTTAGTCCTGTGCTACCTTCGTCCCCCTGGTGTATGAACATGTGGAGCTAATGTGTTCTTGTGCTTGTTTGCATTGAATTCTCGAGAAATTCGAGAAGCAAGTGTATATGACTAAGCTGGTGAAATCACGAAATTCCGAACCAACGGTAGTTTCCAACAAGTGTCGCAGTTGGTTTACAAATAATGGATTAGTTGAAAGCACGTAATCCAAGTGAATGAAAACTTATGGCCCGTTAAATCGTCATTTGCAGTTAAACCCTATTATAAATAAAATGAGTGAATTTTATGTTAATTAACGGTGTTCCCAAGAATTTGCTGGCGCAAGTAGAAACAACGGTAAAATTCAGAAAAGAAGAGAAAGTTTCGCACTTTGATTGGCTTGTTGCGCGGGACGAATTGTTTTATAGCGAGAGGCGTCGCGTGTGTCAACTGAAATTAAAGCTACCAATGCACAGAGGTTAATGAAATTTTGGGAATTCGTCATACATAAAGTGATGCATTTGCATATGTTAGATTCGCGAATATCATCTTGAAGTATGTACCTGTTAGCCGCTTAGTTGCTGTCTACTCATGACCGTATGTTGAGAATAAGTGAATGAAAACTTGTGGCCCGTTAAATCGTCATTTTCAGTTAAACCTTATTATAAATAAAATGAGTGAATTTTATGTTAATTAACGGTGTTCCCAAGAATTTTCTGGCGCAAGTAGAAACAACGGTAAAATTCAGAAAAGAAGAGAAAGTTTCGCACTTTGATTGGATTGTTGCGCGGGACGAATTGTTTTATAGCGAGAGGCGTCGCGTTTGTCAACTGAAATTAAAGCTACCAATGCCCAGAGGCATGGGAAAATCGGTTGCATCCTGAATACATACAGAAAGTGAATTTGGATACTATCTCTTATGATCATCGTGCCGCAAATCGATAATCGAATTAATTAGTAGATAGAACAAAATAAATAATAAAAGTTTTCAGGCCGTCCCACCCCCGTCAACGAGCGCTCGTCGTCGGAAAAGGTTGGGTAAGTACCTTTTTTTTATTGCCTTTAAATTTTTCATATTCATTGTTTTATTGCCTGTCAATTTTTTATATACATTGCTTTCTATTGTTTTTAAATTTTTTATATACATTGCTTTCTATTGTTTTTAAATTTTTTATATACATTGCTTTTCATTGCCTTTCAATTTTTTATATACATTGCTTTCTATTGGTTTTAAATTTTTTTTATACATTGCTTTCTATTGTTTTTTAAATTGTTTATATACATTGCTTTTCATTGCCTTTTAATTTCTTTTATATACATTGCTTCCTATTGCTTTCAAATTTTTTATATACATTGTTTTCTATTGCTTTTAAATTTTTTATATATATTGTTTTTTATTGCTTTGAAATTTAACTGAAATTGGGTTGCAATAATGAGAGAACCATGTTTGTTGAGTTTGCATGGAAAGAATGAAACAATAATAATGGATTATTAGATTAGAACGCCGGTCTTTTCATTTCGTTCTATCTGACCGGGTATAGGACCCGGTACGATGGTAGGCTCTTCACGTTACAAATGAGCCAGCCATCGGGCATTAATAATCCCATATAATCTTTTTGTTTCAGGTGACTTTATGGGTTGAGTGGCCCAAGCCAAGTGCCTTTTTATGGCATGGAGTTATGCAATTCAATTGTATAATTCTATGACATAAATTGGTCACCGGGGTACTCCCCTTCTGATGGGAAAGTTCATATAATTCAAGTTGTATGAGTTTTCCACTCAGAAGAGGAATACCTGGCCACTTCAACAATTTAACATTGGATTTATTCCGGTTGGGTGGGCATGAAGGGGCTCCACCACTACCCGGTTGCCCCTCTTTCATTTGTGGGCCCTGAATGTATTTGGGTAAAGACGAGGTCACCCCAAATTAGTCTTTCTTGTCAGGTTGCACTTGTTCTCGTAACAAGTCATAATTCCTTCGTGGAGGTTATCTACAAATTTGCGACTTCGGTCGTCCTCTTGTGATCTCTGCAAGCAATTCGTGAATGCGAAATGTTTTGTAGTGAGTCCTCGTGCCGGGGAAACGAACCCGCCCCACGACACCGCAATGCTAGCCTGCCAGCGCATTCACGCGTCTCCGGACGAGGGCATTCTCGGCAGGAACCAACACCTTCCTCTGCCGAGGCAGCAGAACATCGCTGCAGTCCTTCACGGACTTTATTGAAAACTCTTCATTCACTACAAGAGCCATTTGGGCCATTAAGTTTTTTATTGTTATTGTTTGGATTTCGCTTTATATTCTTTTAAAATTTATAAGTAAAATTTATAAGTATTAAATAAAGCGCTATTGACTTTGACGGTTTGTACTTAACGTTCTGCTTATCCATTTGTGGCGGGATGGTACGGGGCTGTCAGTTTGTGTAATTTGACGTCGAAAGTCTGTTGGAAGGTTTTGAATTCTAATGATGTGAAGCTTGTCCCATTGTCTGATACCAGGGTGACCGGGATCCCATAGGCAGCCAATTGTTCATCCAGTGACTTTGACTTCTACCCATTTACTGTACTCAGCAACATCGCCCCACGGTTTCACGGTCCCCTCGGATATTCCCAGTGGAGATGCTTGAAAGCGGGTTGAGCATGCGCGTGCTTGGCGCACTCGTTGCAATCTTGTGCAATTTTCTCAATGTCTGTACCCATACCAGCTCAGAAAACAAAAGAGCGTGCAAGTCCTTTCATCTTCATAATTCCCAGATGAGCGGTGTAAAGGCCTTTCAAGATAGCTTGGCGCAAGGAGTTTGGAATTAATACTCGGTGCTCAAATACGAGACGATTGGCAGCAAGTTTGTAGCACACTTCGGGGGCCTTGTAGCCTCATGTATCAAGCATTGACCCGACTCGAGAAGGCACATGATCTTTCCAAGTTCAGGATCTTTTCTTGTTTATTGGCCCACCTGTTTGGCGCTAATTGGTAGTTTTTGGATTTGGTTGATGATAAAAACTTTGAACTCATCAAATTCTAACTCGTTTTTCTTCTTTTGTTGCAAAAGTGTTGATGCCATAAGCACTGGTTGCCGGTTTAGTTCGAGAACAATAGTCTGTATTAGCGTTGCGTAATTAGCCATTATGCTGATACATAACACAAGGGATTTTTCAGGATGGCTTGTGATCGGTGATGAGAGTTCAATGGCGCGCGTATAGGTATAAGAAGAATTTTTGAACCGGCCAAACAGCCCAAACGATCTTTGTCGATCTATGGGTAGCGTTGTTCTGTAGGGTTCATCGTGCGACTTGTGAAGGCGATAGGTCTTTCTTGTTCATTGCTGAGTCAGTGTGAAAGAACGGCGCCTAATCCTGTCTTGCTGACATCCATAGCTAAGATGAGAGGGAGCTCGGGGTTATATGGCATGAGTACTTGTGGTGAGGTTAGTATACTCTTGATATCTTTGTAGGCCTTTTCGATTGGAAGGTTTCTTTCAAGAGCATGTTCGAACTGGTCTGTCCCTGGTGGAGAGGTCTGGAATATATGCACTGTAGTAGGTTGCTTTGCCCAGGAATAGTTACAATTATTCTGGTGTTGTAGATTTGGCTGCATCTCGGATGGTTGTAATGTGCCCGTCCGATTTGTTGATTTCTTCAGCGTCGGTTTTCTGTCCCAAGAATTCTACTGACTGTGTATTGAAAACACACTTTTTTCTGTTGAGTTTGAGTTCATTTTTTCTTACTCGTTCAAGAGTTTGCTCTAATGTTATCAACATCGAAATGTTTCACGTCATGGAATATGTTGTCAGAGAAATTCCTGACGTGTTCAACGCCCTGAAAAGCAGCTTCCATTCGACGTTGACAAATGGCTGGAATATTGGCTGCGCCGTATACTGCTCGGGTCGGTCGGGTAAGGCCATGTGTTGGGGTATTGAGTGTTAAAGCGTGTCTGAATTCTTCGTCCACAGGCATGTGATAGTACGCATCTTTTACGTCTAGGTAGCAGAGTATCGTGGCTCCATTCATCTGGTTAAAAATCCCAAAAGCTGAATATACTTTTAACCAAATAAAAGGAGCCACGAGATTCTGCCACCTAGTTCGTCGATAATCGTCTTGGGGTTAAGTGTTGGTTTTGTAGTTTCCTGTAATGTGAATTTTACCGCTCTTTTTTGGTACGAGGTGAGTTGTGGACGCCCATTCGGAGTAGTCTACTCTTTCATATAAACCTGAAGTAATCTTGGTATCGATCTCCTTCTTCTATGCGTACCGCAACGCTATGGGTATTTCGCGGGCTTTGGCGAAAATTGAGGATGCTCCAGGCTTCAAATGAAGTGTGGCTGGTGGTCCTGCAAACCGACCTGGTGTCTCGCTGAAAACATCATCGTAACGTGTCAACAGCTGATCAAGTCGCTTTTGCAGCTCTATGGTGAGCTTGACGGGGCTCGCTGACGTGACTAAGTTGATTTGCTCCGTTGGGGGAAAAAGTTTGGTAAAGTTGATTTCATGGGAAAATTGGCTGATCCATTTTCTCCCTAGGAGAGTGTTGAAGTCATTTTCCATCTTCCACCTAGTAGAGGCTGAGTCACCGCGTCGTTGCATTGACTGAAATTCGCCCCATGCATCGGATTTGGTGAAGAGTGTAGCTTGCGAATCGCCTGTCGGTTTTTGTAAATGAAAAGTGGGTTTGATTTCGCGAAGGCTTTTTTGGGTAATAATACCACATGACGCTCCTGTATGAAGTTCCACTTTCAGGTTCCGGAAAATTGTACTACATCAAATTAGCTGTGAGCTACTGTAATTTATTGACTCCACTCGTTCGACATATGTTCTTGTTGTCAAATGACTTTCTGAATGCCTTTCTGAACACCGCTGCCACTATATTTAATGAGCTCCACTGGAATCTCGCCCGGCACTTTATTATTCTTTAGGGCTTTGATGGTGGAATGAACTTCTTTCAGAGTATGTGGGGCCAATAGAAGCTCTCCGATAATATCTATAGACTCCGATATTTTGGAGATGTGCGGAGGATTAAGGGGTTCTTGAAATATGATGTCCATCTTTCTTTAATCCTGTTTTCATCAGTGATTATGTTGTCGATGTCATCACGGGAGAACATGGTCTTGGACTGATAACCTTGTTTCAGGATTTCACTACTTTGTTTGCTTGTCTTGTTGCTCGCTAGACTTACATCGATGCTTCTCAATTGGTTGTCATAGTATTTTCTTTTCTTAATTCCATTTACCTTATTCGCTACTCTTCTGAGATTTTCATAGTACTCTCTCGTTTCCGTAGTCCCCGCAGCTTTGTTACTAAATACTACTTACACCTCCTTTGTGGTGACGTAAGAGGGTGAAGGTGAGTCTTTCCGCATCTGATAACGAAATCGAAAATAATAACCATCCCGCCGGGATGGAGGTTGGGCGAGGGGCTAACTCCCTGTCTCTGTAAAACCCTTCGAAACCTGCAACTGAGCATGTGAATGAATTAGATGCTCAGTTGCAGGTTTCGAAGGGTTTTGCAGAGACAGGGAGTTAGCCCCTCGCCCAACCTCCATCCCGGCGGGATGGTTATTATTTTCGATTTCGTTATCAGATGCGGAAAGACTCACCTTCACCCTCTTACGTCACCACAAAGGAGGTGTAAGTAGTATTTAGTAACAAAGCTGCGGGTGTATTTGCTGGCATTTCTCGGTTTCTAGTGTACCATATTGGGGAACCAGTAAACCCAACGTGCAACCTCAAGACCATTTACTACCATTTGGTCGTGGGGCTTAGAATGAGGAATCATGGAAGCTGTGGGTGGCAGAAACAAGGGGATCCCTCCTTCTTTCTTAAACTGGATTGGGATCGTCTGCGGTGGAGTTGGGACTCGAGTCATTTCGATATTTGTATTAACCATGAGTACGCACCACATCAATTATGCAGACAATGAGCCGGTTAACAGATGCTGCAATATATTCAATAAGTTTAGCGATCAGTACTCTCCAACCACTTCCAAGCTCTATTTTAAGTCCAAAATATTAAAGGTCACCAATTCCTCGACAACATAGACAATATTTTTGTGTTTAATTTATTTTTTAATCAATTTGATATGTATTATATTGTCGCGTGTTATGGTTCGCGGCCAATAATTTTAATGTTCCGGGAAAGTGAAAACGCAATGTCTTTTAAATTAAATTAAAAGAGTTTATTAAATTACTTAAAAATGCACATTCACTTATTTGGTCTATTTCACAATTTTAATTTTCACTATTAAAATCTAACTTCCACTTGTCCATAAATTTCTATCGCAATTGTCTACTAAAATCACTTCACTTCAATGATCCCCCCATTTATTCAGCTCGCCTTTATATAGGGTCTCTTATCATTCAACTCAGTTCTCGTACATTGGTGAACTAGCGGGAACATTCCAGCAGCGTAATGAATGGAGCAGTGACTCACTTTC
The DNA here is from genome assembly GCA_963969285.1 of Odontomyia ornata. Taxonomy (NCBI): domain Eukaryota; kingdom Metazoa; phylum Arthropoda; class Insecta; order Diptera; family Stratiomyidae; genus Odontomyia; species Odontomyia ornata. The sequence goes on along the minus strand of OZ017744.1, from coordinate 1,548,354 downwards.
AGATGTTGATCATGCTTGGTGGGTTCTCGTGGTTTCGAGTAAATTCATTTTGTTGATGTTCTTAATGGTTGTGAAAACAATTGCTCGCAGAATTATTTCTACATGTAACAATATTAATTTTGTGGAACATAGAATACGTTTTTTAAATTGCGCCTTGTTTGGCGAATGAATAAATAAATGAATGGTAGCATATAAGGCAGATCAAAATTTCTTGTTGTTCTTTTCGATATTTCTGTTGGGTTACTTTCATCATTGTTAGGCTGAGTTTTGTTAATAAGTTTTATTGACTAGTAGTAGTTTAGACTATAGATTAGGTATATTGTCACGTTTTTAATTTTTTGCTTTCGCCCTACAGCCCCTTTCGGGCCTTCGCTTAGTGATTGTTCAAATATTTCATTATACCATGCTCTGGCCGTATTTTCGTTCACCCAGCTGGGATATGTCCAGATTTTGAACCACTAAGTTTCATAACTGAATGGCCTTGTCTGTGCGAAGTGTTCTTCTTCTTCTTCTTTGCAGCACTACAGCCCCTCTAGGGCCTTCGCTTAGAGTATCTCATTTTCATGACCGTATTGATTTTTTCGGAAGCTGGTTTGGTCCGTACCAGTACATATCATCACTGAGCGAACACTCATAGTCTGTCCGAAAAATTCCCTGAACTAAATCACGTTGCTGCCAACGAGATTTGAACCTGGGACCCTCGGCTTATGCGTCTCATGCTTTAACCACTTAACCACACAGACTACTACTACTACTGCGAAGTATTACTCGAATCAAATCTCGTTGTTACCAACTGGATTCGAACCAAGGAGCTTGGGCTTACATAGCAGGCACTCAACATTACACTACGCGCAGACTACCTCGTTTTATAATTTAGTTTGATGTTAAATCGTAGATTGCATAAATTGGGTGTTTTGCACTTTCAGCTATACAGTATTTATTGCCCCCTATTTTCATTGAAATATCAAGAACCCCTCGAATAGAATCACTTTCCGTAGAAAGTAAGTATTCCTTTGCTTCAGGTATTAAAGATGCTCCCTCGACTAGGCAGTAAGTTCTAAGATTGTTCCTCTTTCTCCAGAGAAGAGCACCATCAGAAGATGTTTTATCTCTGCGAATTTGCAAAAACCGCACTTTCCACTTTCATTAAGACCCATTTTCATAAGATGCTTTTGACTTTGACTTTCCCGAGAATTGACATTGAATAGTTCCCCCGCTCCCAGGGCATAAGTAAGCGCGTCTTCAAACGATCCTAAATGGTAAAATACCTTCGACGCTACGATTCCGGCTAATTTACTCTCAGGAAACTGTCGGTCCTCATGAAGCATTTCAATTTTTTCTATTGATTCGGAAATCTCAGGCCAAAATTCATCCACAATGCCGTCCAATTTCTTCAAAGCAAACACTTTCAATTCAGGCATTGGCTCGTCCAAGAGCGAGATTATACCAGCCGCTGATGTTAACGTTGCCATGATTATGTCTGAAATAGTTTTACAGGACACTGAATCGTTTATTCGGGAAACAGATTGCATATATGCTTATAGGTTACCTTTTGTCCGATAAACACAATCAATGACGAGGCAATATTAGGTCAATCACACTATTATATTGTATCTGACTATATGAAAAACGTTTACTATTAAATTTCACTACTTGATATCGTCTTTTGTGTGGAATTTCTGTTTTAAATTTATACTAGGATGAAATTCCTCAGCCGCTTCGAAATCTGCAACATCACCCGTGAGAATACTTCACTTTTGCTTCTTCTTGTTTTTTATTTCGTAGATAGCGATTTGACAACTAAATGAACGGTTGGAAAAATGTGTGATGCGGTTTGAATTTTCCACGCATTAATTTAGATTATGTTAAACTTTGATTTTCTCTGCTTTTTCCGAAATAATTCACAATCTGGGAATAGCATTATGTTCATGAAAACTTTATACAATAGAAATTGAGTCTGATTCGAAACCGCATTTAACGAAAAAAATAAATTAATCAATGTTTTTACAGTTTATTCTTTCTTATTTTGGTATTATTTACTTAAGATATGATATTGGAGCTACAGAGGAGATATTTAAGATAAAATTGTAAATTCAAAAATCAATCTGGGGTAGGCGCGGAGCAAAAACATAATTTTAAATAACTTTAATTAAAATAGTCCGGAGCATTTAATTCAGTATATAGGGACCATTGCTTATATGGCAGGGCAGTTAAATCGGGAAAGGAAACCTTATGATTGGCCGAAAGACTACGTAAGCTTCACAGGAGCTTTTCTCAAGGAATGCGAGCCAAAGACTTTCAATGAAGCTACCCAAAGCGAGGATAGTGATGAATGAAAATCACTTATGGAAAATCAGCATGGGAGCTGACTGAGCTCCCTCCTAGAAGGAAGACTTTAAACAACAAGTGGGTCTATCATCTTAAGTGTAATATTGATGAAAGTATTGAAAAGTATCGCCCAAGATTGGTCATCAAAAGATACACGTAACGACCCAGTATTGACTATGATAACACCCTCAGTCCTGTTGCATGTTTGGAAGTGATTCGGTCACAGTTATTTATTACGGCTGCTGAAAAGATGGTTTTGCAGCAGTTTAACGTCTCTACAGTGTTCCTGTATGATGACGTAGGGGAAGAAATCTTTATGAACGAGAGGATGCTGACGGATAAGCTGCGTTTTTCACTTAAAGCGACACCTATATGGTTTCAAGCTCGCTCCACGCTATTGGCACTAAGCGTTCGACAACTTTATGACTGGACTAGGTTTTCAACAGAGCCGTGAAGATTCTTGCACCTTCATTTGCCTCACACCTGCAGGGAAAATCATAGTTACACTTAATGTTGATGATGGACCAATGGCGGTAACCAGTCAGACTGAAATGAACTTCGTCGGGCAGTTACGCTCTCGATTTGAAATCGTTGCAAAGGAAGTATGCCTTTTTCTTGGGTTTGAAATTTCTCAACGTGATAATAACATTATGGTCGATCAATCAGCCTCTATCGAGAAATTTTCTAGCCGATTTTATATGGTAAGATGTAAACCAGGTTTGCACTCCCATAGAGAAGCTCAGCGCTCAAGTATCGGGGTAAGCCCCCGATTTTCCATATGTTTGGTTGTTGGGGGCTTATTCTATGTAGCACTTGGCAAGCGGCGGTGCAAGGCCAAAAATGTATGTGAGTAAGATAAGCTCTGAGAGGCCTTGCAATGACACAACTGGAAGAATATCGTGGAAATTAAACCATTTAAACAGATTTTTTTATTCGTACAAAAGCACACATTTTTACTTTAACATAAATAAATCAGAGTCTCGTCAGCAAGTGTTTTCACAATGTGAGTTAAAATTGAAAAATCATCAGTTGGACACTATATACTACTTTCATACATCCGGTGAACGGAATTCTTTAATAGCGAAAATTAAATAAACAGAAATTTGCTACTTTTCACCTTACTAAACTCCTTAATAATTGCATCATAGTCCAACTTAGATGCTATATCAGCCTCAATGGATAAAACTCCTAACGCTGAAAGTCTTCGCTGACCCATTTTATTCCTTAAAAAGTTTTTAATAAGCTTTAATTTAGAAAAAAACCCCTTTCAGTGGAAGCTGTACTTAAAGGTATTGTTAATAAAATTCGAATTACAATATAAATGTTTGGGTAAATTCTTTTTAAGTTATTCTTGGTTATGGATTGAAGCAACTGTTTTACGTCTCCGATACAAGCGGGCAGATTCGACATAATTGCTTGCAGTTCTTCATACAATTCATAAGAATGGACGTCACTGCTCTCATCCACTTGTAGGACTGTGTCGAAGTTTTGACAATGTTTTAATAAAAGCTCTTTTCGAATATTTTTGAGTTTGTTTAAATCATAAAGGAAACTGAAATCTGCAAAATGTTGATTCAAAGATGTAAATCTTATATTCATACTGCTCATTATGGAATCAATCATAGTATTAGAGAACTCCATTTCGAACCGGATTTCGGGAGACTGTATGGGTTCATCACTACTTTCATAAGCGGACACCCTTTTCTTTTTGGATAACCTTTTCTTTTTAAATTCTTCTGACAAGTCATAATTACTTTTTTCAATAAATCGATGAGCGTCAGATAAGCAACGTATGTAAATGATGATCATGGGCAATGCTTAAATGGACTTCTACGGCTTGCCATTATTCGCTTATAGTATTCACTCCTGATAATATTGCATACCATAAATATATGATACAATAAACTCATAGCTGAGAATTTCATTCAGAACTGATTCACAATCACTAAGTATATCGGATTCTTCTGTGTGATTTTTTCAGCTCTCGATATATTCAACAACATCATCAAACTGGAATAATATGGCTTGAACTGCTTCGATCCTGCTTCCCCATCTTGTGTCGGATAAAGGCTTTATAGTAAGTTTTAATTTGCCTTTGATAAACTCCCAGCGTTTGCCTGACCTTGCAAATAAAAAATCAATTTTTTGAATAAAATCAAAAAAGTTTTTTGCTGCCACGGAAAAATTAGCTGCATCTACCAACAGCAGGTTCCAACTATGACAACCGCAAGGTGCAAAAAAATGCCCGTGGATTAATATTCAAAATTCGAGTTTTAACTCAGTTTTTTATGCCTACCATATTCGAACCATTGTCGTACCCTTGGCCGCGACAATTATGAATATCTAATTCATTTTTTCCTAGTTCTTCAAATATTGCATTAGTTAGGTAGTCCCCAGTTGACTCAGTGACAACAAGAAACTCAATAACATGTTCTTCTATTTTACCAGTTGTTATATTGTAAAACCGTAATACGACAGACATTTGTTCAACTCGACTATAGTCTCTTGTGCAGTCAAGCAAAATAAAATAATATTTCGTCTCTTTCACCCTTTCAATCAGTTCTCCAGTCACTCTTTTCGCCACTAGCCTTATCAACTCATTTTGAATATCGTGGCTTAGATAATGTGTTGGTTGGTCATTAATACGTTTCATATGTTCTCGAAGCGTGGGATCATATTTAGAAACCAATTTGAATGTCTATGAAGATGCCGAAATTTTCATTGCAGTCTACTTTAAGGGATTCTCTATTCCCTCTGAATGCCAGATTATGTGAGGCTAAGAAGTTAATGATGTCAATTAATTTTTCAAATAAACTGCACCAATGTTTTTGAGATTCATGAATTCGCCTTTCGTTTTCTTTATCTATTATTTTCCCATGCTTAATTGACTTCTTAAATGTTAGCCACTGAAACATAAATGGCATTTGTTCTCTGATATTCTCGTGTCTTTGTAAAATATTTGTTGTGTTTCCAGTCACAGCATCCTTCTTGAAGCATCTGAGTTTGAGAATTGCTAAAATATCTACACGGAAAACAGTAAACTTTGTTTTGATAACTAGAATAAACCAGCCAGCGACAATATTGAGTTTCACCATTACTGAGTCTTGTTGAAAAATAAAAATGAGAAAAGTGCCTACGATCATCATTTTTGGGATAGCCATCATCGCTGTTATTTGATGGCTGCATTGGACCATTTTGAAAGATATCATGACACTGAGAATCAGTTAGGGAAAACGACCACACTCCCGGATCAGAACTGATAAACATTTCTTTTATAATGTCGTTTTCATCACCGTTAACTGACCGAGAACTTTTTTGTTGTTCAGGAATTCCGCTCTTCACCTCAGATTTTGATTGGGTAAAGTTTAATGCTATTTCTACTTCCGACAGTAGTTTACTACTCAATACATCTGAAGTACTTTCCAAATTGAATGAAGTATTGGCTTTGCAATAACCGACGTCAAAGAAATCAATTCATCTGATTTTGTCATGCTATGAGATATTTTTTTAAGGTAATTCATCAATTCTGAACCCAAAGCCCTATCTGATAAGACCCCTTCAGCTTTCTTTTGTCTTTTTGCGGACCCGAATTCCCATTTTCTCCCGATATTTCTATCTCTCTTGGTTCCTGGGCGTGACATGATGAACGTCGTTTAACGTATATTGAACCTATTAACAATAATAATAATTTTGTTTTTACGTACATCCCTACAGTCACTCCGCATGTCTACGGTTAGTTTATGAAGAATTAGCTTTTATTTGTATAAATCGAGCTGATCAACAATCACTACGTATTCATGTAAAAGTTATTATTTTCAAGCCTTCAACACAATATTACTCATTCTCACTCACAATAAAATAATAGAAATGCTTACGGTACTCTGCTTTGTCTCGCGAGCCATGGAGAAAGAGTGGAGGTCGACACGAATCAACTGAAATCAGAATCGTTTGCAGGTACGTAACTCTCCTGATAGCCGTTGCCATATTCATCAACGCATGAAGCATTTGACCTCGCACACGAATAAATACTCACGATTCTTTCTCAGAAATAGCAAGGGGATGGAAACAACCTTATAGCCGATTAAAGCCTGTTTTGGGACATTTACCATGGTCCTTGGATCAAGTGAGACGGCGCATCACGTATGTCTTACATAAACCGGTTATAAGCGGTCGCCCATGTCACCCGCGCCTTGTACCGCCACTGCCCCTGGCAAGCGTTTTGACATCCAGCATTTGGTGTTGCTATGTTTGTCCATTTTTAAGATAACACTACTTTCTTCGACGATTATCTACGTTTTTTAGGTCTTTCTAAAAAAAATATTTGCAAATTTATGTAGCTGCAAACAATTCCATAAAAAAGTAATTTAAATATCTACTAGTTTCACGACCTGTCCGTCCGTCTGCCCGTGTATCACAGCAAGTTTCCTCAGAAATTATAGAAGAATTCTTCACAAAAGTCAGTTTCAAATAATTGAATTTATTTTGTACGAGTCAGTCAAAAGCAAGTTTTGATTTTATTGGGGAAGAATTAATCGTCGAAGGCATCGAAAAACCATACCAATAAATCAAGAAAAGGCAACAAACCAAAGACAACTCGGGACTGCTGTATGGAGGAGCCCGACGGCTTCCCTCCGTTGGGGGGCCCCGGGGAGAGTGACGGTGTGAAATTGGCGGCAAGTGTCAACAAGCGGAGACACACGAGCACCCAGGATACTGCAGATGGCGGCCGTAAAACACAAGTGCTCGAGGATAGACAGGAGGTGTGTCGCCTTCGAAGTGAAATGGAAGAGTTAAAAGCAAGAATTCAAACGTACGAAGAAATGTTCAAGACGGCAAAAAAAGTTCGAGAGTGAACCGATACGAAAAACAGATAAGCACGTAAAACAGAAGAAAGCTGCAAATTCAATAATCACTGAAGAAGTATTAAGTGCTGGTGGCACCAACGAAAGCCAGATCTACTTTGCAGCGCTGGATGGACTCCAACAGGATATGGAGGTAGACGAAGGTAATAAAGATAATTTTATAATTTATTTAAAAAATAAAAATAATGAAAATAGAAATAAGGAGAAGAAACCAGCCCGTAGTTCTGCTGGTCCTCCTCAAAAAGTAGCCAAGAATACCGAGAAAGTTCCGCCAATTAATGTCTTCGGTAAAAGCGGAAAGGACATGGTTCGGCTATTGGCAGCCGAAAACAAATTAACAAATTTCGAAATCAAACGAATAAATTCCGAGAAGCTATCAATTAGAACGAAATCACTGGTTGATTTCAAATTAGCGAAAAATGCTTTGAATTCTGGGGAGGTTCCGCACTTCACTTATACCCCCAAAAGCGAGAAGAACCAGACGTTCTTGCTGAAGGGCTTGGGCTGCGGAGAAGATACCGTAGATCTTCTTCAGGTTCTCAAGGAAACAGCACCACAAATCGAGTTTATCTCAGTTAAAATATTCGCGACAAGAAGGTTGACGGTAGAAAAAAAAATTTACCACTTTATTTAGTGCAAATAACAAATAAGAGCAGTCCAAGCGCTCTTCAGCAAATCAGATATTTAAATTTTCGAGTGGTGAGGTGGGAACGCCTCCAGAAACGAGAAATCAACCAGTGCTATCGCTGCCAACGATTTGGGCATTCGGCTGCCAACTGCGCCATGCATTATCGATGCGTTAAATGCAAAGACGTGCATGCTCCCGGTGAGTGCAAATTGGCTCAGACGGAGCCAAAAGAGAAATTATATTGTGTGAACTGCGGTGTTTTTGGTCACCTGGCATCATATCGAGGATGCTCCCGATATCAGGATGCAAGATTAAAATCTGTCCCAAAGCAAACACAAATACACCGCAGTGTCTTAGCTCCGAACTTCGTCAAGCCCGGAGTATCATTTGCACAAGCCGCTAGAGGACCAGCAGAAAATGCGGAAAATAGTGTAAATAATGTAAGTGGCAATAATGAGCTGCTTCTCAAAATTTTACAGCAATTAAATTCTCTATCGGAAAGAATCGATAAGCAAGATACAAAAATTAATCTTGTTTTCATCGTCTAGGGGTTTCAAATGCCTCAAAATAATTTGTCATCCAGTCACATTCCCATGGATAGGATTCATCTCATCTCTATCAACGTCAACTCCATTGTTACTATACATCGGCGTGATTATCTCCTTGAATTCATTAACAGACAAAAGCCTGACATCCTGCTTCTAACCGAAACCCACCTCAGTTCATGGCACTCCATGAGATTCAAGGATTTTGAATTCGTAAGAAACGATAGGGTAATAGGTGATGGGGGAGGTGGCACCGGGATATTGGTACGAAGACCCTATCGTTTCCAAAATATTGAAAAAGTCGAATTCAAAAGCTTTGAATCTCTTGAAGTGTCCGTTATCAAAATCTCACTGCCAGGTGGGGATAACCTCTTCGTTATCTCTGCCTATGCAACTGGTGGAACTGTTCTCAAGCTCAAGGAGGAACTCAATTCCTTGTTTGAAATACTCGAATTGAACAGGCTGCATAACTATTATATTCTTGCTGGTGATCTGAACGCCAAGCATACATCATGGCTGAACGCCACCAATAATCCAAGAGGTGTATTCCTGAAATCATGGATAACAGAGAACCAAATTGAATACAGGTGCAATCTATATGGATCGGAGTTCCCAACATACCCTAGGACAAGTTCATATTTGGACCTTTGCATTGCTGACGCAAGACTTGAATTCAGCTTTAAAAGTCCTCAACGGAAACTGCAGGTGCTTCCTTATGATAGCGACCATAATGCAATCGTAATGGAAATTAATCATCACAGGCATGATTTCTTCCTCATTCCAGTTCAACATGAAAATCATCGGTTGAATTTCAAAAAAAAGGACTGGGGAAAGTTTCAAAAGAAGTTTAATCACGAGTACCAGAAGCAATGTCCCCCTTCTGATGGTGGCAACTCTTTCTCAATGGTTCCTAATGACAGGAATCTAACTAACGATGAAATATATGTCTATTTGTCGAAGTATTAGCCCACAGGACCCAGACGGCGTGTTCACGAAAGTGAATAGCATATTCCGCAAGAAGTCTCGAGTGAAGGTATCGAATCTTGAAGTCACTAGTGATGAGATAAATCTTCTCGATAGGGCTGGTATCGAAACTGATAGTACGACTCCGAATAGAAATGGAAACAGGATTATTTGTGAAGGATTGGATAAACTTGCCCTGATTGGAACACATTTTGAATTAGTTCATCTACCAAACCCTGAGAGAGGGAACGAATTTTTTTCAGAGGTCGTTGAAGCAAAAGTTTCCGACTTCAAATCAAGCCTGAACGGCCAATCAATTCTTCATTTCAATGAAACATTAACATCTGACCTCATACCGAGCTTGAATATTATTGATTATTTTGCCAGCTATGAAGACTTGTGTTTCATATTTCGCAAGATAAACAACAAGAAATCATGTGGTACTGATGGTATTCCAAATGTAGTTCTCCGACATTTGCCTGAGGTTGCTATTAGGAACTATTGTATATTGTTCAACAACATGTTGAGCAATTCATATTTCCCTAATGAGTGGAAAAAGGCTAAGGTGTTTCCGATCTTGAAGAAAGGAAAAGAATCTTCATGCCCTAAAAGCAGTCGCCCAATCAGCTTGCTGCCTAACATCAGCAAGGTGTTTGAAGTGATACTCAACAGAGCATTAAACGCCCACATTGAGGAAAATGAGTTGATACCGAATTGCCAATTTGGTTTTCGTGCCAGGCATTCGACCATACATGCAATAACGAAAGTAACCTCAGACATCTGTTGGAAACTAAATGATAGACAATGTGTTGGAGCATGTCTCATTGATATGGAGAAAGCCTTCGATACGGTGTGGTTAGATGGACTAGTTTTTAAACTCCTTCAGGACAAGTTCCCCAGACACCTTGTCGCCATGATGTGTAATATGTTATACGGGAAATCGTTTGTCGTAACTGATGGAAATCTGACAACAATGCGCGAGTTCAAGGTCTTGAATGGTCTACAGCAGGGAACAGTTACTGCGCCTCTGCTCTTCTCTATCTTCATTCGCAAGCTATTGAACGGCTTTGATTTTAACGTCTCGCCAACGCGATCATTGGTAGCGTTTGCTGATGATCTGATCATCTATACGGCAGACCGAAAAGCTACAATAGTTCAGAGCAATCTCCAAAAAATGTTCAATGATGTACAGCTGTACACTGACAATTGGCGAATGAAAATCAATGCGCAGAAGTGTGAAACAATCTTGTTTCGGACAAAGCTGCAGGGGGTCAGTCAAGACCTGAAACGTAATTGGAAAGATTTCCACATCATGGCTGGTGAGAGTAGTCTAGAACAGGTTCCACATAAATCCTGTGTTCGATACCTCGGCGTTTATCTCGATCAGTATCTGTACTATACTGAACATGTGAAAATCATGCTCAGTAAGGCGCTTAAAGTAGTCATGGCCCTTCATAAACCATTTCATTGTATATTTCCGCGAAAGATATTCTCGATAAACAAGATTGCTCTTGAAATCTGTGATTTTTTGTATGTAAACAAACAATTGTTTATATTATATTATTTTTAAATTCATTAACATATTTCGGATTATCAAATTGTATATATTATATATACAATATTAATTTTAATTTCATGAAATTGTTTCATGAAAATATATTCTTGGGCGAAAGGGGATTTGCCAGCGACTTTGTTATAAATCGATCATTATATCAAGTCGTGTATTATTGATCACATAAGAGCTACGCTGCTTATAAGAATATATATTATACATAAAATATTCATATCTGTATTTTTCCGGCGACAGACATCTGAATATAAAAATACTCGTTGATAATTGAGAGGCAATCGTTATTTGTACGATTGAAAGCCTCACTTATTTGTTTTACCTACAAATAATCTAGTCTAGATTGAAATAAAATAATTTCGATTGCAGTCCGCGATGCCCGAACACTGTAATGTGACGCCTACGCCCGGGAATCGAAGTGATTCCGATCCCGAACCCTTGCAACCGGCCAGATGGATATGTCCTCGAAGTGCCAGCGGACTTCATCTGTCGTGCGGATATCGTTGTGCAGAAAATATTTTTTTTCTGTCCAAATATTTAGATCTGTGGATATAAATATTCGAAATATAGAATTAATCCAAACCCCGGCACATTTCGAGACATAGCCATCTGGAAATGCCCCTCCACCGTGGCCATCGAGAAAACTATGCCACTGGCGACAACTGGAGAGGCACATTGCCGCCATATGGCGTGCCATTCCACACACAGATGTTTTGTCCGAGGTGACAACCGGGGATTTTGACAGCCACATGGCGGCGAAGGAAACAAAAGAACTTTTTGTGGTGATCGATGGTTCGTGATCGTAGGTTGTGCTGTCTAGAACGTTTCAAGTGCTTTTCTACCTCTTAACATACTTTCGTTGACGATCGTTTGTGTGTAGGATTTGGTCGGAGCGAAACGTACTCAAGAAAACTGCAAAGGGAACATCAAACACTTGAGAAATTCACCGGAACATTACCTCAGGCTAGAACATGGAACTCTGTCAAACTCAGTAAGAAGATCAACAGGCTCCAATCATGAAAGAGGTTAGTTTAGTTAAGAAAGACTTAGAAAATATTAGCAATATTTTGTCTAGGTGAGCGGAAAGGCACCAGAAGATAATAGTCAGGCGAAAGGTGACCATGCGGGTGAAAGCAGCAGTGCTGTAAAACCATCAGCAGTGGCAGAAGTTAAAGGCAATTTGTAAATTTATTTTGCGTGCGCGAATTGGATGCAGCCAGTTAGTCCACCATCCATTCTGGTTTTGTGATCGGCTTTATCATTGCCAGGTGTTGCAGTTGCCTGTCGCGAAACACTTTCCTGAGTGGCCATATTGGCAGAACGATTTCGCGATACTTATTTGTTTTCCGAAGCTCGCACGTACAGACGACTCGTTCAATTTGTTATTGTATTTCTCACCTTTACCGCTATGAAAAGGTGTAGACATACAGAGTACAATTTATTGTCCCGAATCTGCCTCAATTACAATATAATACGCGTAACTGATTGCTCGCATATCCTTTTCAACGCGGCAACCTCTTCGCAGACCAAATGTCACTACCAGGCCAAATATGTAAAAGGAAGAAGTGTTCGACTTGATTGTAAATGATGAAGTCAGATATCCTAGATTTTTACCATTAGAAGCTATTGCAATTATGCGTAGGCTGCTTCACAAGAATCCTGAAAGAAGATTGGGCTCATCGGAGCGGGATGCTGAAGATGTGAAGAAGCAAGCATTCTTTAGATCCATTCAATGGGGGTTGATAATTATTACATAGGAATTAATTTAATTTTTATTTCGCATATACACACACACCCAATATTACTACGATACTATACTATTATGATGTTATTATTTTTAATGAAACAATTAATATTATGAACAATAATGTTTTTCCGATTTCCTGATTTTATCTTATTTTTGCGTAATTTTAAAGAATTTATTTTATACGGCTGCAAAAGCATATCTACTCGTATAAGGTTGATTATTATCCATGCATGTATCTTATGAAATATATATTTTGTGTTTGTTATTTCAAATATTGTCTCTTTGACTAATTATATACTATAGACAAAAAAAAAAAGATTTGATAATGAATGAAGTAAAAATAATTAAAAACAACAAGTGCATAATTTGCTAGAGATATAGGAACATTTTTTAAGACAATTTTCATTTAATAAGTGGGAATTTGTCTGTTGTTTTTTTGTTTTGAGTAGTTACAAATACACACGTTCTTTTCAACAATTGCAAAACGCGTTTAAATATTTCTTACGCTTTAGTAAAATAAATTCTCGTGTAGCAAAATAAAGGGAAATATTTTTTTGGTGAAATTATTATACAGACACATATTATAAGAGATAAAATTGTTAATATTTTTAACGGGGATAAACTCCGATTCAAAACAAGATCTAGTTATGAGAATGGATGAAAATTATGAAAACATAATTATCAAATCTATTTTAAGGAAATCGTCTTCGTAATTTTTACCCTTGAGAATTTTTAAATGAAAACGTTAAAAAGTATAGAATTCAATGAAAATAAAGTATAAATGAATAAGACGGAACAGAATGAAACATTTATTGTATTTTATATAAATTATTCTTAATACGTTTATCGATTTAATACTATAATATTATTATTGTATTTGCTCTTATTTTTAATAATGGCAAGGAAATTTGAAATTTGAAAAAGATAATGATTAAATATTACATTTTATTGATACTAATGTTAAATTGATAAGGCTAAGAAAATAATATGAATTGCTAAAACGTTAACCACGACTTTCCTTTTCAGTGGCTCGTTCTTTTTCAGTGGGAACCGAGAGTGTAAGGTAGGTATGCCGTCGCGAGGGTAGGGTTTCGACAAATCCGCTGAAGTCGGTTTCGCGTCGCGCGCGGTACGCGGTACCTTTGCTTGTTTCGTCATTTCCTTAGAGTAGTTTTCGTCGGTTTAATTTCGAGTAGCATATTTTTCGGTACCGCGTCGGTGATTCGGTAACGCGCCTATAGGATTTTGTAGAGTTTTGATTTGAGATCTGTGGAGAGATCACATCCAGAACTAAAGTAACGTAGGTTTCCCGTTCTGGATGAGTAGTTATTGACGCGTTTGGAAAACGGGCATGTCCAGGTGACTGAAATATTGTAATTGAGCGTAACTCATTCGGAGACCCGCGACCGAAATCCTCTCCGAACTAGCTGGCCGACAAGCAGTCACCGCGTGAATGGGTTACGGTGCACGGATTGGTTGACCTGTTGGTACCATCCGTTGGCACTACTCAGACTTAACGTCTAGAACCGATGAGAGGTCGGTTCCGCGTTCGAACTTGAAAAGTTAAAATCATTACAACACTTTCCTAACAAATGTAGGCAACAAATGACCTATTAAACTTAACTGACTTTTATTTCATCGTTTCAATAAAAACAGAGTGATCCTACATTGTTAACGAATTATTTGTTAAGTATTTAAGAACTTATTTTTCTTCGCCTTCGCCACCTTACATGAATTAACTGACGCTGCAAACCTTAACGACTTCACAGATTCTACAAAACAATCATGAAACGGAGCCACATTAATGAACATGAGGGTTTTGGAGTATGAGCAAATGTGTGAGTTTTGAATTCCGATACGGAATATGATCCTGTTTCTGTAGCAATGCTGAGATCACATTCGTCAGCTCACTAAGTGACCTATTTATGTTTTTTGTCTCATTCATTCGAACACTAGTCTTGGGGCTCTCTGAACCTGCTAAATCTACAAGATTTATTGTTCCGATTGAGATTTCATTCTTCTGTTCATGATGCCCGATCAATTCAATCCTCGTTACTGCGTGCGAACGTGAGGAACGTTCATTTCCTGTGGTTGAAGCAGTTGTCCGATTCATTTTCGCGATTTGCATGAGTTGTCGCAGGCGACTTGATGTTGGCACTACTTCCTCCGTGATATTCGATACGTAAATATCGGTTTTGTTCTTTGCCATTCTTATTTCCATATTTTTCGGTTCGTTGCTGAGCAAGTCATATAGAACTTCGTTATAAATTTCCAGGAACGTTGCTTTGATCTCGTACTCCCAGCCCAATCGCTTGTAATTTTTTATCGACTCGAAAAGCAGGTCCATCGTTCTCGGAATAACTCCCACATTATCAGGAACGCCATCCATTGTGTACGTTTTTCCACTGCCTGTTTGTCCGTACGCGAATATGCACACATTGTAGCCATCCATGGCCGATTGTATAAGCGGGGATACCATTTCAAATGCATCCTCTTGAGTGGACTTCGGGTGGAAAACATGATCGAAGCTGAATTCGTGACAAGCTCCCTTGTTTCTAGCCCCCGATGCCAGAAGCTCCAAGTTTTGAATTTCCAATGTGGTTTCGTCAATGCAATTCCAGCCACAAAGTAGTCTGTCGACTTCGTCCTCCAATGGCGGACGCACTCTACAAAATACACGAATGTTACCTCGAAGATCCATCACGACATTGTGCAGCTCTTTGCGTTCCATATTGGCACGGTAAAGTTGTTCTCGACATAATATTAACTCTTCACCCTGGGTTAAACTCTGTTGTGTGAGATGGGCGCAACGCTCCCGCAGCTCAATTAGCTCCGAAAGCACAGTTTCTTGTTCATGACACTGGAACTGTAAAAAATCGACGATTGATTAAATTTGTAAATAAAGCAAATAACACGGCTAATCTTGCATGCAAGCATATTTCATTTAGTAACTTGTTCTAAATGCGTTTGTCCTGGCGAAATTGTATTATGGAGTACTTATTTGGAGTCAATCAGCGAAGCAACAATTAAACAGTATATTCAGGCTGCTGACCAAAGCGTATAAAAACATTCTGAAGCTGCCAATGCTTACTCAAACTAGTTTGTTTTACCAATTGGCAAAATCATTAACCTTTAGTCAAATTATTATTATGGAGAAATAAATTTTATGGAAGCGGTGCACCATCACAAAAAAATCGGGGAAAAAATGATATGGCACCGCTTCCATAAAATTTATTTCATCCTTTTTAGGGCATTTCGGAGTCGGTTTTCTTTTTTTTCTAAAAGTTTTTTATTTCAACCTTTTTAGTTTATCGTTCAATTTTTTCGACCTTTGAGCGGCCGCCATTTCATTTCAAATCGTTCGAGTTTGGATTTTTCATTGTGAGCTTAATCACACAATTGAATAAATCTTTGCACTAGTTTTGGTACGAACTGGAGCTATACTATGGGCAGAACAGAAATATTGCTGAAAATTTGGCGTAAATCGAAGCAGAGCTTCGACCCCCAGGCACAAATTTTGTTATATGCTATGTAGACTCACACATACAACCAACCACACACATACACACATAGCCATATATATTATTATATATATATATATATATATATATATATATATATATATATATATATATATATATATATATATATATCTATATCTATATATATATATATATATATGTATATATATATATATATATATATATATATGTATGTATATATATCTGTATATATATATATATATATATATATATATATATATATATATATATATATATATATATATATATATATGTATATATATATATATATATATATATATATATATATATATATATATGTATATATATATATATATATATATATATATATATATATATATATATATATGCATATGTATATATATATATATATATATATATATATATATGCATATATATATATATATATATATATATATATATATATATATATATATATATATATACAAGTATATATATATATATATATATATATATATATATATATATATATATATATATATTTATATATATACATCAATATGCACATATATGTATATATACATCTATACGCACATGTATATATATATATATAATATACATATATATATACATATATGTATATATATATATATATATATATATATATATATATATATATATATATATATATATATATATATATGTATATATAATATACATATATATACATATAGTATATATATATATATATATATATATATATATATATATATATATATGTAAAGAAAATTTCTTTCTTTAAATTCGAATTTGCCGCGCTTCTCATGCGTCGCTCACCTGTTATTCTAACCTAATCTAATATTAATAAAAATATATATATGTATGTCAAAACGTAAAAATCGTAAATAGCCAATTTAAAGTAGAGAAATATTAAATCCGTGAATATATTAGAAAAGAATTAATATTGAATATTAAAGAAATATTAATAAAGAAGCGCAGTGATAACATCGAACATTAATTGTCGTTTCATTATTTATAGGTAAGGTTGTAAATAACTGTTGTAACTATTGTAAATATAATAAAATCATTATTTATAGAAACAAATTTTGTTCGCTGATACAACCTGCGTCTAAATTGTCTTATAAAACGACAATTTTCGTTTATAATGGCAAGAAAACTGCAATTCACATTTAAATATGTTGCCTCACCGAGCGACAGTAAAACAAGCCTAGTTGCCATAACCTCAATCACAACAGAGGACAATAAAAAGTACAAGTTGCCAGGAGCTAAAATACTTGTAAGTAACCATACTGAATTGACTAAAACAGATAATTTTAAAAGAGTGAAAAAAAGTTTAAATCAAAGAGGCCAAGAAAGAGTAATATGGATCACATGTACTAAAGAAATGGAAGAGATTTACTTCGATCAAGATGGCAATCTAATATTTAATGATCTCTATATAGAGGAGATAACACAAGCAGATTTTGCAGAATCCACGCGGAAGAAAGAAAATTAACTAAATTTGAAGCACATAGCAGAGAAATTCATGATTGAAAGATTTTCATGTAAACACTCAAATGCAAAACAATGGCTACAGACATTTGAGAAGGAGTGCAGACGATTTGAAATCAGTGAAGACTACACAAAAATCGAGACATTAAGATTATTTTTGGACAAGTCATGTTTAGATTGGCACTCAGCAACACTAATAACTTTGACAATGGAAGTCCGATTGGAAAAAGAAATTTTTGGAGTCATTTGCAGATAAAGGATGGAGTACAGGAATGTATGCTATATCCTACAAATATAGAGAAGGTTCATTAATGGAATATGCTCTCAGGAAAGAAAAGCTATTGCTTGATATGGACAATGGTATGAGTACAATAACCCTTATGATGCTTATAGCATCAGGATTGCCCGAATTCGTCAGAAATAAAATAGATAAAGAAACGTGTGAAAATTCAACCAAACTACTGCATGAAATAAAGAAATGTGAAAATCTAGTGCGAAAAAATAGTTTTACAAAAAAAGTAGAAAGACAAGACGATAAAAAGAAATTCGATGAGAAGAAGCCATGTAAAAATTGTGAAAAATTGAACAAGGGTATTCGGTACCACCCAGAGAATTCATGCTGGTTTAAAAAGAAAAACGAAAACGAAACAAGAATAATTGGAAGTAACTCAGTGATAGAAGTAGAGTTAAATACAGAACAAAAAAACGAATAATCACACCATTGATTAAAGTATAAATATTATTGGAAGAAAAGTTAGAAGTTAATGGAACATACGATCCAGGTTCACAAGTATCTCTAATAAATTCAAGATTAGTTAAGATAAAGAATAAAACAGAAGATTTAAATAAAAAATCATTAAAAACAGTCAATGGTGTGACACAAACTAAAGGGTTAGTAACCATAAAAGCAAAAATTTTTGAGCAGGAGGAATACATTGATGCATTCATTATAGAAAGAGATGATTTTGAAGATTTTCTTATTGGCTTGGATACAATAAAGAAATTTAATCTAATTCAGGATGAAAATTTAGAAATATCTCAAAAGAAAGAAATACAGATAAAAAAACAAGAAACACAGAGAAACATGAAGTCATTAGATGAAATAGAAAAAATAGAAGATGTTAAAGTGAATTTTAATAAACATGTGAATGAAGACGAATTCAGTATGAATCTAGATCACTTAGACGATACAAAAAAAATTAAAATTAACAAACTAATAGAAAAGTATAATGCGGTTTTTGCAAAAAATAAATATAATGTAGGCACCGTTACAATTACGAACCCGGATAGACTTACTAGTTGATAAATATTGTAGTAAAAGGCCGTACAAATGCACTATAGAAGATAAGAAAGAAATAGAAAATCAAGTGGCAGAATTACTAAAAAGTAAATTAATTGAAGAATCTTATAGCCCTTTTGCAGCACCAGTGACTTTGGCGTTCAAAAAAGATGAAAACAAACGGTCAAGATTATGCATAGACTTTCGAGATCTAAACAAAATAATCATACCACAAGCTCAACCATTCCCATTAATAAATGATTTAATAATAAAAACAAGAAACTGCAAATATTTCACCACATTAGATATAAATTCCGCTTTTTGGTCAATACCACTACGCATTGAAGATAGACAAAAAACAGGATTCGTCACACAAGAGGGGCACTACCAATGGACGTGTTTACCGTTTGGATTAAAAACATCACCAGCTATATATATATATATATATATATATATATATATATATATATATATATATATATATATATATATATATATATATATATATATATATATAAAGAAAATTTCTTTCTTTTAATTCGAATTTGCCGCGCTTCTCATGCGCCGCTCACCTGTTATTCTAACCTAATCTAATATTAATAAAAATATATATATGTCAAAACGTAAAAATCGTAAATAGCCAATTTAAAGTAGAGAAATATTAAATTCGTGAATATATTAGAAAAGAATTAATATTGAATATTAAAGAAATATTAATAAAGAAGCGCAGTGATAACATCGAACATTAATTGTCGTTTCATTATTTATAGGTAAGGTTGTAAATAACTGTTGTAACTATTGTAAATATAATAAAATCATTATTTATAGAAACAAATTTTGTTCGCTGAATCAACCTGCGTCTAAATTGTCTTATAAAACGACAATTTTCGTTTATGATGGCAAGAAAACTGCAATTCGCATTTAAATATGTTGCCTCGCCGAGCGACAGTAAAACAAGCCTAGTTGCCATAACCTCAATCACAACAGAGGACAATAAAAAGTACAAGTTGCCAGAAGCTAAAATACTTGTAAGTAACCATACTGAATTGACTAAAACAGATAATTTTAAAAGAGTGAAAAAAAGTTTAAATCAAAGAGGCCAAGAAAGAGTAATATGGATCACATGTACTAAAGAAATGGAAGAGATTTACTTCGATCAAGATGGCAATCTAATATTTAATGATCTCTATCTAGAGGAGATAACACAAGCAGATTTTGCAGAATCCACGCGGAAGAAAGAAATAGAAAATCAAGTGGCAGAATTACTAAAAAGTAAATTAATTGAAGAATCTTATAGCCCTTTTGCAGCACCAGTGACTTTGGCGTTCAAAAAAGATGAAAACAAACGGTCAGGATTATGCATAGACTTTCGAGATCTAAACAAAATAATTATACCACAAGCTCAACCATTCCCATTAATAAATGATTTAATAATAAAAACAAGAAACTGCAAATATTTCACCACATTAGATATAAATTCCGCTTTTTGGTCAATACCACTACGCATTGAAGATAGACAAAAAACAGGATTCGTCGCACAAGAGGGGCACTACCAATGGACGTGTTTACCATTTGGATTAAAAACATCACCAGCTATTTTCCAAAGAATTTTATCCAATATCTTAAGAAAACATACTTTAAAAGATTTTTCAGAAAATTATATCGACGACATTTTAATCTTTTCGGAATCGTTCAAGGACCATGTAGAACATATAGAAAAAGTGATAAAAGCAATAGTAAATGAAGGTTTCAGATTAAAATTTAAAAAATGTACGTTTGCAGCAGAATCAGTAAAATACCTTGGACATATAATAGAACACAATACGGTAAGACCACTGAAAGATAACTTAATCTCAATACAAAATTTTCCCACTCCAAAAACTCGAAAGAATATTCGACAGTTTCTTGGAAAAATCAACTTCTATCACGAGTATATACCGAAAAGCTAAATATTGTTAGATCCTTTACACAAACTATTACGAAAACACGAAAGGTCTGAACAGTGTGAAAAATCATTTAAAGATATTAAAAAGTTATTATGTTCTCAACCGGTGTTGGAAATATTTGATAAGGATTTACTAATAAGAAGAAGGTATTGGTGCGGTATTTAAACAAGTGCAAAATAATGGTAAAGAAAAGCCAGTAGCATATTTTTCAAAAAAATTGAATGATTTGCAATAACGAAAAAAAGCGATTTATTTAGAATGCCTGGCAATCAAGGAAGCGATAAAGTATTGGCAACACTGGCTTATTGGAAGAAGGTTCACTGTATTTTCAGACCATAAACCATTAGAGCATATGAATATAAAAGCAAGAACCGATGAAGAACTTGGTGATTTAACTTATTATTTGTCACAATATGATTTCGAAATTAAATACATTCCGGGAAAAGATAACACCGAAGCTGATAGTTTAAGTAGAAATCCAGTACTAGAACCCCTCGCAAACACCGAAGAAATGCTAAAAATAGTTAATCTAATAGCAATAAAAGAAATAAAAACAGACCAAAAAAAAAATGGAAAATTGCAGAAAATTAAAACGAAATTAATAGAAAAGGATGGAGTATTCTCTAAAAAAATTAAAAATAAAGAAAAAATTATATTATCTGAAAAGTTAAGCTTTGAATTAATTAAGGAAATACACTTCGAATGGTGCCATATAGGGATTAAACAAATGATGAATAGGATATGTCCTTATTATACAGCTAAAAATATAACTGCAAATATAATTAAAGTGTGTAGAAACTGCGTAATATGTATCAAGAACAAATCCAGAGGACAAATAAAATATGGACTGATGTCACAATTGGGACCAGCAACAAAACCATTCGAAATAATGTCAATTGATACAATTGGAGGCTTCGGAGGACAAAGATCAACAAAAAGGTACCTACACCTGCTTGTGGACCATTTTACAAGATATGCTTTCATTTTAACATCGAAAACGCAGATTGCAAGGGACTTCATCAAGTTAGTGAATAAAGTGCTAGAAACGGATAAAATTGGAACAATACTTACAGATCAATATCCAGGAATAAATTCAAAAGAGTTTAAAGAAGCCCTGGTAGAAAATGGCGTTAGACTAATTTTTACGGCTGTTAATGCACCTTTCTCTAATGGTCTGAACGAACGCTTGAATCAAACTCTAGTCAACAAGATAAGATGCAAGATAAATGAAAAGCAAGGAAAAAGAGCTTGGACAACGATTGCCAGAGAATGTATCGATAAGTACAATACAACAGAACATACAGTAACTGGCTTTACGCCTAAGTATTTATTAGATGGCTTAGATACCAGCATTTTACCTCAAGAATTAAAAACCAAAAACAATAAAGAAAATTGGATGAGATAAAGACTTGGCTCTAGAAAGAACAAAAAGATCACACGAATATAACAAAACGATCTTCGACAAAAATAGAAAGAAATATTCGTTTAACACAGGAGAGCTAGTGTATATTGAAAATGGCAACAGGCTAAACAGAAAGAAACTGAATGAACTTAGAATTGGTCCTTTTAAAATAATACAAACAATTTCAGATTCACTATACAAAATAAAAACAGTTAAAACTAAAACAAGAAACTGGACTATTTCATGTAACAAAATTACTTCCAGCATCAGAAGAAGGAGTTGAATACTGAAAATCTTCACCTAGGGGGGGAGATGTAAAGAAAGTTTCTTTCTTTAAATTCGAATTTGCCGCGCTTCTCATGCGCCGCTCACCTGTTATTCTAACCTAATCTAATATTAATAAAAATATATATATGTCAAAACGTAAAAATCGTAAATAGCCAATTTAAAGTAGAGAAATATTAAATTCGTGAATATATTAGAAAAGAATTAATATTGAATATTAAAGAAATATTAATAAAGAAGCGCAGTGATAACATCGAACATTAATTGTCGTTTCATTATTTATAGGTAAGGTTGTAAATAACTGTTGTAACTATTGTAAATATAATAAAATCATTATTTATAGAAACAAATTTTGCTCGCTGAATCAACCTGCGTCTAAATTGTCTTATATATATATATATATATATATATATATATATATATATATATATATATATATATATATATATATATATATATATATATATATATATATATATAATATACATATATATATATATATATATATATATATATATATATATATATATAGATATATATATATATATATATATATATATATATATATATATATATATTTTTTTTTTTTATATCTATATATGTATAGACATATGTTTTTGTATATGTCAACATAAAGTTCACTCCACAATCAATCTCATGAAATTTACTTAAAAATATCCTTCTTAACCGCATCATTCGTTCACGTTTATTCGATACCCATCGCCTTCGTTTTCAGTTAATTATGGCACGTAATTTTCATGAAAGTTACAAGAAAATCATACCATATAGTTCAATGAAAACTCGGCTGCGTATTTTCATCTTTGTCTGTACAGTTACGATCAATTATATCAGGAAACGTATCTCTTTTTAGGTTGCGGTTCTCGCCGGTTTTTAGTATGGAAATCACTAATTTTAGATTTCTGGGCATATGTTGTAACATACATATCATATTAACTGGAAAGTGAGTCAACTCTATAATTTGCAACCATTCAATCCTTATTATTTCTTCGGGGAATTTTATAATCCTATATGTAACGTAAGATGTAAGAAGGATCTTATACCAAGCTTATTGGTAAGCAAAGAATGAATGCGGAAGAGAAAAGCATCCTGAAATGTTCTCTTTAACTATTGTTGAATTGTATTTATTCCACATTTAGAATTAATTTATTGGTTATTTCCGGTAGAAATGATGGACTAAAATGTACCGTTTATGTAGAAAATTAACGATATTAATGATTTTTATCATCTCTCACCAAAGGACTCGGTATCTCTAACAAATCCTTGCAGAGTGCCAACTAATTGGCACTTTTTGTACGAAATATCATTTAAATTCAATTTCTCGACATCAATGTATCATATTTAACTGTTAATATCTACAGAGTCCTTAGAGGGATTTCAATTCTGTTCCGATACATTTTAGATCAATATGTTGTCCTTCATTTGAAACCTCCACAATCAAAATCCTTACGCGCGTCGATCAGTTATGCTGAAAAATCCGGGCGAAAGTCGGAATTTTTTTAGTTTTAACGGTAAAAGTCCTTTACCGTTCCTTGAATTTCTTATCCTTTAAACGGGACCTAACTGGAAGAAAGACGTATCATTTGCCAAAAACAGGACTCTTCTATCTATCTCCGTTTAAAAGTTATGCGTGAACATACAAAAAAAAAGCAAAAAAAATATATATACGCGATGAATTGATAACCTTCTTTCTTTTGGAAGTCGGTTAAAAACTAATGGATCGGAACGAGCGCCATTAATTTGACCCTATCGGCGAGATACTGAAGTGACAGTTACTCAGAGTTTTTTTTTGAATGCGTCGTATGATGTTGATTTTTTTTTTTATCTCTGATAGCTGATCATGATTTTTTGGACTAGATGTTCACGAAAAGGACTAGTTCACATTATATTGTGTGCCCCCTTATACCGACGTGTTAAACATTGTCTGGGTGGCACAAAGGACCAAGCGACGTAATGTGAATGCAGGTCGCACGAGCGTTGTTCGACGAAGAAAGAGTGATGGAGAGAGTGGTAAGGAATGGAGGTAATTAAAAAAAAACAAGCAAACGTAACTGTCTAATATTCACACATGATGCGAAGAGAAATTTAGACTCACCTCATATTTTTCCTTTAACTTCTCCAACTCCTCCTGTGTGTTGTGTAAACATTTCGTCATTAGATCTATTTTTACTTCCTGAGAACTTGTCTGCCTGTGCAAGCACTCAATCTCGGTCTGTGAATTTTTCAACGCTTCCTTCATTTCAAATAACTCATTTTGGCACTCTTCATACTGTTCAGGCAATGTATCCATTGTGGCCAGTGGTTCCTTGAGGATTTTATGTTTTTCGAGCAAATCGTTAAAACGTGCCTTGTATTCATATGGTGGGATTAGCTTTGCCATTCTTTCGCGGGAACAGCATTTGAACTATTTCCCAAGGGTTTCCGCTTTACCCCATTCATTGAGGAGGTAGATGACGATGTCGAGTTTTGAGAACTAATACTGCTTCCGGTTGCGGTCTTGTTGCGACTAAGGACACCATTCTTGGGCGCAGATGTTCCTGTTGAGAAATATTCGCAGAGCTTCCGCCTAATTTAGCAGCTTTTGATGGAATCGGAGCTAGCGTAGGCTCGGCTCGTTTCAGAGGTCGTGTGATTTTTTCGATGTCTCGAATATCACATGTCAATCGGCTGCGACGCAACCGTGCACGATTATTAAATGTGGAAGGCTTTGGAAGATCCGGGGAGCCGACACGATTACGGCCGAAGGTCGCTTTGAGTAGAAATATTCTTTAACTCAACATAGATACTTATTTACTGAAACTCACCACTTGTCGATCCTAAATTAGTTAAGTCACGAGTTAAAGGAAATCGCTGAGAACTTAGTCCACTTTTTAAATGAGCCAAAAATATATATACGATAAATTGTCCGTCAATTGACTCAAAAGTTGAAAAATATCAAGAAAATAAACAAAACACATTCACGCTCATCAATCGTTACTGCTTTCTGATTTTGACTTAACGAGATTGGAAAGTGCATTGGAAATGTCAAAAACCTACTGCGTTCGGTCTTTTTGGGTATACAACTGAAGAGACGAGTTTGAATTATGGGAAAAATAATCTGATAAAGAATCCTCAAGTTGTTAGGATCTTAACTCAATTCTCAATTGGATTGAAATAACTTCACAGAAATAATAGTATAAATTGGTATACTTAAAAAAATGTGCAAGAAAAACTTGCAAAAATAGTTCCTATATTCAAGGGTGGTGATCATCTTGACCCGAATAACTATCGCCCGATTGCGCTGCTGACGGGATTTAGTAAGATATTTGAAAAAATACTTTTTTTTTTTTTTTTAATTACCTCCATTCCCTACCACTCTCTCCATCACTCTTTCTTCGTTGCACAACGCTCGTGCGATCTGCATTCACATTACGTCGCTTGGTCCTTTGTGCCACCCAGACAATGTTTAACACATAGGTATAAGGGGGCACACAATATAATGTGAACTAGTCCTTTTCGTGAACATCTAGTCCAAAAAATCATGATCAGCTCTCAGAGATAAAAAAAATTCAATATCATACGACGCATTCAAAAAAAAAAAAACTCTTGAGTAACTGTCACTTCAGTATCTCGCCGATAGGGTCAAAAAGAACGCCCTAAGATACTGGGCTCATGAAGGCAGAATTACAGGTCCACGCTTCAATCAGTGCTCATTAAATGCTCCCTTAGTCTTTTCTTAAATACCAAAAGTGAGTTTGCTTCCTTAACAATTTCTGGTCGATTGTTATATATACGCAGAGCATCATTCGTTGCATCGTTCTTTAGTCGATCCGTTCTGGCAAAAGGTATTACGAATTGACGGCGAAGAAAAGTCGTTATATGCCGAAGTGGATCAAATGCTAGCATTAGGCGTAATCGAAGAATCACAGAGCGCGTGGGCTTCCCCAGTCACCTTAGTTGTCAAGCCGAACAAGCTCCGGCTATGCTTAGATGCCAGACGCTTGAACGCCGTCACTGTCAAGGACGCATACCCTCTACCGTTGATTGAAGGCATTTTGAGTCGGTTGCCTAAAGCCCACTTCATCACGAGCTTAGACCTCAAGGACGCCTTCTGGCAAATTCCTTTAGACCCTGGTTCAAAGGAGAAAACAGCCTTCACAGTCCCAGGTCGGCCCCTGTATCAATTCGTGACCATGCCATTTCTTCGTGCATTGCAGACAGCACCGCATAATAATTGGTGCTGTCGTTCGCTCCTCCTGCGCTCAGGATATTTTTCGCATCATGGATTGTCTTTGCTCATATCTTGCGATTTCGTTTTATATGTTGGTACTCCTTTCCCGTTGGTCTTGCTTGTTGTTTCCTGTTTTTCATTCTTCTTAGTTAGTATCGGCTCTTCTTTGCCGGACGTATTCTGTGGCTTCGCTTTTTGTTTGCTCCCATTTGACAACGTCCGGACCATATCTTCCAAACTCTGTATCCGGAGTTTTAATTCGTCATTTTGTTTCGTAACCCTTGCATTCTCCATGGTTACTTTTTCATAATCTTCGCTTGAAATCGTAATTCGCTTTCCATGCTCACAATTGTCTTGTTCATTTTTCCGCTTGTTTATTTTATCATTTGTAATTTTCAATATGCCTGGCTCTGGGTCCTCCAGCGGTGGGAAGCCGTCGGGCTCCTCCATCCCCCCTGTGAAAAAAACTTATTTTCTTTCTTGAAACTTTCTCGCAGGTAAAGTCAAGATACTCGATAAATTGTTCGAATAGTTCGACGATGTAATAAGTTTCTTTATAAAATTACTTTGTAATTGACGTTTTTAAAAATTATTTTAATTTATAAAAATTTTTGACAGGAGCGAATTAAAAACACGTCTACACGCAACGAGTGCTAGACGTAGAATCCTGGAACCGTTTGACACATTACTTCGGGCCAGGTCTCGTTTTGTTACGCCGTGGGGCGCCTTCAAGCTGGGGAGTCCCTTTCCTAGCGGGAGGGGAGAGGGGAAGAGGAAATGGCAGAAGAGCGATCCCCCAGCCCCAGCATCTCCGGCTGCTGCGAGTCTCTTTTATCTTTTAGGACTGCCCAAGCATAATGTGCCACCTGGTTCCATTTGTCAACCGATTCGAGCATCACCGCAACTATATTATCCGGGGTGAGCTCTCCCGTCTCCCTGTAGAGTTCCCTTCGCAGCCTGGTCCATTTGGTACACGCAAAAAATGTGTGACAGGCATTGTCCTCCTCTCCTGAGCAAAACCGACAATCGGGAGACCGTGACTTACCGATCTTGCGCAGGTAAGACTGAAAACACCCGTGCCCGCTCAAAAGCTGGGTCAGATAGAAGTCAGTCTCACCATGCCTTCAATTTAGCCACGGTCTCACATCCGGGATGAGGCACGCAGTCCACCTTCCCTTCGTGCAAGTCCTCCAAGACTGCTGCCAATCGTTGAGCGAGCGTTGTCTCTCCTCGCGGACAACCATCTCCCTCGCATCCTCGTTATGGCGCAGGTAAATAGCGCGGCGCTCTCTAGCAAGGAGGGCGACAGGTATCACGCCTGCAATCACTCTCACCGCCGAGTCGGAGACTGTTGGATACGAAGATGCAATTTTCAGTGCTCCTCTTCTCTGCACCTGTGCCAATCGTTTTCGGTATACCTCCTTGCTGAGAGCGTCGCCCCATACCTCCGCTCCGTACAGTAGCACTGACCCTACAGCACTCATCAAGAGGCGTCTCCTTGATGGGCTGGGTCCCCCTACGTTGGCCATAAGTCGACTCAGGGCCGATATTCCCGAAGCAGCCTTCTCAGCCGTTGCCCTGATTTGCTCAGAGAAACTCATCTTCGAGTCGATCAGTAGCCTCAGGTACTTCACCGCTGGCTTCGATTCGATTTGTTTATGTCCAATACTGATCATCCTTACTCTAGGGATTCTCTTTTTTGTCAAGATGACCACTTCGGTTTTCTCCAGTGCTAAACTGAGCCCGCGAGCAGTCATCCAGTCCCTCACTCGGCGCATTAGCATACCTAGCCTAAGTTGCGCTTGTTCAACAGTGTGTCCGGCGACCAGAGCCGCAACATCATCCGCATAGCCGACCAAACGCGACTCATCTGGCATCTCAAGTCTCAGTAGCCCGTCGTAAGATACGTTCCACAGGTCCGGACCAAGAATAGATCCCTGGGCAACACCCGATGTAATTTCCATCCTTCGTTGGCCCTGTGTCGTGTCGTAGAGCAGGCTTCGGTCCTTTAGGTAGTTCGTCAAAAGCCGCATTAGATATTCTGGAACTTGAAAAGAGTTTTCCAGCGTGTCCAGAATATCCACCCATCTAGCGGAGTTTATTTATTTATTTATTTATTCAAGTCTACTTAACAGACAGAAATCCAATTACAAAATAGACTTAGACAATTAAATATAGTTAAATAAAATTCAGAGTAAGACAAATCAATACAACAGATCAAGCAGAAAAGAATTAATCTAAAACATGAAAGAAATGAAGATAGAGTCAAGAACAAAGTTTGTAAAATTTAGTGCTAAGGAACATTAATCACTATTCGCAAAAAGTAACATCTTTAATTTAATTTTAAAAACAAAGTAGGACGTGGATAGAGAGCCAAGCTCGAGGCTGTTATGCATTCTGATGATTCGTGGCATAATTGAGTTAAAATATAAATCTGTTCGGGCGTACGGAACCTCGAGAATGTGATTAGACCGACTAGGCCGTGCATACAGTCTGTATTGCAAGTCTGCGCTTAGGGTGGAGGCAATCTGTTGGTGGTACAACTTATAAAGGAAACATTGATCTAAGAAGGTTCTACGGGACGACAGAGAAGGGAGACGAAGTGTGGATAGACGACGCTCATAAGGCTCATAAGCTACGTTAAATTTGAAAAACACAATACGGGTAAACTTACGCTGAACAGCTTCTATTGAGTTCATAAGATATAAATGTCTTGGAGACCACACCACTGAGCAGTACTCAAGGAGCGGGCGGACAAGACACGTGAACAAGCGAACAGCGGTAGCAATATTTACAAACTTATGCAAATGCCGCATAAGAAAACCCGAAACTTTTGATGCCTTGGTAATTAGGCTAAAAATGTGGACATCAAATTTAAGCTTGGGGTCAAATATAACACCAAGATCTTTACATGAGTCTGCAGAGGAGAGAACAACATCACATAAGGAGTAATTAAAAATTAAAGGGACAATTTTCAAAGTAAAAGTCATTTTAAAACATTTGGAAACATTAATACGAAGGGAGTTTACATTACACCAGTTATACAGGTTAAAAAGATCAGTTTGGAGTTGCTGACAATCTTCAAGGGATCTAATTGTCCGGAATACCTTGAAATCATCAGCATACAGGAGACAAGAAGAGGAAATTACAGAAGGAAGATCATTGATAAACAGTAGGAAAAGAAGAGGTCCAAGGATTGACCCTTGAGGGACACCAGATGTAGGATTGAATGGAAAGGAAAATGTGCCATAGAGATTGACACGATATGAACGGGAGGATAAATATGATGAAATCCAAGAATGAAGGGAACCGGATATGCCAAGCAAAGCTAACTTTTGACAGAGCAGAACATGGTTCACGGAGTCAAAAGCTTTCGAGAAGTCCGTGAATATTGCATCTACTTGAAGCTGTTTGTCTAAAGCTCTAGTAATATAGTCTTCGAACTCAGCCAAGTTCGTAGAAGTTGAACGACCCTTTAAGAATCCATGTTGCTGTGGTGTGACAAATGAACTCAGGGACTCAAGAAGCCTGTTGTGCACAAGTCGTTCCAGCAGCTTAGAGAAACAGGAGAGGAGTGATATGGGACGATAGTTTGAGGCAGATGATGGGTCGCCGTTTTTAAAGATAGGAACAACATTTGCATCTTTCCAGTACGTTGGAAAGGTGCCAGTACTAAGACTGAGATTGAATATAAGGGAAAGAGGAAAACACAAAGAGGAACAAAGTGACTTTATAAATATATTAGGTATTCCATCAGGACCAGGGCTAACATTCGGATCGAGCAAGTTAATAAGGGATTCAACTTCAAAAGGATCAGTGGAATAGGATGTACTTGATGCTGGATAAGTTTGAATAGAATTTATAGGGGAGTGTAGTATGTCAGAAGAGGAAAAAGTAGAGGAAAAATATTCGGCAAATAGGTTAGAAATATCCTGAGGGGAGGAGGCTTCAGTGTTATTCCATTTGACAGTATGCGGGATGGAAGAGGAAGATTTAAGGGATCGGATGTATGACCAATAGGGTTTAGGATTATTTGTCAGGAGGGAACTCTCTAAGCTGCTAAAATAGTTTCTCATGGCCGTTTTGATCTCTGTTTTAGCCAAAGAGCGCAATCTACAGAAATTTTGCCTAGCGTCATCACTTCCGGTCAATTTGTGGTGCCTATGCCCCTTATCTTTGGCTCTTAAGGCACGAAGAACACTTCGGGTAAGCCAAGGCTTCATTTTCGCATTGCGAGGAGCTTGGAGCGGAGTGTGAAGAGCAATCAGATTATTCAGGTAATCATAAAACTTGTTCAAGGAACTATCGCAGTCAAGACGAGTGAAGAAGGTACACCAGTTGACCGAGTCCAGATTGGTTTTGATTGCCTCATAATTTGCTTTGAAGAAATTGTAACGACAAACTGAGGCAGTTCTCTGGGGTTTAAGGGTATCAACGGATAGTGCTAGAGACAAAGGTGGATGATGGAGATCAGGTTGAACATAAGGATGTAAAACGGGAGCTATAGATAGACACCTAGTTTGAAAATTTGACATGACAAGATCCAGAAGACGACCATTAGGGTTACGGATATGATTAAACTGTGAAAAAGAACAAAGGGAAAGAAAGGAGGAAAGTAACAAAGAAGGATTATTTGTTGAGGAAATACCAGGTGTTGTTAAGTGGTTCCATTCCACTGCCGGTAGATTGAAGTCCCCACAAATTATAATTTTAGAATGTGGGTGACGAGCAAGAAGATAGGCAGAGAGTTCATCGAAGAAGGCTTCGTACACCGTTAAGGGAGAATTACAAGGAATATACACAGAGGAAATTAATAATGAGGAGTTATGAGGAAGAGGGAGTTTCACAATTACACACTCAACAGCTCGAGCAAATTTAAAGTCAGCACAAAGTGAACTATTGAGGGATTTGCAGACTGCAACCAAGACTCCCCCACCATCAGATTTATTAGTAACGTTAAGGTCACGGTCGCAACGGTAAACTAAATAGTCAGGTAATATTTCTGCGTTTGAAATATTCTCATTTAACCACGTTTCAGTTAGACAGATAACTGAATCGTTACTTAATTGGGATACGAGTAGTAAGTCCTCAAGTTTGGTTCTCAAGCCACGAACATTCTGATAGTAAATAGAAATAAATGAACGATTAGGAAATGAAGAATTACTTTCAGAGTTAGATGATCCTTGATGGTTGTTGAGGTGGTTTGGAACCTTTATCGGGACGAAATCGCCGCTTGGGCTGCATTGTATCGAATATTTTAATAAGTGTGCCCTTTGGCCAAAAGTCGGAACTGAGTAGTCTCGAAAGTTCAGCCGGAACTGTCAGCTTGAAAGAACTTATAACCTGTTCAGGAAGGTTGTCTTTTGTTAACTTTACGCACCTGAAAATACTGGGCGTGTAGCCAAGCTTCGATGTTACGTAGTTGGTAAGTGTATCCTTAGTTGTGTTGTAGGCGAGCCTTGATATGAACAACTGGAGAGGTGGGGAAACTGCTCGTAACACTCCGTTATCAGCTAAAACACTCTCTGTAGAGTTTTGTGGTGCTGAAGACACAACGATATTTTGCTGATGATTCGTTAATTGTGTTAGGCTCAGTTCGGATTGAGGCTGAATTTTATGTTGCTGTTGTAAGGGCAAGATAGTCTGCTGCATGCGACTATTATGTTGCAGGACCGTAGCTTTATTAATTGTAGCCGGAATTGAAGGCATTCCTGACGTCGAGTGTCACCAACAGGACGATCCGTCTGTAATGTGACGCCTACGCCCGGGAATCGAAGTGATTCCGATCCCGAACCCTGGCAACCGGCCAGATATGTATGACTTCGAAGTGCAAGCAGACTTCATCTTTCGTGCGGATATCATTGCGCAGAAAATATTTTTTTTTCAAATATTTATATCTGTGGATATAAATATTTGAAAAATAATATTAATTAACCATCCGATACATTCCGAAGCATATCTATCTGACAATGCCCCCCACAGTTGCCATCAAAACATCGAATAGATAGAAACGTGGAAACTGGGTGGAAGTGTCATTCGTCACTTAACCTTCAAGGTGTCAGGCTAACACGAAGACGGGAGCCGGTAAATTTTATGTAAGCAGTTGGAATCTGAATTATTTATTTTTTGCTTTAAGGGCGGGAGCGACCTTCCTTCGTGGGCCGACGGAATTTTTTGTGGAGTCATTCGCTCACTGCTGGAAATTCGACGGAAGTTAGTCAACAGAGCACTTACTAGCACTATCGTGCCTACCCACAGTCGGAAGTGCAAACGCAACAGTTGTTTGGCGTGCAGGTTTTCTTCAAGTGGTGCAGTTATTCAACGTTTTATCGGTAACTACATTTTACCGTATTAGTTTGAGTCCTAAGACAAAATTTGGTTCCAAGCAATAGGGAAACTTTGTCGTCGGTTCCATTTGAGGTTATAAATATTGTGCAACCTCTACATACAAGCTAAGACAACATTAAATAAGCTAGGTAATCTCCCCCCAGACTCACCAATTGTTCATATAATAAGTGCAACATGTGCCGGTTTCGCAGCATCGACAGCAACAAATCCAATATGGTTCGTGAAAACGCGCCTGCAATTGGATTATAAATCAAAAAAAATCAAATGACCGTGCGTGAATGTATAAAACGAATTTATGCAACGTCGGGTTTTCGTGGTTTTTATAAAGGAATAACGGCCAGCTATTTTGATATATCCGAAACTGTTATACATTTTGTGATTTATGAAGCTCTTAAAGCGAAACTTATCGAGCTACGACATAGTCATCCTTTGGATGGTAAGACGTCGAGAGTATTTCTTGAGTTTATGCTGGCCGGCGCTATATCGAAGACTGTTGCTTCATGTATTGCGTACCCGCACGAAGTTGCACGAACGCGATTACGTGTAGAAGGAAGCAAATATCGAACGTTTTGGCAAACGTTATATACAGTATGGAAAGAAGAGGGCAAGGCTGGAATCTATAGGGGATTAGCAACACAACTAGTCCGTCAAATACCAAACACTGTTATCATAATGGCAACATACGAGGCTGTGGTCTATATGTTAACACGACACTTTAATAGCGACTTTTATAGTGCATCCTAAGGAGAGAAATGTGATTCTCATGCACGTTCATGCCGTCGTTTTTGTGTGGCAGTGCAACAACGCTTAATAAAACTAGAGTCGTATATACATAACATTATGAATACATGGTAGAAAATCATTACACGTCGCTTGGTGCGACTATATGCCTCTGCCTTTTGGACCGCGTTCACCACCTCTGCAATCGCATCAATGGTAGAACGTCCTGCTCTAAAGCCGTACTGTAGAGGAGATAGGTCCCCAGCAGCACGAATCGCGGCAGTGAGTCTTCCCTTGATGAGTTTCTCTAGCACTTTCCCAGCCATGTCTAGCATGCATAACGGGCGGTATGCAGACGGCGATTCGGGATTTCCCTTCCCCTTGCTGATCAGCACGTGCCTCGCCACCTTCCATCGTACCGGGAAAACCCCGTCCCGTAGGCAAGCGTTGAATGTGCTGAGCAGCAAGTCAGGACAATGGTGATAGACGAGCTGCAAAACCTCAGCTGGAACACCATCTGGACCTGGAGCCTTCCTCGCTTTCAGGGAGAGGACTGCCTCCTCCAGTTCCAGCTGTGTGAAGAGTGGGCACTCGACCGCTGTTTCACCACGGACAGCGTCAACACGGACGGGGTGGGCGGGGAAGAGTCCCCGCACTATCGCGTCTATCTTTTCCGCGTCATGTATACAAGGCTTCCGTAGGGCACCAAGTTTCCCCATGACCAGCTTGTAGCCAAGGCCCCACGGATCCCTATTTACATCATCCACGTGGTCTTGCCAGCATCGGGCCTTGCTCTTGTTAATAAGCCTGCGAAGATATTTCCTGCCGGACCTGTATGCTGCTAGCCTAGTGTCTGCCTCCTCCCGTGTTCGCGACCGCTGGGCCTCTTGCTGAAGTTTGTGACACTCGCTTCTCTGTTCGGCGATCTCGTTTGACCACCAGTATACTGGAGGCTTACCGTGTCGGGGTCTCCGACGGGGCATGGAAGACTCGCAAGCAGCTATGATGGTACTCATAGTTGAGTTCACCAAGTCGTTGGCTGTGGGCCCTCCACTCCCTGGCGGAGCTCCCAACAACGGTGCGCCTGCCGTAAGCGCATCAGCGAACCTCTCAACGTCCATCGCCCCAGTCCTCCATCCGAGGATTGAAGTTTGGGCATATGCACGCAGAGTGGCACTGTCGTGAATCTCAACCACTATATACTGGTGATCACTAGCCGAGTAGTCCTCTAGTACTCGCCAGTTGTGTACTCTAGGTACCAGGGACTCCGAAGCGAGTGTCACATCGGGTATGGTTCCTACGCAACCCCATCGGCAGAAAGTAGGGGTGTTACCAGTATTTAGGACAAAAAGCGCTGTTCTGGCCGCCATGTCCAAGATTTGCCTTCCCCTTGGGTCGGATTGTGGCATACCCCATTCAATGGCTCTAGCGTTGAAGTCTCCCCCGACCAGCATGTGGCCCTCTGTGTTCGAGACAGCGTCCTCTAGGGCATCGAGTTTGGTTCGAAAAGATCGCATTGCCTCGTTAGGCGTCAGATAAACACTGAAATATGTTATCCCTGAACACCGCACCCACACAAAACCATCCCCGCGTCCATGGCCCTGCACCTGAAGGCGGGCGCTGTCTCGAACCCAGATGGCCGAGGTACTAGATTTGTCAGGGTACCACGCTTGCGAGTCCTTGTTATGATGTTGCTCGCTCAGCAACAGGAGGTCAGCTTTCTTATCCCTCGCAAACTGCTCAAGTAGGTCCTGGGCGTTTGTGCTTCGGTGCAAATTGACCTGCAGGATACGGATCATTTGAGTATCGATTTGGCTTTAGTTAGGGCCTCCTTGAAAACCCAGCATCTCCCTGTCCCCGGCTCATGTTTGAGGTCGCCGGGTGCTAGCTTAGCATCCTTGCAAAGAATGCATTTTGCCTCGTACGTGCACTCCTTCCTTTTGTGCCCCGTTTCACCACATTTGTAGCACAGAGATCTCTTGTGGGGTCCCCTACAGCCATACGCGGTGTGTCCGTATTCGAAGCATCTGAAGCAACGGATAGGGATCGCTCTTCTCCGTATCCTGCAGATCACCCAACCTATCTTAATTTTGCCCTTCGCCAGGATTTGCTGGGCGTCTTTATCAGCTAGTTCGACAATAGTGAATATTGTGTATCTATCTTAGGTGAGGTGTTGTAAGCAAAGGTATAATAAGGTAACCATGTATCCCATTCGAGATCTTCAGCAAAAGCTAACATAAACTCGTTCAGTACCCTATGATTTCTTTCAACTATACCAAGTGTTTCATGATGGTAAGGGGTGGAAAAAATTTGTTCAATTTTTAAGTAGCTTACAAACTTCTTGCATTAATTCATTAGGGAATTCAGTACCTCTATCCGATTTTAATACTTTAAATTGTCCATATTTCAATATAAAGCTGTTCACCAAAGTATTTTCTACTGTTTTAGCATCTTTAGATTCAATTGGTGACGCAACGACAAATTTCGAAAGTTCGCACTGCATCGTTAATATATAACGATAGTGGTTCGAAAGTCTTAAAGGTCCTACCGTATCCATTTGTATTACTTCAAAAGTCGTTGAAGGTGTGTCAGTATGTACTAGTCTTTCTTTGGTATGCCTAACTTGTTTACTTTTAGCACAAATTTCACAATTACTTATAAATTGTTTTAGCATATTGTTCATATTTTTCAAGCAATATCTTTGTTTGAGTCTTAAAACAGTTTTTCTAACACCTGAATGTCCTCTATGTGGTGAATTATGATACTCAATAATAAGTTTATTTTGAATTATTTTGTCTTCTATTCTTTTTGGCGGGGTATATAATAATATTTGTAGTTTTGGGCGCGTGTTGTATGTTTTCTTTAGTTGCAACTTGTTAAACATTTTTTTGAAATCTGCTATGAGTATACACTTAAATATTTCATCATTATTGGCTAATGCTGGCTCATTTATATTCCAATAATGGGTAGTGTCAAGTAGCTTTTCCATAATGCATTCGAAAATTGCATCAGGGCTATGACTACGACACTGGTAATGTAAGGTCAGTAGTTTGTCTTTATCAGGAACGGATTCGCTGAAAGCTCTACCACTAAGACTCTTACGTGTCAACGTTGTTGGCTTTTCTCCATCAGGAACGGATCCTCTGGGAGACTTATCGCTTGAACAAGTTAATGACACTTCCTTTTTCGTACGTACGATTTCAATAAAAAGATTTCTTTTGTTTTTGTTAGTTTTACTCATGAGTTTTTCTTTTATATTCCACGGTATATCAAATTTTAAAGTCTTAACAGATCTGAAATCAGCCAATGATGTGCAATCCCAAATATGAAGTTGATCAGGCTTCTTCGGAAGATCGTTATCATGGTTGTCATCATGATTGTTAGTATTGACGTCATTAGTTTTGCTATTTTGCGCCATGCCCCTAGTTATCGCCAAGGTTTTCTTAACCTGTTCGTCCCTTTCTTTTGGGATCATATCTTTTAGAATGTCGGAGGTAAGTTCTATGCCTTTCTTGTATATAATTTTAAAATCATAATCTGACAGGTCTAGGTGTATCCTTGTCAGCTTTGAAGAAGAATTTTTATGGGTGAACAACGATACCAATGGTCTGTGGTCAGTCACCACAATAAATTTTCTTCCATACAGGTATGGTCTGAAAAAATTTATTCCCCAGTGGATCGCTAATAGTTCTTTTTCTTTTATTGGCTTATTCAACTCATGCTTGTTTAACGATTTACTCGCTTAGGAGATCGGTAAATCAGAACCTATGTCCCCTTGGGATAGAACTGCTCCTAACGCATATCTTGATGCGTCAGTTGTCAGTATAAAAGGTTTGTCAAAGTTTGGATACTGTAAAATTGGTGGTTTCATTAATTTATGTTTAAGACTTTCAAAAGCTTCTTGGCATGAGGAATCCCATAAAAATGGTGCATTTTTCTTTAATAATGCATTTAAACTTTTAGCGATATCTGCGAAGTTTGGGATGAAACACCGATAATAGTTACAAAATGCAACGAATCTGCGCACTTCATCTGCATTCTTCGGAATAGGATAGTCTTTAACAGTTTTGTACTTTGCTGGGTCAGTCTTAATAGCATCTTTAGTTATTAAGTCGCCTAAGTATACAACTTCAGTCACGAGAAATTGACATTTCTTGGGATTCAATTTTAGGTTGTATTATCTTAGCCTTTCGAAGACCTTTCTCATGATTTGATTGTGGTGTTTAATACTACAACCAAAAATGATTATGTCATCGACATAAAGGAAAGCTTCGAAATCGAGTCCGCATAAAGCAATCGTTAGCATTCTCTGGAAACTATTAGAAAGGTAGCCTAGTGAATTGGTTATGGCCATGGTTGTCAGAAAATGCTGTTAGTGGCCTAGATTCTTTATCTAATTCAATCTGATGAAATCCTTATCCTTATCATCGCTTTTCTTAGGTACGATAAGCAAGGGTGAATTGTATGGGCTATAGGACGGTTCAATGATTTTATCATTCAGCAATTTCTCAACCTGACTTTGGATTTCTTCGTTCTGTGAATGTGGTAGTCTATAGTTCTTAATATAGACGGGTGTACTATCTGTGACTTCTAAATGTTGCCTATAAAAGTTGTTGGATGTGAGTTTTTCGTCATCTAAGTGAAAAATATCCTGATATTCTTGTAGAATATCCAAAAGACTGTCTTTAGCTAATTGATCACTTGATGAAATGTTAATTTCTTCAAGGATCTTCTTGAATCTTAAATCCTTATTCTGATGATTCTGTTTAAAACGTTTAATTTCATAATTGTCCAACGGCAAAATCTCAACAAGATTCTGCACGTTGTCAATTGTAACGCTCGAATCAGAAGCATTCAGAATTAGGATATGTTTTATGCCTTTTGCTGGTATAATTGAGTTACTGACAAATATGTTTTTCTGTATTTGCTTGCTAAGCAGACAACATGGTCTTTATCAACTTTTATGACAATTGGTATCACTGTTTCTGACCTAGCAGGTATTTTGATATGTTTGACATCGCTATTACTGAATTCCATCGGGATAATGGCTTCATTTTGGTCCATGTAGAATGCTACCGTGTAGGTCTTATAATCGATTTTACACAAAAATCGTTCTAACATGTCCCTTCCAATAATACCATCGGATAAATTGGGAATTTGTCATCCACCATGAAATTTGTGGACGACATCACAAGTTCCTATTTTCAATCTAAGCTTGATTGAACCCTGTGATGAGATAACCTCGTTGGCTATACCAGTTAAGCTACATTTATCCCTAATGGAAAAAGTTCCATCTTCTTCTATCTTGCCTCTTTTACAAAGAGAGACATCAGCTCCAGTATCTACTAAAAATCTTAGGTTATGCCCTGCGTTGTCGCAAAAAAGAACGACATAGTTTACGCAGTTATCCGATATTTTGTAAATTTTCGTTCCGGGGGGATCACTTATTCCGACCCGGACGCCTCTGCGTTTCCCTGATCCTGGACAATGTTGACGATTCTATCGCGGTTATCCCGCCGTCGTCTATTTTTTCCCCGATAATTGTTTTGATTACCGTTGTTGCTATATGATACATTTTGAACTCTATTACTATTGTTACTATTGTTATAATCGTTATCATTCCTATCATTATTTCTATTATTATAATTGCTACCGTTATTTCTATTTTTTCTAAATTTCCTATTACCATTTTGGTTTCTACCATCCCTATAGTTCTTTTTGTCTCTATAATGAAAGACATTTACTGGTTGGGCAGCTTCACTTTTCTCAAGCTCGAGACCCAAATAAATAGCGTCAGCAAGAGTATTTGGCCTGGCTGCAAATATGGTTCCTCTAAATTGGTCATTTAAACCATTTTTGAAAACTGTCAAAGCGTACGTGTCGTTTAATTTTGAGATTACTTCCCGTTGACCTTGCGTCGCATTTGAACCTAAATCTGCGATTTGGAGTTCGTTTAACTCATTTACTAACGTTAAAAATTTTTCTTTGTAGGCACTAATATTCAATTTTTTCTGTGCGACATTGCACAGTGTTGTATGCAGTTGAGGGATAGTATTGACATTCTTATACCTTTGCTTTAGCTTAGTTTCTAATTGTGAAAGACTTGTAGGAATTCCTGAACTAGTTATTACAGTTTGTACATTAGCTGATAGTTTACAATAATATACAAAACCTATCAGTGCTGTTTTGGCTTCGGGCTTTAAACCTCTTTCAATTATTTGTACTATTTTCAAAAATGAACTTAAATTTTTATAATCTCCGTCAAAAAGTGGAATGTTTTTCATAGCAGTCTCTAAATTGAACTCAGCCATGTTTATTGATAATAGTTTGAACTGCAATTTAATTTGGGCTTCAATTTGTTCAGTTGAATGCTTGAATTTAACTTTTAACTTGTCATCATTTGTCATTAGTCTCATATTTCGTCTAAGGATGCTTTCCGTCTTTTGGCAAATTTGTTTTACACTTTCCGAAGGTGATTTCAAGTAGCCTTTTGTTTTTTAGGCCATAAGTCGTACGGTCGGGTTGTTGTTTCGTCCCAAATTCGAACGAATCGACCAGAAGAATATCTCCATATGGTCCTGGTTTATTTTATACAAGGGGATATACTTGAGGATACCTGTTGAAATGAATCGATTGTAAATTGGTTTGATGTTCTTAAGACAGGTTATTATTCCAACAAATCCTGGTTTTGCGGGGACCTAATGGTGTTCGTTCCACATTCCAATTTCAGTTCTGAGAGAAAAACTATCAATGAATTCGCAAGCTCTAAAATTTCATTGATGTTGTCTTCACAAAGAGCTTGTTTTGTGGTTTTAGGTTCATCAATCTTTCGGCTATTCAAAATGTTAAAGCTGTCATTGATAACTCGAATAAACTTTGACAATGGCTCACTACCTTTGAATATTGGGAGCTTCAGTACCTCTTTGCAAAAATCAAAGGCATCTGCGACTGATTTGCTAAAAAGTTGCATTTTTTGCTGTTCAAAGTATATATGAGCCTGACGTTTTTTATTACCCAGGTGTAACGATTCTCTATTTTGGAGTTTGTGTAATCGTTCCAAATAGCCCAATTTGATTTTATTTTTACCATGCATAAATACTTTTGAACGTACCAAAGAATTACGGATAAGTTTGATCATGTGACATGGGTCAGGGTGAATCAAACAATATTGATCAATATCTTCAAACTGAAGTTTGTGCCTTTGATCAATTTTCATTATGTCACATCCTAACAGCTTGAAAGATCTGAAATTGATAGCTGCCGCATCACACTAACACCAATGACTTTAACACCTGTGCTTAGTAGATGATTAGAGCAAGTAGTAATTAATTCGCTTTTTGTCCCGCACTCAACGAAGCTATTGGAGAAAACCTGTTCACCGCTACAGCAATGAAGACAAGGATTTGGGTGGCAATCTCTTGTTCACTGCTACCATCACGAATTTCCACGAAATTGATAGCTGCCGCATCACAAGTAACACTAATGACTTTAACACCTATGCTTAGTAGATGATTGGAGCAAGTAGTAAATAAATTCGCTTTCTGCTCTCCTTTGCCCACTCAATTTGCTTCCGTATGAACATTTCGTCAAAGCTCAAATGAACCACCAAAGTTTGTTGTTTTTTCTCGCTTCTTCACATGCTTTTTCAATAGCCGTAAAAGACGGCTTAGTAAAGCCAGGTGCACAATGAATGTTGGAGTACCAATTGCCCAATGTTTATGGATGAGGTAGACAATTGTTGAAATTTCCTCTGACATACAAGTGTTTGTAAGCACTTGGCGCCAGAAAATTCAAATTGGTGTTATGTCCATTGTTTTCTGATGTGTTTAAATATAAAATGTAAAGATTTGTTTTGTTTCTCTAAACATTAGACTGATTTTTATTTTTGTATAACGAAACGTTTTCGACCACTATTTGTGATCTTCTTCAGTACAATGAAACTACATTCAGAAAACAAGCTTATATACTAACAACCTTAAACTTAATTACCCATGCTTTTAATTACCCTTGCCTTCAATTACCCTTAGCAGTTTCGAATCGCAAATACCTTCATCGGTATTCATCCTAATCCCTGCAGGTACCTGCCGTATATAAATTGACTCGAGGACATCTAGTTTATTGGGGCAATCTACACTTTTTATTATCTGCAGACCATTAATATCAATTTTATGATTTTCGGCGATTATGTGTTTTGCGATTGACGATTTGATTTGAGTACCTGGTTGCTTCGCTGCTATGGTCGCTTCTCGAAGATGCTCGTGAAATCGTACTGGTAACAGCCTTTTTGTCTGCCATATGTAAACTTTAGGGCAATCGTTGCAGCTAACTCTGTAGATACCGCTTCTTTCTTCCATGGTTCTAGGATCGTTTCCCATTCCTAAATGTGTTTGAATGGTATGGTGGCGGTTTGCTGTCACTATTTGTATCTGGTGTTTCTTGAGCGCTTTTTTGATTTCTTTCAGATATTTCATGTTGTTTACACTGATTCGCCTGCATTCCGCACTTTGCTTGGCCAATGTTGTTCGCTTGCGTATTTGTAGCTTGTTCTTCTTTTTCCGGATTATGTTTTCGATTGTGTTTCTATCGAACCCATTTATTTTTGCCCGTGTCAAAAATCCATTGTTCTTCTCGAGTATAGCGTTCGTCGTTTAGCGGTGTTGTCGGCAGTCGGTGTATCATCGATTGGTACGCCGCCATTTTGTTTGCGTATGAGTGAAACGAGTCGCCGGTTATTGAACGCCGAGTGTAGCTTTGTTTCCGATAAATGTCGAATTCGATTTAACCATTATTCCTGATAATCATCATATCTAGGAACGGGATTGCGTCATGTTGTTCGGTTTCCATGGTGAATTTGATTTTTGGATGGATACGGTTTATTAATTGGAAGGTATTTTCCAGTTCATCTCTAGGAAGTATGGCCAATATATCATCTACATATCTTGCCCAGAATCTTGACATCACGCCTTCCTTTTCGATGGTGTCTTCAATATAAGCCATAAAAATCTCACTGATC
Source organism: Odontomyia ornata (assembly GCA_963969285.1). Lineage (NCBI taxonomy): Eukaryota > Metazoa > Arthropoda > Insecta > Diptera > Stratiomyidae > Odontomyia > Odontomyia ornata. The sequence continues at coordinate 1,505,478 of OZ017744.1, read as the reverse complement.
ACTGGTGATAGCGGGTTTCCCATTGCCGTTCCTGATGTTGTTTTATAAAATTTGTTGCAAAACGTGAAATAATTCTCGTTCATACACAACCGTGCTAGCTTCACATAACACTTCACTTTCGCTTTCCATTCAGCTGTATTTTCAATGTTTGATAACCAGGTTTCAAAAAGATACAATGCCTCCTTCACTGGTACACTCGGGAACAGTGCTTTCACATCGAATGAAACTATAACCTCGTCTGTTTTTACGCTTTCGATATCCTCCAATTGCTTGATTAGTGCTGCTGAATTTTTGATAGATCTGCGGCTTATTGGTGTTCTTAGACTTTCAATTTCTTTCGTTAGAAATTTTGCGATTTTGTAAGCTGGCGAGTTCGAATCAGCTATTATTTCAGGAACCTCATCATTATCCTTGTGTATTTTTGGCTGTATTCGTATGCGGGGAAGTGATGGGTTATGCATTTTGAAGTTTTGTTGATTTAGCACACTTCTACATTCTTTAAGGGTTTTCTCCACCCTTTTGATTGACTCTGGGAGGGGGTTGGTTCTTAATTGCATACAGTGGCGCTCAGGAAACATCAGATACAAATAGTGACAGCAAACCGCCACCATACCATTCAAACACATTTAGGAATGGGAAACGATCCTAGAACCATGGAAGAAAGGAGCGGTATCTACAGAGTTAGCTGCAACGATTGCCCTAAAGTTTACATATGGCAGACAAAAAGGCTGGTACCAGTACGATTTCACGAGCATCTTCGAGAAGCGACCATAGCAGCGAAGCAACCAGGTACTCAAATCAAATCGTCAATCGCAAAGCACTAAATCGCCGAAAATCATAAAATAGATATTAATGGCCTGCAGATAATAAAAAGTGTAGATTGCCCCATTAAACTAGGCGTCCTCGAGTCAATTTATATACGGCAGGTACCTGCAGGGATTAGGATGAATACCGATGAAGGTATTTGCGATTCGAAGGCAAGGGTAATTAAAAGCATGGGTATACAAGGCTTCCGTAGCGCACCAAGTTTCCCCATGACCAGCTTGTAGCCAAGGCCCCACGGATCCCTATTTACATCATCCACGTGGTCTTGCCAGCATCGGGCCTTGCTCTTGTTAATAAGCCTGCGAAGATATTTCCTGCCAGACCTGTAAGCTGCTAGCCTAGTGTCTGCCTCCTCCCGTGTTCGCGCCCGCTGGGCCTCTCGTCGAAGTTTGTGAAACTCGCTTCTTTGCTGGGCGTTCTCGTTTGACCATCAGTATACTGGAGGCTTACCGTGTGGGGGTCTCCGACGGGGCATGAAAGACTCGCAAGCAGCTATGATGGTACTCATAGTTGAGTTCACCAAGTCCTTGGCTGTAGGCCCTCCACTCCCTGGCGGAGCTCCCAGCAACGGTGCACCTGCCGTAAGCGCGTCAGCGAACCTCTCAACGTCCATCCTCCCAGTCCTCCATCCGAGGATTGAAGTTTGGGCATATGCACGCAGAGTGGCACTGTCGTGAATCTCAACCGCTATATACTGGTGATCACTAGCCGAGTAGTCCTCTAGTACTCGCCAGTTGTGTACTCTAGGTACCAGGGACTCCGAAGCGAGTGTCACATCGGATATGGTTCCTACGCAGCCCCAGTGGCGAAAAGTAGGGGTGTTACCAGTATTTAGGGCAAAAAGCGCTGTTCTGGCCGCCATGTCCAAGATTTGCTTTCCCTTAGGTCGGATTGTGGCATACCCCATTCAATGGCTCTAGCGTTGAAGTCTCCCCCGACCAGCATGTGGCCCTCTGTGTTCGATACAGCGTCCTCCAGGGCATCGAGTTTGGTTCGAAAAGATCGCATTGCCTCGTTAGGCGTCAGATAAACACTGAAATATGTTATCCCTGAACACCGCACCCACACAAAACCATCCCCGCGTCCATGGCCCTGCACCTGAAGGCGGGCGCTGTCTCGAACCCAGATGGCCGAGGTACTAGATTTGTCAGGGTACCACGCTTGCGAGTCCTTGTTATGATGTTGCTCGCTCAGCAACAGGAGGTCAGCTTTCTTATCCCTCGCAAACTGCTCAAGCAGGTCCTGGGCGTTTGTGCTTCGGTGCAAATTGACCTGCAGGATACAGATCATTTGAGTATCGATTTGGCTTTAGTTAGGGCCTCCTTGAAAACCCAGCATCTCCCTGTCCCCGGCTCATGTTTGAGGTCGCCGGGTGCTAGCTTAGCATCCTTGCAAAGAATGCATTTTGCCTCGTACGTGCACTCCTTCCTTTTGTGCCCCGTTTCACCACATTTGTAGCACAGAGATCTCCTGTCGGGTCCCCTACAGCCATACGCGGTGTGTCCGTATTCGAAGCATCTGAAGCAGCGGATAGGGATCGCTCTTCTCCGCATCCTGCAGATCACCCAACCTATCTTAATTTTGCCCTTCGCCAGGATTTGCTGGGCGTCTTTATCAGCTAGTTCGACAATAGCCATGCGTTGCCCCCTTGTGTTTTCACGTGTCAATCTTGCCTTGACTTCACTTAAGCTGGGGAACTCCCTCCTAATGGCATCCTCTACTTCAGCTTTGTCCGTGACGCAGTCGAGGTCCCTGATTTTCAGGGTGGCCATTGGTTCGAGCGAGGCAACCGTTGCCGCATCTCCAAGAACCTTTTGAACCGCGTCCCGGAATGCATCTTTGTTTGTGGCCTCTGGCCCGAATTCTACCAGCAGGCCACCGGTCCGGGTTGGTCGAACTGCTTTGATGGCAGTTTTGGTGTCGTCTGGCTTGACCGCTCCTTTAATTTCACGGAAGACAACTGACGCCCATATACTCTCCTCAGTCTAACGCCTCTGAACGGTTAAATCACACCCTATTGGCCGCGATCCGTTCCTACGTCCACCTGTAGTAATCTAGGAGCTATGGCTCTAAAAGCAGCGCTGACATAGGCACACAGCACGAACACAATTTAACAAGGATTCAGTCGATTCAGTCACCTTCCCCATCGCAACACTCGTTTTCTTTTTTTTTCTTTGCATGGCAAATAGGTCCAGAAAATGTCTTTTGTACCTAACTCCCGGGAAACAAAATTCTAAAACTGTTTAATATTTTAATGTATAGTGATTTTACTACAATATCTTTTGAATATAATTTAATAAATTGCGGTGTAACGCGGGATACAAAAGCTTAGAACGAAACGGTTAACCTTTTTAAATTATATGAACGCTAAAATCATTGTATCATTTAAACCCCTTAAAATTTGTCTAATTCTTCCGATTTTTCCCACTTAATTACGCCTAATCATTATAAACGAAAATTGTTTTCAATTAATAACTTAAGCGAATCTACAAAAGACGACTTAGAATTTAAAAACAACCGAAACGAGTGTGCATTATCACCATCGCGGGTTCACTCATAGATGGCACTATTAAACGAAACTTTGCGCGATTTTCCGTTGCTGTTTCGTTGCTCGATGGCTCGGCCCCGCCAATTTGGCAACTTGGGAAAAACCGCAGGGGGATTGCGAGTGGGAAAGTGATTTCGGGAGTCGGCAGCAGAGAAGCAATTATGGCTGAAGGTAATTGGACAGTCAAATACGACAATCAACGCTAAGTCGCTCAATTGTTCCAGACACTTTGCGCCAAAAGATTGGATAAAGGTTGGAGACAGAGTCGTTTGCTGAGCCATCCACCCCTATTTGCTGCATCCCATATATGCCCGATTTGCTGAGCACGGCGCGTGGTGATAAGACGGTGCGAATCTAGAACGTGCATGCAGGCAAGTGTGCTACAATTAGTAACACGAACGGTGAAAACATTAATATCACATGGTCGCCGGATGGCAAGACCATTGCAGTGGCAACGAAGAAGACTTAGTGACCTTCATTGATACCAGGGCGCATAAAATTCGTGCAGAAAAGTAATGTAATTTTGAGGTTAGTGCAATAGCATGGAATAATACAAGTGATTTATTTTTCCTTACCAGTGGCCAAGGATGTGTTCATATTCTAAGTTACCCCTCATTGGAGCTCCTTCATGTATTAAAAGCAGATCCGGAATGAAGATACGTCGGGATAGGGAGTGTGTGTGCAATGCGAAATGTGGACTTTACTGTTATTTGTATGGCAACTTTTGTGAGTATTGATTTTCTTTATTGTCGCATCTTTGCGAACAAATGAAAACGTAATTAGGAACTTCGAAATTTGATGGAAATTCCGGTTGCGTTTGTAGTGCGGTCAATATTTTGTTATTATTATTCAAGCACACTGCCACAGTCACCTTACCCAAACGGCATATAAAAAGGGGTACTCTAGATATTGGAACTAGTGTTGTTCACATCGATCAACTCCCTTCTCCCCCCACAATTTTCGGTATATTCAAAACATTAAATAGGACAAGGACAGGAAAAATTCGCTTCAGGGGCATGATTAGTGACATAGAGTGGACGGTTAAGTGTCGTCTATGGCCGAACCCGTTAACAATCAATTGCTCTCGGCAGTGACGGAGGGGCATCGTAGCAACACGACCACGGCGCCAGGTTCACAAGCTTCCAGTAGCCATTCACATTACAATAGCCACCAAAATAGTAGCAAAAACACAAAGCGGGAAAAAACTCTCGAAGTCTACGAACAAAAGCGACACATAACGAAGTCAACACCGACTCCTTGTGTAACGTTGGCAACACAGCGACGTCGACAACAACGCCTGTTAGAAAATAGTACGAATACGAGTGGATCTATTAGATCGTATAAATCTCAACCACCAAATCCTGCATCCAAAAGATTTGAACGAAAACGGATATCGGACCAAGACTCGTCGCCAAGTTGTGAAGATTTATCGACACCTTCGAGTCCCAAGAGACGTCGCCAAAACCCAACCGATGATAACACTAATCGAGAACACGATAAATCTCACCAGAAGGATTCAAGTGAGAAGAAAAACAACTCGTCCAAACGTGATTGTCTAGCTTCTAGAACACGATCACGAATATCCGTCGACTAGCAAGAACAAATCTAGCGGGAAGACGTGAAGGATTCCGGAACCTTGCGGGAGTAAGTGAACATTCCTTGGAATCAGATTCCCTGAACGAAAGTCAAATGCCAGCTTTTAGTGATTCAGTGGTGAATCCTGAGGAGGCGATAAGCATTCTATACAAGTTATACAATGTCGTATCTGTTTATTTTGCGGGACATAACAAGTTCATTAAGTTCTTGACCAATTATTAATATATTAAACTTTTAATGGTTCAAACGCAACCCTAGCTAAAATTAAATTAAAATTATCATTCGAAATTAAAATATTGCACACTAGTATTTAAAACAAGGCATGTGTATTAAATCATTTTCATAAAGTGCAAACACTTCAAATGACGATTCAACATAAACTTAATCTAAGACTATTTGGAACTATAAAATAAAATATCCGTGATGTGCGAAGAACAAATTATCGGTTCATCTGCGCGCGTGATAGATTTTAAAATAAGAGAGCGTGTTTACGAACTTATTGGTGAGTCGAAACAGGCAACAATTAAAATTTGCGGGGAATACTCTGTTGAGGTGAACTTTTTGCTAAGGAATTATTACCAGTCGCCGTGCACCTAGAGCTGACCAAAACTTTCTCAATGCAATCACGGTGTTGATAGTGCAAGGATAAATACGGGTACCCAACGCCATTTGAATTGAGGACAAGCCGCAATCACTCCATAGCCTGCCGTGATTACAGTGATTGATAACTACTCGTACACATACAATACCCAACGTGAACAGCTGTAGAATTGCCTTTATGGTAACCATTTGAGGTCGATCCGTTTTGTTCGGTTTCGGTTCCTGTTTTGAGAAAGACGTCCTCTAAACTTGCCATAGATATACCATATCCATTCAAGCCTAACTTTGATTGAGCGCTTTCCAAGTTTCTCAGCATTGGACCAAATACTTTCGAATATGCTTCAGGAAGTTCATAAGTTAACTCTGTTCCAACTTCGCTGCGGACAGCAACATTTGGAATAAACTCTTGGATAAGGCTTGTTACTGCCTTGGTTTGACAATTTGGCTGTTTGCTGCAAATCTGTAATGCAGAAACAGATAATATTTATTTTTGTACTGGGCAAGCTTGATTTGTGAAGAATTTTCGTTCTGTTAATTCTTTTTCAGATTCTAATGAATTTTTTTTTTTGAATTTTGTACAAAATGAACTAGATATCAGAAGAGAAACTGACGCGAGGTGAGTATTAACTTCTTCAGGAGCACACACAAGTATCACCCATGGATGGCAAAAGCTTTTCCCAACAAAGTACTAAAGACCTATCAAGTTAATGTCACAGAAATGGCTATGAGCAACATCGATGGCATATTCTTAGATAGAGACTGGGAATATTGCAGGCACTTGCCTCAAGTAGCGAAGCTTCCTATTTAGTACAGGATCACTTAAGCTAGTGAAAAGAAGTTGCGAGGACGCAGCAGCTCGCCGCTACGAGGTTTCGATGTTATGCGCTCACCACCAGAGATGATGCAACGCTCAAAAGAGAATTGGGCAACAACGCATGAGTTGACAAGCAGCAGCCAGTCGATGACGCCATTCGATGCATGCAACACGCAATTCCGACCGTGTACATGCCGATACGTGATTATTGTTAGTTGTTAAGTTAAATAAAGCGACGACGATTGTATTTTATTGTTTAATACCCATAATTGATGACCGTAACGTTTCGTGCAATGGTGACAGAACAATTTCACGATGTTCATAGTGCGGAACAAAGTCCAACAGCGATCGACACACTGACGGAGCTGCATAGTATGGTGGCTGTAAAATTACCTCCATTTTGGCAAAGCCAACCGGATTTATGGTTCGCACGCGTCGAAGCACAATTTCACGCAAACAAAATTAAAGACGCTGCTACTCGCTTCAACAGGGTGATAGCGGAACTCAACGTTTCCGTGCCACGCAAATCGCCAATATCATCGAGTCACCACCAGAAAGTTATAAATATGAGAACCTTAAAGCAAAACTGCTGTCGCTTACGCTTCCAGGTGAATTTTTCATGCCCAGCAACGAAACAATAAGTCCTTACACATTTTGAAATGACCTCCGTCCAACAATACAAACACTTCGACCCACGCCAACATCTAACCACAGAAATTCAACATCATTCCGCCACAAAAACTTAAGCAATTGCTCACACGTCTTCGTACGCAGATCTCTATCGCAACCATTTACCGGCCCTCATAAAGTACTAAATCGATTATCAGAAGTACTATACAAAATCGACGTAAATGGGCCCTCAATAAACGTGTCCTTCGAGCAATTGAAGCCCGTGTGCCTCGAAGAACTCCCAAATACGAACAGCTACTCCGAAATTAGCCAACCCAGTGCTGCAGCGACTGCAGCGCAGTATCCGAACTGTGAATTCCGATCCACCGTGCCGCAATCGCCCAAGCCCTGGATACCAATAAATCCACCGCCACCAAGCATTACGCGCATTAGCTCGCCGCTACAAGGTTTCGATGTTATGGACTCACCACCAGAGATGATGCAACGCTCAAAAGAGAATTAGGCAACAACGCATGAGATGACAAGCAGTAGTCAGTCGATGACGCCATTCGATGCAAGCAACACGCAATCCCGACCGTGTACATGCCGATACGTGATTATTGTTAGTTGTTAAGTTAAATAAATTTATATACAATGACGACGCTTGTATTGTATTGTGTGATACCCACAAAGTAAAACTAACATGGGTCCCTGGTGCAGAGGCGGACTTACTTATGGTGCCACTCCTAGGCACGATTCGGCCTGCCGCCTTCTTCTGTTTCGCTAATAAAGGAAACGCATCAAGTTAAAAGGCATATTTAGTTTTACCTCGCGGGGACACTTTTGTTTACAGCTTTTTCCAACAAAGGTAGAGTGAAATAAATTCTTTTCCAATTTTATTATTACAGAGAACGCATGTGAATAAATTAACCGCTAGCCACGGTTCCGTTCACGACAAAGTCGATTAAAATTTTCTACGTCTACTTAAAATTGTCTTTTTGTAACGCATTTTTTTATATACTTGTGTATTAGAAATATTTGATGTACTATAAGATTAATAATATCGTATTATATAATTATATACTATATTCTAACGTAACTATCATGAAGATATTTATACCTTCAGATTTCATTTGTTGATGATTTAAAATAAGAAAAATCACACGATTTGTATGTTTTATTTATTGCACCTAAGACGTTGTACTTAAAAAAAAAAACAAGAAAAAACTTATATTTTTTCGCTATTATGTAATATTTGATAATGATAAAAGAATATTGTGAAATGTTATGATCAAAGAATATTGACATCATATGTAGATGCTTCAATGTTAAGAATCGCGAAAGGATTCAATTTTTCTTCCTTTAGGGTAGAACGTAAATATGAAATAACCCTTTTTAGTGATGAAAACGACCTTTCAGTGGAACAGTTGCTAATTGCAGTACACAAATATATTCTCAGAGCTATATCTACATTAGGAAATATATCCTGGAAGTTCTCCTCTCTGAGAAACTTGTTCATAGAAATAAGTGTGGCTTGAACATTGTTTTAGTTGATTAACTTTGAAAAATGTACGCGCTCACTTCCAAATGATGACTCTAGATCAGTATTGTAAAGTTTTTCTTGTTTTGCTACGTGTTCTAAAAGACTGTTGGTTTTGAGTTTGAAAGGTTCGAACATATTGAAAATCGATCAGCTACTACAGAGTACGCTTTCTTTATTTTTAGTAGTTCACTTCTGAGTCTGTCGATAATGACATAAAAGGTTTCTACTTTAAACTTTTCTCTCCCTGTAAGGACAACTTCTTCTCCACTCTCTTCGCGTGGACGACTTTTCTCTTCTTCAAAAATTTAAAAGAAGTTTCATAATCACTCTCGCATCGATCCATTGCCTTCTTTTCGTATACATCAAACATATTATCAAGATAGCCCATATACTCAAAAAAAGAACTATAAAGTCGATTTGCTCTTTCAATGGACGTATCAATACTTTGGAGAGTTTCACTCACTTTTCCAAACATTTCTAAAATATCTATCTAAATTTCCAACATCAATGCATTTTCAAACCTGTACATGCCATTCAATATACCGCAAGCTTAATTTTCTTACAAGAGGTTTTTAATACGGGTCCCTTTGATAAGTGATGAGGGCTTCAATTACAGCTTCCCTGTGTTCACACAAGTTTTTGCAAGCATCTTCACGTGCGTACCACCTTGTATTAGATAAACTCTTCACACTTTTAGTTTTCGGTACCTGGCAATGCATTAACTTCTCCCAACGTTTTATAGATGCTGTGAAAAAACTGTGGACATTTTGTATTAAATTGAAAAACGTGCATGCTTCTAGACAACAACTAGTAGCACATGTACCTACAAAGTTAAGTGAATGTGCTGCACATGGGACATAAAGCGCTTTGGGGTTAATTTCTTTAATACGAGCATGTAAGCCGGAATAAATTCCAGACATATTACTTGCGTTGTCATAGGATTGCCCTCGTCAGTCAGTGATATTAATGGACAGTGAATCTAAAAGATTTAATACAGTGTCCGCCAAGTTCTCTGATTTGTGTCCGGAATTAGGAATAAATAATAAGAATCGTTCAACAGGTATACCATCTTTTCGAATATACCTTATTACAAAAGTCAATTCGGTGTGAGAGACATCAGGAGTTGAACCTACTATTACTGAGAAATATTTGGCGCTCTTAATTTCATTAACGAGGATCTTCTTGACTTTACTAGCAAGTAAATCGACAACTTCATCACATATTTTTGATGAAAGGTAGGAGGTATTTCCTGGTCCAGAGTTACCGTGTCGTTGAATGTGATTAGCCAGAAATAGATAGAATTCAGCAATCAGCTTTGATGACATCATAAACTCCCCATTGTGCAAAGAACCAAATTTTTCATCATGACCATGAAGACGGCGGCCTCTGCTCGTCAATTTTTTTACTCTGAAAATAACTCTTCTCCAGTATTTTGTTTCGGCTTCTATATACGAATCATAATGACTTGTAACAGTTCCTAAGCACTTTTTTCGTGTTAATAGATCTAACTCAAAATTTTTATGGTCTTGGGAGTTTTCGTATGCAGACAAAATACTTGCAATATTTTTCCAGTCTGATATACCTTCTTCTTCTTCCTCGTTGTAGCACTACAGCCCTTCTCGGGGCTTCGCTTAGTGATAGTTAGAGTATCTCATTTTCATGACCGTATTGATTTTTTCGGAAGTTGGTTTGGTCAGTACCATGCTCCCGTGTGCCTGCTTAGCTATGATATGATCTGATTAAATCAGTATATATCACCACTGGGTGAAAACTCGTAGTCTGTCCAAAAAAACCCCTGAACTAAATCACGTTGCTCCCAACGAGATTTGAACCTGGGACCTGATATACCTACAGTAGCAAGATTTGATCTTGTGGAGGCCACATATTTTGAGCCGAAAAGTTAGCATGGAGTCACTTGATATTATTTCTCCGTTAGCTAGTAAAATAGTCAAAATCGGGTAAAGAAGAATATGGATATTTTACCTAAATTATGTTACAAATGACAAAAGGTAAACACATATAAAACACTTTTGTTCAGAACTAAGAAACCTGAAATCGATTGTTACTCGCAGTCAAATCTTTGCATGGTGATAGATGAACGAGAGTTATCACTAGAAACGATGGTGTAGGTGATGGGCATAATGAGTTTTTATGGTCGGGAACAGAATATTTTATAATGAACTAAAAGAAACTTTTCCTGTCAAATTAATTTGATGGTCACATTGACTAACAATAAATGATCTTATGATTTACCGGTAAAGAAAAAACAAAAATGACACCTTTCAGCTGCCGCCCCTAGGCACGTGCCTAGTGCACCTAAAGGTCAGTCCGCCACTGCCTCCACTGATGAATTAACCAGTGGGCTTTAAATCTATCTCATTGAGTTTCAGACTCTCATGCTGAGGGATGAATTGTTCTTGCATATGAACCACATCATCAGGATGTTATACCCGATTGAAAGAATGTATGAGGGCTCTACCACCAACGTGTTGCCCCACTCTTGTTGTCAGCCGTAACTGCACTTGTCATGGACGAGGTCCCCCCTTGACATCGCGCGTGTTAGTGAAAAAAATAGGTAGGCTCCACGTAAATTTGCCGCGGTCCTTTCAATTTTTCTGCTCATGCCTAGGCCCTGTTCGATCCTTACGATATTGAGATCTTCCAATTCACACTCGTTTTATTTACTAATTGTAGTGTGAGTTTTACGCTAGCGAAATGAAGCTACCTCATGACACCGCAGAAGCTAGCTGACAACACGCATGCGCATCGCCAGGCGAAACTCTTTCAGCTAAGCTCGGTCATTTTTAAAGCTCACTAATACTTACGCTGAAAAATTAGCTTCCGTGCCTAGTACGGACAGTGAAAACAGAAGAAACGCTACAAGTGTAGTATTTGTAAATGTTTAGAAACCGTCATCTCGAAAGAAAAGTGGTCTAGTGAAACCTCATCTTTGAACTCCATCTCAATAAGCCGAACAAGTTTTTCGGTGGTCCCTGTATCATGTCTTCTTTTTAGTGATCAATTATTCATATTTTGTCCATAAGTTATGCACACCTTATGTCAACTCATGATGAAATTTGGCATCAAAATATATGACGCGGATGGCTTTCCGCATCTCTTAGCTTTTTAACCGCTCTTTTAATACCTGATCTGGAACAGTTTTATCACTTTATACCCATTTGGGCTTCCTTTAAAAAAATCTCAAAAGGTCACTTCCATTTTCCATATTAAACAAGGTGAGTAGACAGACCTACACTCATGTCAGGAGGGTTTTGTACCAGCAAAAAATAAAGTCAAGAAACATGTCAAAATGATGTGCACGTTTAAAGGAAAATCTATTGTTTCTCCATTTTCAACGGTCGCCATTTTGTTCCGAACTAACAAAAATCACTCAAATCATGAATTCCAAAAAAAATGTATTGTTATAAATCTTACCTGGAAATTTTAAGAAGATCAAATCAAATTGCAGTGGTTGAACCAATGGGAAGTCCATAAAATACCAAAACCATGTGTTATTGTTGTTGTAATTGCGTAAATTTCAAATGGCTATAACTTCCTCAAATATGATTGGATTTTCATCAAACTCGCAGAGTATTAGGCCCGTATGTATAGCTACTTAAATAGGGTACCGATACGAGTTTATTGGGGAAAATTTGTTGTTGTTGTACTCATAAACATCTACCTCTATGATTTTTTTCAAATTTTTCAGATCACAGGTGTCCAATTCTCAATTAAATACAGAAAATATCGAAACTGGGTGAACATAAAGTCAAGCATGATACTGACCACATCACTTTCTCAATACAGTCAAGCACTGAAGTACTTTAATTTCAATACACCACGGTCCAAACTAGACTATAGGATGACGCATTATTATTAATATGAGAAATGAGATTCGCAATTTTGATTGATTTCTTTTCACATCATGATCTTGTCTATTCCATTTCTTCCCCTTTTTGTGTTTGTTGATTAATGTCTGTGGTCGAACACGGGTAGTGAATTCGCCGGCCAGAATACCTACGAGATTATAGACAGCTAGCTATAAAATGACCCCTAGGAAACACTCTCTGCAAGTTCAAGAGCCGTGGGTATAACAGCGTCTGCATCAGCTAATCATCAAAATAATTTACCTTACTTATAATTGTTTGTACAGTAATTTTGTTGGTTATATTAGTACAAGCTACTACAAGATTACTATCACAATGCAGACTTTAACATTCAATTTTAAATGTTAAACTCTAACTCGAAACAGAAATTAATATTTATCGAAATTTTTGAAATTTTATTGTACAAAAAGGAAATGATTCCTTACTCACCAGCTTATATCCAGATCCAAACCGCTTCTTCAAAAAGAAGGGAGTTCCGCTGCAAGCCAACTTTCCTTCCGACATTATTGCAATGCGGTCTCCCAGAACATCAGCTTCGTCCATTAGATGAGTCGTCAATAGAATCGTTCGTCCCTTCTTCTCCCGTTGTAAAAGCTGCCAAAGAGCTCGTCTGGCCGCAGGATCCATTCCCGCTGATGGTTCATCACAAAGAACAAATTTTGAATCTCCACACAATGCTATACCCACTGACAGCTTCCTCTTCATGCCTCCCGATAGAGTGCGCGACAGGGCATTTCGCTTATTTTCAAGTTCCAATCGTTTAAGATACTTATCAACTTCCTGAGCAATTTGATTTTTAGGTACTCCTTTCAATAACCCGTAGAATACAATATGCTCCTCAACTGTTAACTCATCAAAAAGGACATTGTATTGAGGACAGAATCCTAGATTTTTTCGTATCGACGGAAAGTCCTTAAGCATATTATATCCATTTACAATAGCTGTGCCAGATGTTGGGGGAATCAATCCTGTGATCATTGAAATTGTAGTCGTCTTCCCGGCCCCATTATGACCAAGAAGTACTGTTATTTGATTTTCGAACATTTTCATATTCAGCCCATCCACAGCTACCTTGGGCCCAAAATGTTTGCGTAAATTGACGAGCCGTATACCAACGTTGTTTCCATTGCCGAATTCATTTTCGAATCGATCATCGTCCACGTCAGGACTCGTTGCAGATAGCTGCTCGTCAACATTCTTACTTTCATTGGTCCAAAAAGACTTTGTGAACGGGAAGTACCATTTGTAGGCAGTTCCATAGGAACCAGGCATAATTTTCTCTATGTAATTTTAATTTTTTTTGTATCGTCTAAGTGATCTAGATTCATACTGAATTCGTCTATACATATATATATATATATATATATATATATATATATATATATATATATATATATATATATATATATATATATATATATATATATATATATATATATACATATATACATATATATATATATATATATATACATATATATACACATATATATATATATATATATATATATATATATATATACATATATACATATATATATATATATATATATATATATATATATATATATATATATATATATATATATATATATATATAACATGTTGAGCAATTCATATTTCCCAAATGAGTGGAAAAAGGCTAAGGTATTTCCGATCTTGAAGAAAGGAAAAGAATCTTCATGCTCCAAAAGCTATCGCCCAATCAGCTTGCTGCCTAACATCAGCAAGGTGTTTGAAGTGATACTCAACAAAGCATTAAACGCCCACATTGAGGAAAATGAGTTGATGCCAAATTGCCAATTTGGTTTTCGTGCCAGGCATTCGACCACACATGCAATAACGAAAGTAACCTCAGACATCTGTTGGAAACTAAACGATAGACAATGTGTTAGAGCATGTCTCATTGATATGGAGAAAGCCTTTGATACGGTATGGTTAGATGGACTAATTTTTAAACTCCTTCAGGACAAGTTCCCCAGACACCTTGTCGCCATGATGTGTAATGTGTTATACGGGAAATCGTTTGTTGTAACCGATGGAAATCTGACAACAATGCGCGAGTTCAAGGTCTTGAATGGTCTACAGCAGGGAACAGTTACTGCGCCTCTGCTCTTCTCTATCTTCATTCGCAAGCTATTGAACGGCTTTGATTTTAACGTCTCGCCAACGCGATCATTGGTAGCGTTTGCTGATGATCTGATCATCTATACGGCAGACCGAAAAGCTACAATAGTTCAGAGCAATCTCCAAAAAATGTTCAATGATGTGCAGCTGTACACTGACAATTGGCGAATGAAAATAAATGCGAAAAAGTGTGAAACAATCTTGTTTCGGACAACACTGCAGGGGGTCAGTCAAGACCTGAAACGTAATTGGAAAGATTTCCACATCATGGCTGGCGAGGGTAGTCGAACGGGTTCCACATAAATCCTGTGTTCGATACCTCGGTGTTTATCTCGATCAGTATCTGTACTATACTGAACATGTGAATCATGCTCAGTAAGGCACTTAAAGTAGTCATGGCCCTTCGAAAGCTCTTTCATTCCAGATACATTGATCAAAAGGTCAAAATTATCTGTTACAAGACACTGGTTCGACCAGTTTTGACATATGGATGTCAGATCTGGTACAACCAGAGTGCTAGTATTATGGAAAAATTAAGAGTTTTCGAAAGAAAATGTCCGTGCATGCACTGGTTTGTACAGAAAGCCTGAGACGGATTGGAAACATTATATATCGAATAGAAGAATTTATCAAACTGCTGAAGTGACTAGAGTCGATATCTTCATATTAAAGCTTCTTCGGAATCATATCGCAAGATCTGTGACTGTGAGTGAAAACCCTTGGATTTCACAGCCGTTCCACCCTACAGACGGGTATATTGCGACTTGCCTCGCTACTGGCTTTATTCCTCCAGAAGCATTCGTGTATTTGGACATAAATCGATATGTTTTGATTCTGACGGTGTCCCAGTCATATATCACATATATCGACGGGCCACCGATAAGAAGATAAAATATCCTCCGAATTTGAGTTCACGAGACCAACAGTTCCAATGGAGATACTCATTTGCTAGATTCGTTGGGGCTGATCGAGTTGAGACGGGGCAATCTAGGTATTGGTGGCTGAATGACAATGTCTAAATTATTCGTGTTTATTTTTCAGTTTTGGTGTTTTTCGTTTAGTTTTTGAGTTTCAGCTCATTATTGCTACATTTAGTGTTGTTTCTTTTTGTTAAAAATTAGGTATAGGTCAGTGTTTACGGATTGACTCTTTTGCCAATCCGGGATAGTTGATTGATGTTTTTTTTACTTTAATATCAACGGCACTTGAAACCGTGATATTGCGTAGATTTATTGATGGTTCCGTTTAGACAGCCACGGCACTTGCACCGTGATATCCTCTTTAATTAAAATAAAAGTCAAACAACAACGGCACTTGTGACCGTGATGCTTTCGTTGATTCAGGTAGTGAAGCAAAACAATTCTGTTATCAGACTAACAAATTTACTTTATTTTCAATTCTATTTATATTGCACTTACTTGCTAGCATTAACCAAAACCAAACAAAGTTCCCACGTCGTCAGCAAAATACGCATTTACCTTGACTACCTAGACATCTAGGCGTCGTATAGCCAAAATGTAATGCGAGATAAGATGTGCACTAGTACGAGTACTAGTAAACATGAACTTGATATGAACAATTAGTGTATTTTGCTGACGACGCGTCTGGTAGCTTGTGGGAAAATTTTCTATCCATTCAAATTAAAATTTTCTGGTGGGAAACTTAGTTTTAGTTTGGGATGAATGGTGAAGATGATTATGAACATCCTCCCCGCGTTGAACGTCGTTCAAGATCCCGGTTTCACACTTTTTCGCATTTATTTTCATTAGCCAATTGTCAGTGTACAGCTCTACATCATTGAACATTTTTTGGAGATTGCTCTGAACTATTGTAGCTTTTCGGTCTGCCGTATAGATGATCAGATCATCAGCAAACGCTACCAATGATCGCGTTGGCGAGACGTTAAAATCAAAGCCGTTCAATAGCTTGCGAATGAAGATTGAAAAGAGCAGAGGCGCAGTAACTGTTCCCTGCTGTAGACCATTCAAGATCTTGAACTCGCGCATTGTTGTCAGATTTCCATCAGTTACAACAAACGATTTCCCGTATAACATATTACACATCATGGCGACAAGGTGTCTGGGGAACTTGTCCTGAAGGAGTTTAAAAATAAGTCCATCTAACCATACCGTATCAAAGGCTTTCTCCATATCAATGAGACATGCTCCAACACATTGTCTATCATTAAGTTTCCAACAGATGTCTGAGGTTACTTTCGTTATTGCATGTGTGGTCGAATGCCTGGCACGAAAACCAAATTCGGCATCAACTCATTTTCCTCAATGTGGGCGTTTAATGCTCTGTTGAGTATCACTTCAAACACCTTGCTGATGTTAGGCAGCAAGCTGATTGGGCGATAGCTTTTGGGGCATGAAGATTCTTTTCCTTTCTTCAAGATCGGAAATACCTTAGCTTTTTTCCACTCATTTGGGAAATATGAATTGCGCAACATGTTGTTGAACAATATGCAATAATTCCTAATAGCAACCTCAGGCAAATGTCGGAGAATTACATTTGGAATACCATCAGTACCACATGATTTCTTGTTGTTTATCTTGCGAAATATGAAACACAAGTCTTCATAGCTGACAAAATAATCAATAAGATTCAAGCTCGGTATGAGGTCAGATGTTAATGTTTCATTGAAATGAAGAATTGATTGGCCGTTCAGGCTTGATTTGAAGTCGGAAACTTTTGCTTCAACGACCTCTGAAAAAATTTCGTTCCCTCTCTCAGGGTTTGGTAGATGAACCAATTCAAAATGTGTTCCAATCAGGGCAAGTTTATCCAATCCTTCACAAATAATCCTGTTTCCATTTCTATCCGGAGTCGTACTATCAATTTCGATACCAGCCCTATCGAGAAGATTTATCTCATCACTAGTGACTTCAAGATTCGATACCTTCACTCGAAACTTCTTGCGGAATATGCTATTCACTTTCGCAAACACGCCATCTGGGTCCTGTGGGCTAATACCCCTCAATTTTTCCGCCCATTGATTGCTGACCTCACTCCTGAAGTATGACCGGATTAAGTTCCGGACATTCTTCAGGTGTAATTTCAACAAAGCCAACGAGGGATGGTTGTAATCCAAAAATCGTCGATAAATATTGTTGACGCGTGTGAGAAGAAGGCTTTTCAATCTTTTCAACCTTGCGATGGTTGGTGTTTCATATCCTTCCATATTGTTTCGAAGTTTAATCTTGGGAACTACTTTCTCAATCGTTTCCAACGTCAGCTTCTCTAACTTCGACAAATAGACATCTATTTCATCGTTAGTTAGATTCCTGTCATTCGGAACCATTGAGCAAGAGCTGCCACCATCAGAAGGGGGACATTGCTTCTGGTACTCGCGATTAAACTTCTTTTGAAACTTTCCCCAGTCTGTTTTTTTGAAGTTCAACCGATGATTTTCGTGTTGAACTGGAATGAGGAAGAAATCATCCCTGTGATGATTGATTTCCATTACGATTGCGTTATGGTCGCTATCATAAGGAAGCACCTGCAGTTTCCGTTGAGGACTATTAAAGTTGAATTCGAGTCTTGCGTCAGCAATGCAAAGGTCCAAATATGAATTTGTCCTAGGGTATGTTGGGAACTCCGACCCATAAAGATTGCACCTGTATTCAATTTGGTTCTCTGTTATCCATGATTTCAGGAATACACCTCTTGGATTATTGGTGGCGTTCAGCCATGATGTATGCTTGGCGTTCAGGTCACCAGCAAGAATATAATAGTTATGCAGCCTGTTCAATTCGAGTATTTCAAACAAGGAATTGAGTTCCTCCTTGAGCTTAAGAACAGTTCCACCAGTTGCATAGGCAGAGATAACGATGAGGTTATCCCCACCTGGCAGTGAGATTTTGATAACGGACACTTCAAGAGATTCAAAGCTTTTGAATTCGACTTTAATATTTTGGAAACGATAGGGTCTTCGTACCAATATCCCGGTGCCACCTCCCCCATCACCTATTACCCTATCGTTTCTTACGAATTCAAAATCCCTGAATGTCATGGAGTGCCATGAATTGAGGTGGGTTTCGGTTAGAAGCAGGATGTCAGGCTTTTGTCTGGCAATGAATTCAAGGAGATAATCACGCCGATGTAAAGTAACAATGGAGTTGACGTTGATCGAGATGAGACGAATCCTATCCGTGGGAATGTGGCTGGATGACAACTTATTTTGAGGCATTTGAAAGTCCTAAACGCTGAAAAACAATGTTAATTTTCGAATCTTGTTTATCGATTCGCTCTGATAAGGAATTTATTTGCTGATAAATTTTAAGAAGCAGCTCATTATTGCCACTTACATTATTTACACTATTTTCCGCATTTTCTGCTGGTCCTCTAGCGGCTTGCGCAAATGATACTCTGGGCTTGACGAAGTTCGGAGCTAAGACACTGCGGTGTATTTGTGTTTGCTTTGGGGCAGATTTCAATCTTGCATCCTGATATCGGGAGCATCCTCGATATGATGCCGGGTGACCAAAAACACCGCAGTTCACACAATATAACTTCTCTTTTGGCTCCGTCTGAGCCAATTTGCACTCACCGGGAGCATGCACGTCTTTGCATTTAACGCATCGGTAATGCATGGCGCAGTTGGCAGCCGAATGCCCAAATCGTTGGCAGCGATAGCACTGGTTGATTTCTCGCTTCTGGAGGCGTTCCCACCTCACCACTCGAAAATTTAAATACCTGATTTGCTGAAGAGCGCTTGGACTGCTCTTATTTGTTATTTATACCAAATAAAGTGGTGTTTTTTTTTTCTACCGTCGACCTTCTTGTCGCGAATGTTTTCACTGAGATAAACTCGATTTGTGGTGCTGTTTCCTTGAGAACCTGAAGAAGATCGACGGTATCTTCTCCGCAGTCCAAGCCCTTCAGCAAGAACGTCTGGTTCTTCTCGCTTTTGGGGGTATGGGTGAAGTGCGGAACCTCCCCAGAATTCAAAGCATCTTTCGCTGATTTGAAATCAACCAGTGATTTCGTTCTAATTGACAGCTTCTCAGAATTTATTCGTTTGATTTCGAAATTTGTCAATTTGTTTTCGGCTGCCAACAGCCGAACCATGTCTTTTCCGCTTTGACCGAAGACATTTATTGGCGGAACTTTCTCGGTATTCTTGGCTACTTTTTGAGGACCAGCAGAACTACGGGCTGGTTTCTTCTCCCTATTTCTACTTTCATTATTTTTATTTTTTAAATATAAGATAAAATTATCGTTTTTATTACCTTCGTCTACCTCCATGTCCTGTTGGAGTCCATCCAGCGCCGCAAAGTAGTTCTGGCTTTCGTTGGTGCCACCAGCACTTAATACCTCTTCAGTTATTATTGGAGTTGCAGCTTTCTTCTGTTTTTCGATTTTTTGTATCGGACCACTCTCTTGAACTTTTTTTGCCGTCTTGAACATTTCTTCGTATGTTTGAATTCTTGCTTTCAACTCTTCGATTTCACTTCGAAGGCGGCACACTTCCTGTCTATCCTCGAGCACTTGTGTTTTGCGACCGGCATCTGCGGTATCCTGGGTGCTCGTGTGTCTCCGCTTGTTGACACTTGCCAATTTCACACCGTCACTCTCCCCGGGGCCCCCCAACGGAGGGAAGCCGTCGGGCTCCTCCATACAGCAGTCCCGAGTTGTCTTTGGTTTGTTGCCTTTTCTTGATTTATTGGTTTGGTTGGTCGACGCCTTCGACGATTAATTCTTCCCCAATAAAATCAAAACTTGCTTTTGACTGACTCGTATAAAATTAATTCAATTATTTGAAACTGACTTTTGTGAAAAATTAATTAATTTTTAAAATTAATGACAGGAGCGATTAAAAACACGTCTACACGCAACGAGTGCTAGACGTAGAATTGAGTATTGGATGTCTTCCTTGATTCAATGTTTGACGAAAGCGTCTGGATTTTTGCTTCAAACAATTCCTTATATTTTGAATGAAGTGACGCAATGGAAGTGTAGTAGTCGCTGATGAAATAGTCATCCTGGGGTTGAACGCCAGGATGGTTCCTGATCTCAGTATCGGTGGACTCGAACTGCTCCCATGCCTCTTCCAGTCGCCGCAATCGCTCTTGATAATAATCAAAAGTCTTTCGCTGCGCCGGATCCTTCCCCACGTTTGAGATGATCCTCTGAATTTCCTTTCCAGTGACCTCCTGGTTGGCGATGAGTTTTTCCATATTGAAACTGTTTTAAATGTGAATAATGCGAAGTTTCCTCGAATATGAAGAATACGGATGTGTCCCTGGATGCGAAGAACCGGAATTGTCCTTGTATCCGAAGATTGCAGGTTCGTGTCCTGTCACGGTCGCCAAATGTTTACGGATTGACTCTTTTGCCAATCCGGGATAGTTGATTGATGTTTTTTTTACTTTAATATCAACGGCACTTGAAACCGTGATATTGCGTAGATTTATTGATGGTTCCGTTTAGACAGCCACGGCACTTGCACCGTGATATCCTCTTTAATTAAAATAAAAGTCAAACAACAACGGCACTTGTGACCGTGATGCTTTCGTTGATTCAGGTAGTGAAGCAAAACAATTCTGTTATCAGAATAACAAATTTACTTTATTTTCAATTCTATTTATATTGCACTTACTTGCTAGCATTAACCAAAACCAAACAAAGTTCCCACGTCGTCAGCAAAATACGCATTTACCTTGACTACCTAGACATCTAGGCGTCGTATAGCCAAAATGTAATGCGAGATAAGATGTGCACTAGTACGAGTACTAGTAAACATGAACTTGATATGAACAATTAGTGTATTTTGCTGACGACGCGTCTGGTAGCTTGTGGGAAAATTTTCTATCCATTCAAATTAAAATTTTCTGGTGGGAAACTTAGTTTTAGTTTGGGATGAATGGTGAAGATGATTATGAACAGTCAGGTTTATATTATGTTTATTATATTAGGTTAGAGATAAGGTAAAACGCTTAGCTTGGGAACATTGTTATAGATTTTTTTTTAAGTATAAGATAAAGTTTTTTGATAGCATTTATTAGAATCAAGTTAAAACATATTAGGTGTAGGATCAAAGTTCACTGTAGTGTTAAGATTATAAATAATTTTAGAATAGTGTTGGTTGGTTTTTTCTCCTTTTTCCAATTGAATTTTAAAAATATGTAACAATCTTCATTGATTTGAATTTGCTAGAGTTTTTTTTTAAATGTGTTTAATGATAACGTACAAATTTAGAGAGCCATTTGGGTCATTAAGTTTTTTTATTGTTATTGTTTGGATTTTGCTTTATATTCTTTTAAAATTTATAACGATTAGTATTAAATAAAGCGCTTTTGACTTTGACTTTGATGCAAATACTGCCGGTTTAAAAGTTCTCATCAAGACTTTTCATTTGATACCCCACTATATGGGGAGATTCCTCTTAAGAACATATTTTTGTTTTTACTCAAACATTGAAGAGTACTCTAACTTACGCCTGCCCAAAAAATGTTGTGTTCCTAACTTATGGGGCTTGCGAGAAAGCATGGACAAACAGTTAGGTTGCGTTTTAATAGGGTATTGTAAAATTATTAAACAAAACCTTAAACAATAAAACAAGTTCAGTTTTTTGTAATGTTCTTTGGATAATATGTAATTTTTAATAAAGTTGGTTGGTTTTTTCTCCTTTATCCAATTAATATATAATAACTACCATTTAATAAAAATAAGGTATTGTTTTTCGATTGATTTTTTTAATTGCAATATTGTTTACATTTTGAGTGCCATGTGGGCAATTAAGTTTTTGGTTCTTTTAATGTTTTGAAACTTGGCTTATGATTTTATAAAATTTTAAATGATTGATGAAATCAGTCGACTTTGACTCAAAAATACTGCTCAGGCGATTCGGACAAAAATCTGTTGCATGTCATCTCAGCAAGGAAGAGGTTTTAAAATATACGAAAAATGTAAAGTTCCAAATTAAAACATTTTTAATTCATAGAATCTAGCTTGAAAATTGCAAAGTTTGCGTGCTAACAAAAATTATCCACATAAAGGGGAAATTATCAAAGAGTGTACTCCTATTAAACCGATTTATTGACCGATAGATGGTTACTACTACATAATTAAAGTGAACAGTTAAGTTTTCGTGTATTGATCTTTTAGCTTCTTACATTCCTTGATGAAACCTTAATAGTTGATAAATTCAATGATTTAAAGTTACTACACAGCGGCCGCTACTATCGGTACAGTTCCTAAATTTGAGAAATCATATTTCGAACTGCATCGTTTTAATTGCAAATACGGACATGAAACTGATTTAGAGATCGCAACATTGACCAACGTATGTGATATATTCATATTGCATATTTACTGAATTGTCGAGATTCCCTACCATCTGACAAATCTACATTTTGTATAATAGCTTTTAATTTTTCTAAATAGTCACTCCAAGTATTGGTTCGAATCATATAAGATTCAATTTGGCTTTTCTGACCTTTCAGTTGAAAGAATGAAATATATTCCCGAAGCTATAATACGCTTTCAATTCTGGTACCATCGTTCCGATTCATTTTGAGCATGCGTTGAGTTAGTAGCAAAACCAAGGGTACAACCATTTCAAACAGTGGTAATTTGCTGACAGATTCAGTAGGAAAGCTTTTATATGTGGAAATGACTCTAACATTTTTTTACGAAGAGCAGTCGATGCGGATAATGAAGTGATTACTGTCAGGATCGCATATCTTCTTCTTCTTCTTAGCACTACAGCCTCTCTCGGGCCTTCGCTTCCTGCAAATAGCGCCTCCAACTGTCTCAGTCCATTGACCGCGTCCTCCAATCCCGAAATCTGAGCAGCGATAAACTCTCTTCGTCGACCGAGTCAGACTAGCGTTTCCTCGGTTTCCCCACTGGTCTCCGGCCTTCAGTTCTCCCAACGAATACCCTTTTGGTTACCCGTTGTTCGTCCATATGGTTCATGTGTCCAGCCCATTGCAGCTTCCGCAGTGTGAATCGTTGAGACCTCAGGCTCGTTAAAAATTTCATACAGCTCATCGTTGTATCGAACTCGCCATTGGTCTCCGTCTAGCTTTGCTCCAATTATTCGCCTCAGTACCTTACACATTTTGAAATGACCTCCGTCCAACAATACAAACACTTCGACCCACGCCAACATCTAACCACAGAAATTCAACATCATTCCGCCACAAAAACTTAAGCAATTGCTCACACGTCTTCGTACGCAGATCTCTATCGCAACCATTTACCGGCCCTCATAAAGTACTAAATCGATTATCAGAAGTACTATACAAAATCGACGTAAATGGGCCCTCAATAAACGTGTCCTTCGAGCAATTGAAGCCCGTGTGCCTCGAAGAACTCCCAAATACGAACAGCTACTCCGAAATTAGCCAACCCAGTGCTGCAGCGACTGCAGCGCAGTATCCGAACTGTGAATTCCGATCCACCGTGCCGCAATCGCCCAAGCCCTGGATACCAATAAATCCACCGCCACCAAGCATTACGCGCATTAGCTCGCCGCTACAAGGTTTCGATGTTATGGACTCACCACCAGAGATGATGCAACGCTCAAAAGAGAATTAGGCAACAACGCATGAGATGACAAGCAGTAGTCAGTCGATGACGCCATTCGATGCAAGCAACACGCAATCCCGACCGTGTACATGCCGATACGTGATTATTGTTAGTTGTTAAGTTAAATAAATTTATATACAATGACGACGCTTGTATTGTATTGTGTGATACCCACAAAGTAAAACTAACATGGGTCCCTGGTGCAGAGGCGGACTTACTTATGGTGCCACTCCTAGGCACGATTCGGCCTGCCGCCTTCTTCTGTTTCGCTAATAAAGGAAACGCATCAAGTTAAAAGGCATATTTAGTTTTACCTCGCGGGGACACTTTTGTTTACAGCTTTTTCCAACAAAGGTAGAGTGAAATAAATTCTTTTCCAATTTTATTATTACAGAGAACGCATGTGAATAAATTAACCGCTAGCTACGGTTCCGTTCACGACAAAGTCGATTAAAATTTTCTACGTCTACTTAAAATTGTCTTTTTGTAACGCATTTTTTTATATACTTGTGTATTAGAAATATTTGATGTACTATAAGATTAATAATATCGTATTATATAATTATATACTATATTCTAACGTAACTATCATGAAGATATTTATACCTTCAGATTTCATTTGTTGATGATTTAAAATAAGAAAAATCACACGATTTGTATGTTTTATTTATTGCACCTAAGACGTTGTACTTAAAAAAAAAACAAGAAAAAACTTATATTTTTTCGCTATTATGTAATATTTGATAATGATAAAAGAATATTGTGAAATGTTATGATCAAAGAATATTGACATCATATGTAGATGCTTCAATGTTAAGAATCGCGAAAGGATTCAATTTTTCTTCCTTTAGGGTAGAACGTAAATATGAAATAACCCTTTTTAGTGATGAAAACGACCTTTCAGTGGAACAGTTGCTAATTGCAGTACACAAATATATTCTCAGAGCTATATCTACATTAGGAAATATATCCTGGAAGTTCTCCTCTCTGAGAAACTTGTTCATAGAAATAAGTGTGGCTTGAACATTGTTTTAGTTGATTAACTTTGAAAAATGTACGCGCTCACTTCCAAATGATGACTCTAGATCAGTATTGTAAAGTTTTTCTTGTTTTGCTACGTGTTCTAAAAGACTGTTGGTTTTGAGTTTGAAAGGTTCGAACATATTGAAAATCGATCAGCTACTACAGAGTACGCTTTCTTTATTTTTAGTAGTTCACTTCTGAGTCTGTCGATAATGACATAAAAGGTTTCTACTTTAAACTTTTCTCTCCCTGTAAGGACAACTTCTTCTCCACTCTCTTCGCGTGGACGACTTTTCTCTTCTTCAAAAATTTAAAAGAAGTTTCATAATCACTCTCGCATCGATCCATTGCCTTCTTTTCGTATACATCAAACATATTATCAAGATAGCCCATATACTCAAAAAAAGAACTATAAAGTCGATTTGCTCTTTCAATGGACGTATCAATACTTTGGAGAGTTTCACTCACTTTTCCAAACATTTCTAAAATATCTATCTAAATTTCCAACATCAATGCATTTTCAAACCTGTACATGCCATTCAATATACCGCAAGCTTAATTTTCTTACAAGAGGTTTTTAATACGGGTCCCTTTGATAAGTGATGAGGGCTTCAATTACAGCTTCCCTGTGTTCACACAAGTTTTTGCAAGCATCTTCACGTGCGTACCACCTTGTATTAGATAAACTCTTCACACTTTTAGTTTTCGGTACCTGGCAATGCATTAACTTCTCCCAACGTTTTATAGATGCTGTGAAAAAACTGTGGACATTTTGTATTAAATTGAAAAACGTGCATGCTTCTAGACAACAACTAGTAGCACATGTACCTACAAAGTTAAGTGAATGTGCTGCACATGGGACATAAAGCGCTTTGGGGTTAATTTCTTTAATACGAGCATGTAAGCCGGAATAAATTCCAGACATATTACTTGCGTTGTCATAGGATTGCCCTCGTCAGTCAGTGATATTAATGGACAGTGAATCTAAAAGATTTAATACAGTGTCCGCCAAGTTCTCTGATTTGTGTCCGGAATTAGGAATAAATAATAAGAATCGTTCAACAGGTATACCATCTTTTCGAATATACCTTATTACAAAAGTCAATTCGGTGTGAGAGACATCAGGAGTTGAACCTACTATTACTGAGAAATATTTGGCGCTCTTAATTTCATTAACGAGGATCTTCTTGACTTTACTAGCAAGTAAATCGACAACTTCATCACATATTTTTGATGAAAGGTAGGAGGTATTTCCTGGTCCAGAGTTACCGTGTCGTTGAATGTGATTAGCCAGAAATAGATAGAATTCAGCAATCAGCTTTGATGACATCATAAACTCCCCATTGTGCAAAGAACCAAATTTTTCATCATGACCATGAAGACGGCGGCCTCTGCTCGTCAATTTTTTTACTCTGAAAATAACTCTTCTCCAGTATTTTGTTTCGGCTTCTATATACGAATCATAATGACTTGTAACAGTTCCTAAGCACTTTTTTCGTGTTAATAGATCTAACTCAAAATTTTTATGGTCTTGGGAGTTTTCGTATGCAGACAAAATACTTGCAATATTTTTCCAGTCTGATATACCTTCTTCTTCTTCCTCGTTGTAGCACTACAGCCCTTCTCGGGGCTTCGCTTAGTGATAGTTAGAGTATCTCATTTTCATGACCGTATTGATTTTTTCGGAAGTTGGTTTGGTCAGTACCATGCTCCCGTGTGCCTGCTTAGCTATGATATGATCTGATTAAATCAGTATATATCACCACTGGGTGAAAACTCGTAGTCTGTCCAAAAAAACCCCTGAACTAAATCACGTTGCTCCCAACGAGATTTGAACCTGGGACCTGATATACCTACAGTAGCAAGATTTGATCTTGTGGAGGCCACATATTTTGAGCCGAAAAGTTAGCATGGAGTCACTTGATATTATTTCTCCGTTAGCTAGTAAAATAGTCAAAATCGGGTAAAGAAGAATATGGATATTTTACCTAAATTATGTTACAAATGACAAAAGGTAAACACATATAAAACACTTTTGTTCAGAACTAAGAAACCTGAAATCGATTGTTACTCGCAGTCAAATCTTTGCATGGTGATAGATGAACGAGAGTTATCACTAGAAACGATGGTGTAGGTGATGGGCATAATGAGTTTTTATGGTCGGGAACAGAATATTTTATAATGAACTAAAAGAAACTTTTCCTGTCAAATTAATTTGATGGTCACATTGACTAACAATAAATGATCTTATGATTTACCGGTAAAGAAAAAACAAAAATGACACCTTTCAGCTGCCGCCCCTAGGCACGTGCCTAGTGCACCTAAAGGTCAGTCCGCCACTGCCTCCACTGATGAATTAACCAGTGGGCTTTAAATCTATCTCATTGAGTTTCAGACTCTCATGCTGAGGGATGAATTGTTCTTGCATATGAACCACATCATCAGGATGTTATACCCGATTGAAAGAATGTATGAGGGCTCTACCACCAACGTGTTGCCCCACTCTTGTTGTCAGCCGTAACTGCACTTGTCATGGACGAGGTCCCCCCTTGACATCGCGCGTGTTAGTGAAAAAAATAGGTAGGCTCCACGTAAATTTGCCGCGGTCCTTTCAATTTTTCTGCTCATGCCTAGGCCCTGTTCGATCCTTACGATATTGAGATCTTCCAATTCACACTCGTTTTATTTACTAATTGTAGTGTGAGTTTTACGCTAGCGAAACGAAGCTACCTCATGACACCGCAGAAGCTAGCTAACAACACGCATGCGCATCGCCAGGCGAAACTCTTTCAGCTAAGCTCGGTCATTTTTAAAGCTCACTAATACTTACGCTGAAAAATTAGCTTCCGTGCCTAGTACGGACAGTGAAAACAGAAGAAACGCTACAAGTGTAGTATTTGTAAATGTTTAGAAACCGTCATCTCGAAAGAAAAGTGGTCTAGTGAAACCTCATCTTTGAACTCCATCTCAATAAGCCGAACAAGTTTTTCGGTGGTCCCTGTATCATGTCTTCTTTTTAGTGATCAATTATTCATATTTTGTCCATAAGTTATGCACACCTTATGTCAACTCATGATGAAATTTGGCATCAAAATATATGACGCGGATGGCTTTCCGCATCTCTTAGCTTTTTAACCGCTCTTTTAATACCTGATCTGGAACAGTTTTATCACTTTATACCCATTTGGGCTTCCTTTAAAAAAATCTCAAAAGGTCACTTCCATTTTCCATATTAAACAAGGTGAGTAGACAGACCTACACTCATGTCAGGAGGGTTTTGTACCAGCAACAAATAAAGTCAAGAAACATGTCAAAATGATGTGCACGTTTAAAGGAAAATCTATTGTTTCTCCATTTTCAACGGTCGCCATTTTGTTCCGAACTAACAAAAATCACTCAAATCATGAATTCCAAAAAAAATGTATTGTTATAAATCTTACCTGGAAATTTTAAGAAGATCAAATCAAATTGCAGTGGTTGAACCAATGGGAAGTCCATAAAATACCAAAACCATGTGTTATTGTTGTTGTAATTGCGTAAATTTCAAATGGCTATAACTTCCTCAAATATGATTGGATTTTCATCAAACTCGCAGAGTATTAGGCCCGTATGTATAGCTACTTAAATAGGGTACCGATACGAGTTTATTGGGGAAAATTTGTTGTTGTTGTACTCATAAACATCTACCTCTATGATTTTTTTCAAATTTTTCAGATCACAGGTGTCCAATTCTCAATTAAATACAGAAAATATCGAAACTGGGTGAACATAAAGTCAAGCATGATACTGACCACATCACTTTCTCAATACAGTCAAGCACTGAAGTACTTTAATTTCAATACACCACGGTCCAAACTAGACTATAGGATGACGCATTATTATTAATATGAGAAATGAGATTCGCAATTTTGATTGATTTCTTTTCACATCATGATCTTGTCTATTCCATTTCTTCCCCTTTTTGTGTTTGTTGATTAATGTCTGTGGTCGAACACGGGTAGTGAATTCGCCGGCCAGAATACCTACGAGATTATAGACAGCTAGCTATAAAATGACCCCTAGGAAACACTCTCTGCAAGTTCAAGAGCCGTGGGTATAACAGCGTCTGCATCAGCTAATCATCAAAATAATTTACCTTACTTATAATTGTTTGTACAGTAATTTTGTTGGTTATATTAGTACAAGCTACTACAAGATTACTATCACAATGCAGACTTTAACATTCAATTTTAAATGTTAAACTCCAACTCGAAACAGAAATTAATATTTATCGAAATTTTTGAAATTTTATTGTACAAAAAGGAAATGATTCCTTACTCACCAGCTTATATCCAGATCCAAACCGCTTCTTCAAAAAGAAGGGAGTTCCGCTGCAAGCCAACTTTCCTTCCGACATTATTGCAATGCGGTCTCCCAGAACATCAGCTTCGTCCATTAGATGAGTCGTCAATAGAATCGTTCGTCCCTTCTTCTCCCGTTGTAAAAGCTGCCAAAGAGCTCGTCTGGCCGCAGGATCCATTCCCGCTGATGGTTCATCACAAAGAACAAATTTTGAATCTCCACACAATGCTATACCCACTGACAGCTTCCTCTTCATGCCTCCCGATAGAGTGCGCGACAGGGCATTTCGCTTATTTTCAAGTTCCAATCGTTTAAGATACTTATCAACTTCCTGAGCAATTTGATTTTTAGGTACTCCTTTCAATAACCCGTAGAATACAATATGCTCCTCAACTGTTAACTCATCAAAAAGGACATTGTATTGAGGACAGAATCCTAGATTTTTTCGTATCGACGGAAAGTCCTTAAGCATATTATATCCATTTACAATAGCTGTGCCAGATGTTGGGGGAATCAATCCTGTGATCATTGAAATTGTAGTCGTCTTCCCGGCCCCATTATGACCAAGAAGTACTGTTATTTGATTTTCGAACATTTTCATATTCAGCCCATCCACAGCTACCTTGGGCCCAAAATGTTTGCGTAAATTGACGAGCCGTATACCAACGTTGTTTCCATTGCCGAATTCATTTTCGAATCGATCATCGTCCACGTCAGGACTCGTTGCAGATAGCTGCTCGTCAACATTCTTACTTTCATTGGTCCAAAAAGACTTTGTGAACGGGAAGTACCATTTGTAGGCAGTTCCATAGGAACCAGGCATAATTTTCTCTATGTAATTTTAATTTTTTTTGTATCGTCTAAGTGATCTAGATTCATACTGAATTCGTCTATACATATATATATATATATATATATATATATATATATATATATATATATATATATATATATATATATATATATATATATATATATACATATATACATATATATATATATATACATATATATACATATATATATATATATATATATATATATATACATATATACATATATATATATATATATATATATATATATATATATATATATATATATATATATATATATATATATATATATATAACATGTTGAGCAATTCATATTTCCCAAATGAGTGGAAAAAGGCTAAGGTATTTCCGATCTTGAAGAAAGGAAAAGAATCTTCATGCTCCAAAAGCTATCGCCCAATCAGCTTGCTGCCTAACATCAGCAAGGTGTTTGAAGTGATACTCAACAGAGCATTAAACGCCCACATTGAGGAAAATGAGTTGATGCCAAATTGCCAATTTGGTTTTCGTGCCAGGCATTCGACCACACATGCAATAACGAAAGTAACCTCAGACATCTGTTGGAAACTAAACGATAGACAATGTGTTAGAGCATGTCTCATTGATATGGAGAAAACCTTTGATACGGTATGGTTAGATGGACTAATTTTTAAACTCCTTCAGGACAAGTTCCCCAGACACCTTGTCGCCATGAAATGTAATGTGTTATACGGGAAATCGTTTGTTGTAACCGATGGAAATCTGACAACAATGCGCGAGTTCAAGGTCTTGAATGGTCTACAGCAGGGAACAGTTACTGCGCCTCTGCTCTTCTCTATCTTCATTCGCAAGCTATTGAACGGCTTTGATTTTAACGTCTCGCCAACGCGATCATTGGTAGCGTTTGCTGATGATCTGATCATCTATACGGCAGACCGAAAAGCTACAATAGTTCAGAGCAATCTCCAAAAAATGTTCAATGATGTGCAGCTGTACACTGACAATTGGCGAATGAAAATAAATGCGAAAAAGTGTGAAACAATCTTGTTTCGGACAACACTGCAGGGGGTCAGTCAAGACCTGAAACGTAATTGGAAAGATTTCCACATCATGGCTGGCGAGGGTAGTCGAACGGGTTCCACATAAATCCTGTGTTCGATACCTCGGTGTTTATCTCGATCAGTATCTGTACTATACTGAACATGTGAATCATGCTCAGTAAGGCACTTAAAGTAGTCATGGCCCTTCGAAAGCTCTTTCATTCCAGATACATTGATCAAAAGGTCAAAATTATCTGTTACAAGACACTGGTTCGACCAGTTTTGACATATGGATGTCAGATCTGGTACAACCAGAGTGCTAGTATTATGGAAAAATTAAGAGTTTTCGAAAGAAAATGTCCGTGCATGCACTGGTTTGTACAGAAAGCCTGAGACGGATGTAAACATTATATATCGAATAGAAGAATTTATCAAACTGCTGAAGTGACTAGAGTCGATATCTTCATATTAAAGCTTCTTCGGAATCATATCGCAAGATCTGTGACTGTGAGTGAAAACCCTTGGATTTCACAGCCGTTCCACCCTACAGACGGGTATATTGCGACTTGCCTCGCTACTGGCTTTATTCCTCCAGAAGCATTCGTGTATTTGGACATAAATCGATATGTTTTGATTCTGACGGTGTCCCAGTCATATATCACATATATCGACGGGCCACCGATAAGAAGATAAAATATCCTCCGAATTTGAGTTCACGAGACCAACAGTTCCAATGGAGATACTCATTTGCTAGATTCGTTGGGGCTGATCGAGTTGAGACGGGGCAATCTAGGTATTGGTGGCTGAATGACAATGTCTAAATTATTCGTGTTTATTTTTCAGTTTTGGTGTTTTTCGTTTAGTTTTTGAGTTTCAGCTCATTATTGCTACATTTAGTGTTGTTTCTTTTTGTTAAAAATTAGGTATAGGTCAGTGTTTACGGATTGACTCTTTTGCCAATCCGGGATAGTTGATTGATGTTTTTTTTACTTTAATATCAACGGCACTTGAAACCGTGATATTGCGTAGATTTATTGATGGTTCCGTTTAGACAGCCACGGCACTTGCACCGTGATATCCTCTTTAATTAAAATAAAAGTCAAACAACAACGGCACTTGTGACCGTGATGCTTTCGTTGATTCAGGTAGTGAAGCAAAACAATTCTGTTATCAGACTAACAAATTTACTTTATTTTCAATTCTATTTATATTGCACTTACTTGCTAGCATTAACCAAAACCAAACAAAGTTCCCACGTCGTCAGCAAAATACGCATTTACCTTGACTACCTAGACATCTAGGCGTCGTATAGCCAAAATGTAATGCGAGATAAGATGTGCACTAGTACGAGTACTAGTAAACATGAACTTGATATGAACAATTAGTGTATTTTGCTGACGACGCGTCTGGTAGCTTGTGGGAAAATTTTCTATCCATTCAAATTAAAATTTTCTGGTGGGAAACTTAGTTTTAGTTTGGGATGAATGGTGAAGATGATTATGAACATCCTCCCCGCGTTGAACGTCGTTCAAGATCCCGGTTTCACACTTTTTCGCATTTATTTTCATTAGCCAATTGTCAGTGTACAGCTCTACATCATTGAACATTTTTTGGAGATTGCTCTGAACTATTGTAGCTTTTCGGTCTGCCGTATAGATGATCAGATCATCAGCAAACGCTACCAATGATCGCGTTGGCGAGACGTTAAAATCAAAGCCGTTCAATAGCTTGCGAATGAAGATAGAGAAGAGCAGAGGCGCAGTAACTGTTCCCTGCTGTAGACCATTCAAGACCTTGAACTCGCGCATTGTTGTCAGATTTCCATCGGTTACAACAAACGATTTCCCGTATAACACATTACACATCATGGCGACAAGGTGTCTGGGGAACTTGTCCTGAAGGAGTTTAAAAATTAGTCCATCTAACCATACCGTATCAAAGGCTTTCTCCATATCAATGAGACATGCTCTAACACATTGTCTATCGTTTAGTTTCCAACAGATGTCTGAGGTTACTTTCGTTATTGCATGTGTGGTCGAATGCCTGGCACGAAAACCAAATTCGGCATCAACTCATTTTCCTCAATGTGGGCGTTTAATGCTCTGTTGAGTATCACTTCAAACACCTTGCTGATGTTAGGCAGCAAGCTGATTGGGCGATAGCTTTTGGGGCATGAAGATTCTTTTCCTTTCTTCAAGATCGGAAATACCTTAGCTTTTTTCCACTCATTTGGGAAATATGAATTGCGCGACATGTTGTTGAACAATATGCAATAATTCCTAATAGCAACCTCAGGCAAATGTCGGAGAATTACATTTGGAATACCATCAGTACCACATGATTTCTTGTTGTTTATCTTGCGAAATATGAAACACAAGTCTTCATAGCTGACAAAATAATCAATAAGATTCAAGCTCGGTATGAGGTCAGATGTTAATGTTTCATTGAAATGAAGAATTGATTGGCCGTTCAGGCTTGATTTGAAGTCGGAAACTTTTGCTTCAACGACCTCTGAAAAAATTTCGTTCCCTCTCTCAGGGTTTGGTAGATGAACCAATTCAAAATGTGTTCCAATCAGGGCAAGTTTATCCAATCCTTCACAAATAATCCTGTTTCCATTTCTATCCGGAGTCGTACTATCAATTTCGATACCAGCCCTATCGAGAAGATTTACCTCATCACTAGTGACTTCAAGATTCGATACCTTCACTCGAAACTTCTTGCGGAATATGCTATTCACTTTCGCAAACACGCCATCTGGGTCCTGTGGGCTAATACCCCTCAATTTTTCCGCCCATTGATTGCTGACCTCACTCCTGAAGTATGACCGGATTAAGTTCCGGACATTCTTCAGGTGTAATTTCAACAAAGCCAACGAGGGATGGTTGTAATCCAAAAATCGTCGATAAATATTGTTGACGCGTGTGAGAAGAAGGCTTTTCAATCTTTTCAACCTTGCGATGGTTGGTGTTTCATATCCTTCCATATTGTTTCGAAGTTTAATCTTGGGAACTACTTTTTCAATCGTTTCCAACGTCAGCTTCTCTAACTTCGACAAATAGACATCTATTTCATCGTTAGTTAGATTCCTGTCATTCGGAACCATTGAGCAAGAGCTGCCACCATCAGAAGGGGGACATTGCTTCTGGTACTCGCGATTAAACTTCTTTTGAAACTTTCCCCAGTCTGTTTTTTTGAAGTTCAACCGATGATTTTCGTGTTGAACTGGAATGAGGAAGAAATCATCCCTGTGATGATTGATTTCCATTACGATTGCGTTATGGTCGCTATCATAAGGAAGCACCTGCAGTTTCCGTTGAGGACTATTAAAGTTGAATTCGAGTCTTGCGTCAGCAATGCAAAGGTCCAAATATGAATTTGTCCTAGGGTATGTTGGGAACTCCGACCCATAAAGATTGCACCTGTATTCAATTTGGTTCTCTGTTATCCATGATTTCAGGAATACACCTCTTGGATTATTGGTGGCGTTCAGCCATGATGTATGCTTGGCGTTCAGGTCACCAGCAAGAATATAATAGTTATGCAGCCTGTTCAATTCGAGTATTTCAAACAAGGAATTGAGTTCCTCCTTGAGCTTAAGAACAGTTCCACCAGTTGCATAGGCAGAGATAACGATGAGGTTATCCCCACCTGGCAGTGAGATTTTGATAACGGACACTTCAAGAGATTCAAAGCTTTTGAATTCGACTTTAATATTTTGGAAACGATAGGGTCTTCGTACCAATATCCCGGTGCCACCTCCCCCATCACCTATTACCCTATCGTTTCTTACGAATTCAAAATCCCTGAATGTCATGGAGTGCCATGAATTGAGGTGGGTTTCGGTTAGAAGCAGGATGTCAGGCTTTTGTCTGGCAATGAATTCAAGGAGATAATCACGCCGATGTAAAGTAACAATGGAGTTGACGTTGATCGAGATGAGACGAATCCTATCCGTGGGAATGTGGCTGGATGACAACTTATTTTGAGGCATTTGAAAGTCCTAAACGCTGAAAAACAATGTTAATTTTCGAATCTTGTTTATCGATTCGCTCTGATAAGGAATTTATTTGCTGATAAATTTTAAGAAGCAGCTCATTATTGCCACTTACATTATTTACACTATTTTCCGCATTTTCTGCTGGTCCTCTAGCGGCTTGCGCAAATGATACTCTGGGCTTGACGAAGTTCGGAGCTAAGACACTGCGGTGTATTTGTGTTTGCTTTGGGGCAGATTTCAATCTTGCATCCTGATATCGGGAGCATCCTCGATATGATGCCGGGTGACCAAAAACACCGCAGTTCACACAATATAACTTCTCTTTTGGCTCCGTCTGAGCCAATTTGCACTCACCGGGAGCATGCACGTCTTTGCATTTAACGCATCGGTAATGCATGGCGCAGTTGGCAGCCGAATGCCCAAATCGTTGGCAGCGATAGCACTGGTTGATTTCTCGCTTCTGGAGGCGTTCCCACCTCACCACTCGAAAATTTAAATACCTGATTTGCTGAAGAGCGCTTGGACTGCTCTTATTTGTTATTTATACCAAATAAAGTGGTGTTTTTTTTTTCTACCGTCGACCTTCTTGTCGCGAATGTTTTCACTGAGATAAACTCGATTTGTGGTGCTGTTTCCTTGAGAACCTGAAGAAGATCGACGGTATCTTCTCCGCAGTCCAAGCCCTTCAGCAAGAACGTCTGGTTCTTCTCGCTTTTGGGGGTATGGGTGAAGTGCGGAACCTCCCCAGAATTCAAAGCATCTTTCGCTGATTTGAAATCAACCAGTGATTTCGTTCTAATTGACAGCTTCTCAGAATTTATTCGTTTGATTTCGAAATTTGTCAATTTGTTTTCGGCTGCCAACAGCCGAACCATGTCTTTTCCGCTTTGACCGAAGACATTTATTGGCGGAACTTTCTCGGTATTCTTGGCTACTTTTTGAGGACCAGCAGAACTACGGGCTGGTTTCTTCTCCCTATTTCTACTTTCATTATTTTTATTTTTTAAATATAAGATAAAATTATCGTTTTTATTACCTTCGTCTACCTCCATGTCCTGTTGGAGTCCATCCAGCGCCGCAAAGTAGTTCTGGCTTTCGTTGGTGCCACCAGCACTTAATACCTCTTCAGTTATTATTGGAGTTGCAGCTTTCTTCTGTTTTTCGATTTTTTGTATCGGACCACTCTCTTGAACTTTTTTTGCCGTCTTGAACATTTCTTCGTATGTTTGAATTCTTGCTTTCAACTCTTCGATTTCACTTCGAAGGCGGCACACTTCCTGTCTATCCTCGAGCACTTGTGTTTTGCGACCGGCATCTGCGGTATCCTGGGTGCTCGTGTGTCTCCGCTTGTTGACACTTGCCAATTTCACACCGTCACTCTCCCCGGGGCCCCCCAACGGAGGGAAGCCGTCGGGCTCCTCCATACAGCAGTCCCGAGTTGTCTTTGGTTTGTTGCCTTTTCTTGATTTATTGGTTTGGTTGGTCGACGCCTTCGACGATTAATTCTTCCCCAATAAAATCAAAACTTGCTTTTGACTGACTCGTATAAAATTAATTCAATTATTTGAAACTGACTTTTGTGAAAAATTAATTAATTTTTAAAATTAATGACAGGAGCGATTAAAAACACGTCTACACGCAACGAGTGCTAGACGTAGAATTGAGTATTGGATGTCTTCCTTGATTCAATGTTTGACGAAAGCGTCTGGATTTTTGCTTCAAACAATTCCTTATATTTTGAATGAAGTGACGCAATGGAAGTGTAGTAGTCGCTGATGAAATAGTCATCCTGGGGTTGAACGCCAGGATGGTTCCTGATCTCAGTATCGGTGGACTCGAACTGCTCCCATGCCTCTTCCAGTCGCCGCAATCGCTCTTGATAATAATCAAAAGTCTTTCGCTGCGCCGGATCCTTCCCCACGTTTGAGATGATCCTCTGAATTTCCTTTCCAGTGACCTCCTGGTTGGCGATGAGTTTTTCCATATTGAAACTGTTTTAAATGTGAATAATGCGAAGTTTCCTCGAATATGAAGAATACGGATGTGTCCCTGGATGCGAAGAACCGGAATTGTCCTTGTATCCGAAGATTGCAGGTTCGTGTCCTGTCACGGTCGCCAAATGTTTACGGATTGACTCTTTTGCCAATCCGGGATAGTTGATTGATGTTTTTTTTACTTTAATATCAACGGCACTTGAAACCGTGATATTGCGTAGATTTATTGATGGTTCCGTTTAGACAGCCACGGCACTTGCACCGTGATATCCTCTTTAATTAAAATAAAAGTCAAACAACAACGGCACTTGTGACCGTGATGCTTTCGTTGATTCAGGTAGTGAAGCAAAACAATTCTGTTATCAGACTAACAAATTTACTTTATTTTCAATTCTATTTATATTGCACTTACTTGCTAGCATTAACCAAAACCAAACAAAGTTCCCACGTCGTCAGCAAAATACGCATTTACCTTGACTACCTAGACATCTAGGCGTCGTATAGCCAAAATGTAATGCGAGATAAGATGTGCACTAGTACGAGTACTAGTAAACATGAACTTGATATGAACAATTAGTGTATTTTGCTGACGACGCGTCTGGTAGCTTGTGGGAAAATTTTCTATCCATTCAAATTAAAATTTTCTGGTGGGAAACTTAGTTTTAGTTTGGGATGAATGGTGAAGATGATTATGAACAGTCAGGTTTATATTATGTTTATTATATTAGGTTAGAGATAAGGTAAAACGCTTAGCTTGGGAACATTGTTATAGATTTTTTTTTAAGTATAAGATAAAGTTTTTTGATAGCATTTATTAGAATCAAGTTAAAACATATTAGGTGTAGGATCAAAGTTCACTGTAGTGTTAAGATTATAAATAATTTTAGAATAGTGTTGGTTGGTTTTTTCTCCTTTTTCCAATTGAATTTTAAAAATATGTAACAATCTTCATTGATTTGAATTTGCTAGAGTTTTTTTTTAAATGTGTTTAATGATAACGTACAAATTTAGAGAGCCATTTGGGTCATTAAGTTTTTTTATTGTTATTGTTTGGATTTTGCTTTATATTCTTTTAAAATTTATAACGATTAGTATTAAATAAAGCGCTTTTGACTTTGACTTTGATGCAAATACTGCCGGTTTAAAAGTTCTCATCAAGACTTTTCATTTGATACCCCACTATATGGGGAGATTCCTCTTAAGAACATATTTTTGTTTTTACTCAAACATTGAAGAGTACTCTAACTTACGCCTGCCCAAAAAATGTTGTGTTCCTAACTTATGGGGCTTGCGAGAAAGCATGGACAAACAGTTAGGTTGCGTTTTAATAGGGTATTGTAAAATTATTAAACAAAACCTTAAACAATAAAACAAGTTCAGTTTTTTGTAATGTTCTTTGGATAATATGTAATTTTTAATAAAGTTGGTTGGTTTTTTCTCCTTTATCCAATTAATATATAATAACTACCATTTAATAAAAATAAGGTATTGTTTTTCGATTGATTTTTTTAATTGCAATATTGTTTACATTTTGAGTGCCATGTGGGCAATTAAGTTTTTGGTTCTTTTAATGTTTTGAAACTTGGCTTATGATTTTATAAAATTTTAAATGATTGATGAAATCAGTCGACTTTGACTCAAAAATACTGCTCAGGCGATTCGGACAAAAATCTGTTGCATGTCATCTCAGCAAGGAAGAGGTTTTAAAATATACGAAAAATGTAAAGTTCCAAATTAAAACATTTTTAATTCATAGAATCTAGCTTGAAAATTGCAAAGTTTGCGTGCTAACAAAAATTATCCACATAAAGGGGAAATTATCAAAGAGTGTACTCCTATTAAACCGATTTATTGACCGATAGATGGTTACTACTACATAATTAAAGTGAACAGTTAAGTTTTCGTGTATTGATCTTTTAGCTTCTTACATTCCTTGATGAAACCTTAATAGTTGATAAATTCAATGATTTAAAGTTACTACACAGCGGCCGCTACTATCGGTACAGTTCCTAAATTTGAGAAATCATATTTCGAACTGCATCGTTTTAATTGCAAATACGGACATGAAACTGATTTAGAGATCGCAACATTGACCAACGTATGTGATATATTCATATTGCATATTTACTGAATTGTCGAGATTCCCTACCATCTGACAAATCTACATTTTGTATAATAGCTTTTAATTTTTCTAAATAGTCACTCCAAGTATTGGTTCGAATCATATAAGATTCAATTTGGCTTTTCTGACCTTTCAGTTGAAAGAATGAAATATATTCCCGAAGCTATAATACGCTTTCAATTCTGGTACCATCGTTCCGATTCATTTTGAGCATGCGTTGAGTTAGTAGCAAAACCAAGGGTACAACCATTTCAAACAGTGGTAATTTGCTGACAGATTCAGTAGGAAAGCTTTTATATGTGGAAATGACTCTAACATTTTTTTACGAAGAGCAGTCGATGCGGATAATGAAGTGATTACTTTCAGGATCGCATATCTTCTTCTTCTTCTTAGCACTACAGCCTCTCTCGGGCCTTCGCTTCCTGCAAATAGCGCCTCCAACTGTCTCAGTCCATTGACCGCGTCCTCCAATCCCGAAATCTGAGCAGCGATAAACTCTCTTCGTCGACCGAGTCAGACTAGCGTTTCCTCGGTTTCCCCACTGGTCTCCGGCCTTCAGTTCTCCCAACGAATACCCTTTTGGTTACCCGTTGTTCGTCCATATGGTTCATGTGTCCAGCCCATTGCAGCTTCCGCAGTGTGAATCGTTGAGACCTCAGGCTCGTTAAAAATTTCATACAGCTCATCGTTGTATCGAACTCGCCATTGGTCTCCGTCTAGCTTTGCTCCAATTATTCGCCTCAGTACCCGTCGCCCAAAAGCGTTCAATATATTTGTAGATGCTTGGGTTAGGGTCCATGTTTCACACCCATAGCATAACACAGGTTTTATCACAGATTTGTATACTTGAAGCTTTGTTTTCCTGTATGCGAGTACAGTATCGAAAATGTGAGCGAATTTGTGTTATTTAGGCGCCAAAATGACGAGAAAGAGTAACGAAAGAGGCGAAATACGCCAAAGAATACAGCTTGGAAATACAATAAAATATTTTATTGTTTTGACGATCTTGAAGACCAGCTGCACCTGGTTCATATCTTTATACTGTTTCTCGTCATTTTGGCGCCTAGGTACACAGATTCGCTCACATTTTCGATACTGTACTCGCCAAGTGTGAAACTTTGTGTGCTTGAGGTATTTTTCCTCGACTGCATCATGAGCATTGTTTTATATTCATTGATTTGAAGCCCTACTAGTTTTGCTTCGCTGTCGAGTTGTTAATGACCGTGACAAAAAGTTGATGTCGTCCGCATAGGCTACGACTTGGCTCGACTTGTATAGTAATGTACCTCGTGTATCGACAGGTAGCTTCCGTATGACGTACTCCAGAGCCAAATTGAATAGCAATGGGGCCAGCCCATCTCCCTTTTTCAGCCCGATATTTGTGTCAAAGGCATCGGCGAGTTGATTATTGACGCAGACTTGGGAGGTCATCGCCGTCATTGTCATTTTGGTAAGACGGATTAATTTGGCTGGGATGTCAAAGCAGAGCATTATTTGGTACAGTATGTTACGACAAATACTGTCGTATGCTTGCTTAAAGTCAACGAAAATTTGATGTACGTCTATGTTGAACTCCCAGCATTTTTCAAGTACCTGCTTAACAGTGAACAATTGGTCGGTTGTCGATCAACCTGCTCTAAAACCACCTTTTTTTTGTGGTAGGGAGGTGAAGGCATTTACGCCCGCCGAGTCTGGCAGTGTGGGACTCCCATGGAGGATACCCTTGGACTACCCACTAAACACCTCCCCTGTCAATCTGAGAACCTAGCCTGGAACCGTTTGACACATTCAAGCTGGGGAGTCCCTTTCCTAGCGGGGGGGGGGGGGAAGGGAAGAGGAAATGCCAGAAGAGCGATCCCCCAGCCCCACCACCTCCGGCTGCTGTGAGTCCCTTTTATATTTTAGGACTGCCCGAGCATAATGTGCCACCTGGTTCCATTTGTCAACCGATTCGAGCATCACCGCAACTATATTATCCGGGGTGAGCTCTCCCGTCTCC
This sequence comes from Odontomyia ornata, assembly GCA_963969285.1. Lineage (NCBI taxonomy): Eukaryota > Metazoa > Arthropoda > Insecta > Diptera > Stratiomyidae > Odontomyia > Odontomyia ornata. The sequence continues at coordinate 1,464,055 of OZ017744.1, read as the reverse complement.
CTGTAGAGTTCCCTTCGCAGCCTGACCCATTTTGTACACGCAAAAAATGTGTGACAGGCATTGTCCTCCTCTCCTGGGCAAAACCGACAATCGGGAGACCGTGACTTACCGATCTTGTGCAGGTAAGACTGAAAACACCCGTGCCCGCTCAAAAGCTGGATCAGATAGAAGTCAGTCTCACCATGCCTTCAATTTAGCCACGGTCTCACATCCGGGATGAGGCGCGCAGTCCACCTTCCCTTCGTGCAATTCCCCCCAAGACTGCTGCCAATCGTTGAGCGAGCGTTGTCTCTCCTCGTGGACAACCATCTCCCTCGCATCCTCGTTTCGGCGCAGGTAAATAGCACAGCGCTCTCTAGCAAGGAGGGCGACAGGTATCACGCCTGCAATCACTCTCACCGCCGAGTCGGAGACTGTTGGATACGAAGATGCAATTCTCAGTGCTCCTCTTCTCTGTACTTGTGCCAATCGTTTTCGGTATACCTCCTTGCTGAGAGCGTCGCCCCATACCTCTGCTCCGTACAGTAGCACTGACCCTACAGCACTCATCAAGAGGAGTCTTCTTGATGGGCTGGGTCCCCCTACGTTGGCCATAAGTCGACTCAGGGCCGATATTCCCGAAGGCCTTCTCAGCCGTTGCCCTGATTTCCTCAGAGAAACTCATCTTCGAGTCGATCAGTAGCCCCAGGTACTTCACCGCTGGCTTCGATTCGATTTGTATATCTCCAATACTGATCATCCTTACTCTAGGGATTCTCTTTTTTGTCAAGATGACCACTTCGGTTTTCTCCAGTGCTAAACTCAGCCCGCGAGCAGTCATCTAGTCCCTCACTCGGCGCATTAGAATACCTAGCCTAAGTTGCGCTTGTTCAACGGTGCGTCCAGCGACCAGAGCCGCAATATCATCCGCATAGCCGACCAAGCGTGACTCATCTGGCATCTCAAGTCTCAGTAGCCCGTCGTAAGACACGTTCCACAGGTCCGGACCAAGGATAGATCCCTGGGCAACACCCGATGTAATTTCCATCCTTCGTTGGCCCTGTGTCGTGTCGTAGAGCAGGCTTCGGTCCTTTAGATAGTTCCTCAAAAGCCACATTAGATATTCTGGAACTTGAAAAGAGTTTTCCAGCGTGTCCAGAATATCCACCCATCTAGCGGAGTTGAAGGCATTCCTGACGTCGAGTGTCACCAACAGGACGATCCGTCGCTTGGTGCGACTATATGCCTCTGCCTTTTGGACCGCGTTCACCACCTCTGCAATCGCATCAATGGTAGAACGTCCTGCTCTAAAGCCGTACTGCCGAGGAGATAGGTCCCCAGCAGCACGAATCGCGTCAGTGAGTCTTCCCTTGATGAGTTTCTCTAGCACTTTCCCAGCCGTGTCTAGCATGCATAACGGGCGGGATTTCCTTTCCCCTTGCTGATCAGCACGAGCCTCGCCACCTTCCATCGTACCGGGAAAACCCCGTCCCATAGGCAAGCGTTGAGCTTGCAAGTTGAGCAGCAAGTCAGGACAATGGTGATAGACGAGCCGCAACACCTCAGCTGGAACACCAATCAATCAATCAATCAAAAGCGCTTTATTTAATACTAATCGTTATAAATTTTAAAAGAATATAAAGCAAATTCCAAACAATAACAATAAAAAACTTAATGGCCCAAATGGCTCTCTAAATTTGTACGTTATCATTACACATTTAAAAAAAAAAAAAAAAAACTATGGCAAATTCAAATCAATGAAGATTATTACATATTTTTTAAATTTAATTGGAAAAAGGAGAAAAAACCAACCAACACTATTCTAAAATTATTTATAATCTTAACACTACAGTGAACTTTGATCCTACACCTAATATGTTTTTTTAGCTGGAACACCATCTGGACCTGGAGCCTTCCTCGCTTTCAAGGAGAGGACTGCCTCCTCCAGTTCAGGCTGTGTGAAGAGTGGGCACTCGACTGCTGTTTCACCATGGACAGCGTCAATACGGACGGGATGGGTGGGGAAGAGTCCCCGCACTATCGCGTCCATCTTTTCCGCGTCATGTATACAAGGCTTCCGTAGGGCACCAAGTTTCCCTGTGACCAGCTTGTAGCCAAGGCCCCACGGATCCTTGTCTGGTCACTCTTTGCTTTTAGTACCGTAATCTCCTCGTTTGCTTCGGATCCTTGTTCACATTGTCCACTAGGTCTTGCCAGCAGCGAGCCTTGCTACTGTTGATCAGTTTGCGAAGGCATTTCCTGGCTGACTTATATGCTGCCACCTGGTTGCATGCCTCGTCACGGTTCCGCGCCCGTTGAGCCTCACGCCCAAGCTTGTGACACTCCCTCCGCTTTTCAGCGATTTCAGTAGACCACCAGTACACTGGGGGCTTGCCGTGCCGAGGTCTTCGACGGGGCATAGAAGCGCAGCAAGCAGTCGTGATTATGCTCATAGTAGAGTTCACCACGTCTTGAGCTCCCAGTTCTTCCGTCCCCTCCGGAGCTCCCTGCAGCGGCTCACCTGCTGTGAGAACCTTGACGAACCTCTCGACGTCCATTCTTCCAATGTTCCATCCAGTTGTAGAAGGCCGAGAGCACGGACGTCGGGAGATAGCATCACTTATCTCAAGCAGAATGCACTGATGATCACTGGCTGAGTAGTCCTCTGATACTTTCCAGTTGTGTATCCTCCGTACTAAGGACTCCGAGGCGAATGTCACGTCCGGTATGGTTCCCTCACAGCCAATACGGCGGAAAGTCGGCGTATTTCCGGAGTTTAGTACGACGAGGCCCGTCCTGGCCGCCATTTCCAGGATTCGTTTTCCCCGCGGATCCGTCCGAGGCATACCCCATTCGATTGCTTTAGCATTGAAGTCGCCCCCAACAAGCACTTTACCCTCTGCATTCGAGACAGCGCCCTCCAGAGCATTAAGCTTGGCTTGGAAAGATGATATCGGCTCGTTAGGCGTTAGGTAGACACTAAAGAAGGTGATCCCTGAACACCGAACCCACACGAAACCATCCCCCCGTCCACAACTCTCCGCTTGAAAGTCACTGTCCCGAACCCAGATAGTGGCAGTACCAGTTTCATCAGAGTACCATAATGCAGGACTCTTATTATGGTTTTGCTCACTCAGCAGCAAGAAGTCGGCTTTCCTGTCCCTCGCAAACTGCTCAAGCAGATTTTGGGCGGTTGAACTGCGGTGTAGGTTTAGCTGCAGGATGCGGGTCATCGAAGCTCTGATATTGCCTTGGCTAGGGCTTCCTGGAACACCCGGCATTTTCCTGATCCCAAGACGTGTCCAAAATCAGGTTGTGGATCAGCATCCTTGCAAAGAATACAGTGTGCCTCCTTCGTACACTCTTTTCTTTTATGTCCCATTTCACCGCATTTGTAACATAGGGAACTCCTATCGGGTCCTTTGCATACTTGTGTGGTGTGACCATAACCAAGGCATTTGAAACATTGAAGAGGCGTTGCTCTTCGCCGTATCCTACAGACAACCCACCCTATTCGTACTTTGCCCTTGTTCAGGAATTGTTCGGCGTCCTTTTCGGTCACGTCAACTATGGCCATGCGTTGTCCCCTGTTGTTTTCTGGTGTCAGTCTCGCTTTGATCCTTCCCACGCTAGGGAACTCCCTTTTGATGGCCTCTTCTACCTCGGCTAGATCCGTCACGCAGTCAATGTCCCGTATTTCGATCGTTGCCATCGGCTCGAGCGGGGCTATAGTTGCGCTTTTGCCAAGGACTTTCTTTACTGCGTCACACAATGCTTCTTTATTGCCGGCCTCTGCTCCGAATTCGACCAGTATGTGGCCCGACCGCGTTGGTCGTACTACTTTAATGGTAGTATTGGTGTCTTCGGGCTTACGTTTCCCCTGATGTCCCACAGCACCTCCGCGTAGGATCAGCCATCTTGGGGCTTTACAAGCAGTGCCTGCTGCCGGGGTCTTCGTCGGGGCTTCTGCCTCTCCTGTTTTGCATCAGGTCCTTTTTCTAATTGGGCGTCCGTGCGAATTTTGTTTCTGGCTTTTTTTGAAGGAGTTTCTTTGCGGCTTTCTTCGTTCCTTTTGTAAGCACTGTCTGGAACCCCCGATCTGGTGCTCCACGCCCGTCAAGTGCCTCTTCCTTCCTTCTTTTATCCCGATCTCCTTCGATTGGGCTAGACGCCATTCTTTTATTGACTTTTAATGATGGAGCTATCTGCATGTCGCCTTTAGATTTCGCCCCAAGCGCCTCTTTAGCCTTCTGTTCATCTTCGGCCCTTAACCAGCTCCTCCGATAGTGCCCGATGCGATCTAGGAGCTCCTCTAGTTCAAGGAGCCCTTCCTTTGCTACTTTGCTAATTTTTGGGGAGTCGCATGCAGCTTGTATTCTTTTCAGAACATCTCCCGCTTTTCGAAGTAGTCTTTCCTCTTCGTATCGCTGGGCCGCAATTGTACCTTGCAACCATCCTTGGGAGAGGTTTTCGCGTTCTGTTTCCGAGTGCAGCACTTCCGCCACACTTTCAACGGTGGCGGTACAATCACGCGGTGTCTGGTCACTCTTTGCTTTTAGTACCGTAATCTCCTCGTTTGCTTCTGGATTTTTCGTTGCAATGTCGGGATTTGTGACCCTTGCATCGGTCGCTTTATTAACGATCGCAGCCGTGACAATCGAATTTTCGGTGCTCTTTATGTTATCTTCCACTGCTCGAACACCTGAAGCATCTTGCTGAGTCTCCCGCTTCTCCTTAACAGGACGCTCGGGCGTTCGCATAATTTTTTTGCTGCACCCAAACGCCGCAGGAATCTCAGTCTGCACCAGACTGTCTGCTGTTCTCCGTTTTTCGTCTACCGTCACTGTCGTCGTGTTAGTCTTCGTTTTTTTCGTGGTTAGTACAGCTCTCGATGTACTGCTGACAACGTGGCTGCAACCGCTGGTTGCGTCGTCGTTATTATTTTTGGTTTCATTTTTTGGATGTTTTTGATCTTTTGATTTTGTTTGCTCCATTTTATTGGGTCCCCCCTCGGCGCCGCTATCTCCGCTCGTGTGTGTAGTCGCCTTTTTGGTCCCATGGTTATCTTTGCAGAGCAGGGAGGCCATGCGAGGGTTGGCACAAGCCCTTATGGGGACAAGTGCTCAGAGCCAGACCAGCGCTAATCGGGAGTCCGTCTCAACCGAACCTACACCACCAACCCAATGGTGCGAACTTCGAACGTACTCCGAGGCCTGTCAAGGTTTTACCGGGACGGAGACGGTATGATAGTTGAATTGGAGCCGTTCACACACGAGTTTCACCTCGGCGCTACTGTGCAAAGCAACTAGGTCCAAACCCTCACATCCGCCAGCCCAAAGCGTCAATTCCAGTTCGTTGTCCAAAGCGTAGTCCAGATACAATAAGAGTCGTTACCTGTCATCCCAGGAGGGAACCTCACGGCACCCCCCATATCCTCGGGTCCGTGGGGGTGGCACTCCCCAAAGAATGCTAGCCTCCAAGAATGTTCTTGTCGAACGGCTTTCTCTCTGCGGGAATTTCCTCGGGTACGTGGGGCGGAACTCCCCAAAGAATGCTAGCCTCCAAGAGTGGTCTTGTCGACCGGCGTTCCCCCTGCGGAGTTTCCTCGGGTACGTAGGGGCGGAACTCCCGAAAGAATGCTAGCCTCCAAGAGTGCTCTTGTCGACCGGCATTCCCCCTGCTCTAAAACCACCTTGATACTCGCCAATAATACAGTTGGCGTATGATCCGATTTTATTTTCTAAGATCTTTGAATATATTTTGCACCCCGTACAAAGTAGTGATATGCCTCTGTAATTTTCGCACAGTAGCTTGTCACCTTTTTTGTGAATAGGGAATATAATTGATTGGCTCCACTCTTTCGGCATATGTGTAATGAATTTCGAAATGCCCGTATAGGACACGGGTGCCGATGGTCTGGCACAAGTGTCAGCGAGCTATAAACACCGAGCTCAGCTAACTAGCTTCGCTTAACGACCGCGTACGCGTGCTTGACGACTAGCATTTGCGGGATCATATGAGGCGGGTTCTTGTCGAGCCACGAAGCTACACTACAAAATACTTATCACGCGTACTCTACTCTACAAGACGTACCGATCACTTTTTATTATCTTTAGAAATGTTCTATTAGGTGTCAATTAAGCTACTCTACAGTAATTCAATATTTTTTTGCCTCGTTAAAGTTAGCGGACACGGAGGCTTGAGACAAACGCAAACATTACACAAAAAGCAACCGTTACTTTTCCCGAAGAATGTCGTTGCATTACAAGGGGAATGTCAAACCTGAAGATGTTAAAGTGGCTGAAGTGAACCACTCATCTCTGCCTAAAGGATGGAAATTTGACGGATGTAGTTTACTTTACACTAGTAAAACAAACTAAGCAGTTTCGACGGGGTGACCACCTTATCTCTTCAGGAGCAGCCACTCCTGATCACCACGGGGCTGCTCGACTGCTTATGTTTATTACATATGTTTATGTTGCCATATATGCTGGATGACTTTGTGAATAGCTTTTTGAACACTGCTGCCACCATATTTGATGAGCTCCACTGGAATCTCATCGATGCCCGGTGCTTTATTGTTCTTTTGGGCTTTGATGATGGAACCCACTTCATCCAGAGTTGGTGGGCCACTGAAAGCTCTTCGCAGACATCTATAAGCTCCGATGTTCTGGAGCTGTGCGGAGGATTAAGGAGGTTCTTGAAATATGATGCCCATCTTTCCTTAATCTTGGTTTCATCAGCGATGATGTTGCCGATGTCATCACGACAGAGCGTGGTTTTGGGCTGATAACCACGTTTCAGGCTTTTCAGTACTTTGTATGCTTGTCTTGTGTTGTTGCTTGCTAAACTTACATCTCATGTCTTGAATGTCGTTTCCAGGCCAGTTCGTTTCCTGAGTTGCCAGTATTTTTAATTTATATTGACTGGCCTGTTGTTAAAGATCCTTAACAGCGCTAGGGTAATTGAGTGATCTGATATTCTAGGATCCAATGCCATACTGCTTTTTTCGTTTGCGAGGTCGTTGCCGTGAGTCCCATCCATAAAGTCAAAGTCAAAAGCGCTTTATTTAATACTCATCGTTATAAATTTTAAAAGAATATAAAGCAAATTCCAAATAATAACAATCAAAAAACTTAATGGCCCAAATGGCTCTCTAAATTTGTACGTTATCATAAACTCATTTCATCAAAAAAAAACTATAGCAAATGCAATTAATTACGATTATTACATATTTTTACAATTCAATTGGAAAAAGGAGAAAAAACCAACCAACACTATCCAAAAATTATTTATAATTAATACACAACAGTGAAACTTTGATCCTACACCTAATATGTTGTAACTTATTTCTAATAAAATACAATCAAAAAAACTTTATCTTATACTAAAAATACTATAACAATGTTCCTAACCTAAGTGTTTAATCTTATCTCTAACGGAATATAGTAAACATTACATATACCTAACCTATACCTGATTTTAACAAAAATATATAACAATACTAAATGTAGCAATAATGAGCTGAAACTCAAAAACTAAATAACGAAAAAAACCAAAACTGAAAACAAACACGAAAAATTTAGACATTGTCATTCAGCCACCAATACCTGGATTGCGCCGTCTCAACTCGATCAGCTTCAACGAATCTAGCAAATGAGTATCTCCATTGAAATCGTTGGTCTCGTGAACTCAAATTCGGAGGATATTTTATCTTCTTATCGGTGGCCCGTCGATATATGTGATATATGACTGGGACGCCGTCAAAATCAAAAACATATCCATTCATGTCCAAATACACGAATGCTTCTGGAGGAATGAAGCCAGTAGCGAGGCAAGTCGCTATATACCCGTCTGTAGGGTGGAACGGCTGTGAAATCCAAGGGTTTTCACTCACAGTCACAGATCTTGCGATATGATTCCGAAGAAGCTTCAATATGAAGATATCGACTCTAGTCACTTCAGCAGTTTGATAAATTCTTCTATTCGATATATAATGTTTCCAATCCGTCTCAGGCTTTCTGTACAAACCAGTACATGCACGAAGACATTTCCTTTCGAAAACTCTTAATTTTTCCATAGTATTAGCACTCTGGTTGTACCAGATCTGACATCCATAGGTCAAAACTGGTCTAACCAGTGTCTTGTAACAGATAATTTTGACCTTTTGATCAATGTATCTGGAATGAAAGAGTTTTCGAAGGGCCTTGACTACTTTAAGTGCTTTACTGAGCATGATTTTCACATGTTCAGTATAGTACAGATACTGATCGAGATAAACACCGAGGTATCGAACACAGGATTTATGTGGAATTCGTTCTGAACTACCCTCGCCAGCCATGATGTGGAAATCTTTCCAATTACGTTTCAGGTCTTGACTGACCCCCTGCAGCGTTGTCCGAAACAAGATTGTTTCACACTTCTGCGCATTGATTTTCATTCGCCAATTGTCAGTGTACAGCTGTACATCATTGAACATTTTTTGGAGATTGCTCTGAACTATTGTAGCTTTTCGGTCTGCCGTGTAGATGATCAGATCATCAGCAAACGCTACCAATGATCGCGTTGGCGAGACGTTAAAATCAAAGCCGTTCAATAGCTTGCGAATAAAGATTGAGAAGAGCAGAGGCGCAGTAACTGTTCCCTGCTGTAGACCATTCAAGACCTTGAACTCGCGCATTGTTGTCAGATTTCCATCGCTTACAACAAACGATTTCCCGTATAACATATTACACATCATGGCGACAAGGTGTCTGGGGAACTTGTCCTGAAGAAGTTTAAAAATAAGTCCATCTAACCATACCGTATCAAAGGCTTTCTCCATATCAATGAGACATGCTCCAACACATTGTCTATCATTTAGTTTCCAACAGATGTCTGAGGTTACTTTCGTTATTGCATGTGTGGTCGAATGCCTGGCACGAAAACCAAATTGGCAATTCGGCATCAACTCATTTTCCTCAATGTGGGCGTTTAATGCTCTGTTGAGTATCACTTCAAACACCTTGCTGATGTTAGGCAGCAAGCTGATTGGGCGATAGCTTTTCGGGCATGAAGATTCTTTTCCTTTCTTCAAGATCGGAAATACCTTAGCCTTTTTCCACTCATTTGGGAAATATGAATTGCTCAACATGTTGTTGAACAATATGCAATAGTTCCTAATAGCAACCTCAGGCAAATGTCGGAGAACTACATTTGGAATACCATCATTACCACATGATTTCTTGTTGTTTATCTTGCGAAATATGAAACACAAGTCTTCATAGCTGACAAAATAATCAATTAGATTCAAGCTCGGTATGAGGTCAGATGTTAATGTTTCATTGAAATGAAGAATTGATTGGCCGTTCAGGCTTGATTTGAAGTCGGAAACTTTTGCTTCAACGACCTCTGAAAAAATTTCGTTCCCTCTCTCAGGGTTTGGTAGATGAACCAATTCAAAATGTGTTCCAATCAGGGCAAGTTTATCCAATCCTTCACAAATAATCCTGTTTCCATTTCTATCCGGAGTCGTACTATCAATTTCGATACCAGCCCTATCGAGAAGATTTATCTCATCACTAGTGACCAAGATTCGATACCTTCACTCGAGACTTCTTGCGGAATATGCTATTCACTTTCGCGAACACGCCGTCTGGGTCCTGTGGGCTAATACCCCTCAATTTTTCCGCCCATTGATTGCTGACCTCACTCCTGAAGTATGACCGGATTAAGTTCCGGACATTCTTCAGATGTAATTTCAACAAAGACAACGAGGGATGGTTGTAGTCCAAAAATCGTCGATAAATATTGTTGACGCGTGTAAGGAGGCTTTTCAATCTTTTCAACCTTGCGATGGTTGGTGTTTCATATCCTTCCATATTGTTTCGAAGTTAAATCTTGGGAACTACTTTCTCAATCGTTTCCAACGTCAGCTTCTCTAACTTCGACAAATAGACATCTATTTCATCGTTAGTTAGATTTCTGTCATTAGGAACCATTGAGCAAGAGTTGCCGCCTTCAGAAGGGGGACATTGCTTCTGGTACTCCCGATTAAACTTCTTTTGAAACTTTCCCCAGTCTGTTTTTTTGAAATTCAACCGATGATTTTCATGTTGAACTGGAATGAGGAAGAAATCATCCCTGTGATGATTGATTTCCATTACGATTGCGTTATGGTCGCTATCATAAGGAAGCACCTGCAGTTTCCGTTGAGGACTATTAAAGTTGAATTCGAGTCTTGCGTCAGCAATGCAAAGGTCCAAATATGAATTTGTCCTAGGGTATGTTGGGAACTCCGACCCATATAGATTGCACCTGTATTCAATTTTGTTCTCTGTTATCCACGATTTCAGGAATACACCTCTTGGATTATTGGTGGCGTTCAGCCATGATGTATGCTTGGCGTTCAGGTCACCAGCAAGAATATAATAGTTATGCAGCCTGTTCAATTCGAGTATTTCGAACAAGGAATTGAGTTCCTCCTTGAGCTTGAGAACAGTTCCACCAGTTGCATAGGCAGAGATAACGAAGAGGTTATCCCCACCTGGCAGTGAGATTTTGATAACGGACACTTCAAGAGATTCAAAGCTTTTGAATTCGACTTTTTCAATATTTTGGAAACAATAGGATCTTCGTACCAATATCCCGGTGCCACCTCCCCCATCACCTATTACCCTATCGTTTCTTACAAATTCAAAATCCTTGAATGTCATGAAGTGCCATGAATTGAGGTGGGTTTCGGTTAGAAGCAGGATGTCAGGCTTTTGTCTGGCAATGAATTCAAGGAGATAATCACGCCGATGTAAAGTAACAATGGAGTTGACGTTGATCGAGATGAGACGAATCCTATCCGTGGGAATGTGGCTGGATGACAACTTATTTTGAGCCATTTGAAAGTCCTAAACGCTGAAAAACCATGTTAATTTTCGAATCTTGTTTATCGATTCGCTCTGATAAGGAATTTAATTGTTGATAAATTTTGAGAAGCAGCTCATTATTGCCACTTACATTATTTACCCTATTTTCCGCATTTTCTGCTGGTCCTCTAGCGGCGAGTGCAAATGATACTCCGGGCTTGACGAAGTTCGGAGCTAAGACACTGCGGTGTATTTGTGTTTGTTTTGGGGCAGATTTCAATCTTGCATCCTGATATCGGGAGCATCCTCGATATGATGCCGGGTGACCAAAAACACCGCAGTTCACACAATATAACTTCTCTTTTGGCTCCGTCTGAGCCAATTTGCACTCACCGGGAGCATGCACGTCTTTGCATTTAACGCATCGGTAATGCATGGCGCAGTTGGCAGCCGAATGCCCAAATCGTTGGCAGCGATAGCACTGGTTGATTTCTCGCTTCTGAAGGCGTTCCCACCTCACCACTCGAAAATTTAAATACCTGATTTGCTGAAGAGCACTTGGACTGCTCTTATTTGTTATTTGTACCAAATAAAGTGGTAAGTTTTTTTTTTCTACCGTCGACCTTCTTGTCGCGAATGTTTTCACTGAGATAAACTCGATTTGTGGCGCCGTTTCCTTGAGAACCTGAAGAAGATCGACGGTATCTTCTCCGCAGTCCAAGCCCTTCAGCAAGAACGTCTGGTTCTTCTCGCTTTTGGGGGTATGGGTGAAGTGCGGAACCTCCCCAGAATTCAAAGCATCTTTCGCTGATTTGAAATCAACCAGTGATTTCGTTCTAATTGACAGCTTCTCAGAATTTATTCGTTTGATTTCGAAATTTGTCAATTTGTTTTCGGCTGCCAACAGCCGAACCATGTCTTTTCCGCTTTGCCCGAAGACATTAATCGGCGGAATTTTCTCGGTATTCTTGGCTACTTTTTGAGGAGGACCAGCAGAACTACGGGCTGGTTTCTTCTCCCTATTTCTACTTTCATTATTTTTATTTTTTAAATATAAGATAAAATTATCGTCTTTGTTACCTTCGTCTACCTCCATGTCCTGCTGGAGTCCATCCAGCGCCGCAAAGTAGTTCTGGCTTTCGTTCGTGCCACCAGCACTTAATACCTCTTCAGTTATTATTGGAGTTGCAGCTTTCTTCTGTTTTTCGATTTTTCGTATCGGACCACTCTCTTGAACTTGTTTTGCCGTCTTGAACATTTCTTCATACGTTTGAATTCTTGCCTTTAGCTCTTCGATTTCACTTCGAAGGCGGCACACTTCCTGTCTATCCTCGAGCACTTGTGTTTTGCGACCGGCATCTGCGGTATCCTGGGTGCTCGTGTGTCTCCGCTTGTTGACACTTGCCAATTTCACACCGTCACTCTCCCCGGGGCCCCCCAAACGGAGGGAAGCCGTCGGGCTCCTCCATACAGCAGTCCCGAGTTGTCTTTGGTTGGTTGCTTTTCTTGATTTATTGGTATGGTTGGTCGATGCCTTCGACGATTAATTCTTCCCCAATAAAATCAAAACTTGCTTTTGACTGACTCGTACAAAATTAATTCAATTATTTGAAACTGATGTAGTAATCTAAGAACGATGGCTCTAAAAGCAGCGCTGACACAGGCACACAGCACGAACGCAATTTAATAAGGATTCAGTCGATTCAGTCACCTTCCCCATCGCAACACTCGTTTTTTTTTTTCGCAGGAATAATAAGTGGAAAAATTTCCTTTGTGCTTAACACCCGGGAAACAAAATTCTAAAAATGTTTAAAAATTTCTAATGTGTAGTATCTTATTACAATATCTTTTGAAGATAATTTAACGAATTGCGGTGTAACGCGGTATGCAAATGCTTAGAACGAAACGGTTAACCCCTTTTAATTATGAATGCTAAAATCATTGTATCATTTAACCTGTTAATTATATGAACGCTAAAATCATTGTATCATTTAAACCCCTTAAAATTTGTCTAATTCTTCCGATTTTTCCCACCTAATTACGCCTAATTATCATAAACGACAAATTGCCTTCAATTGATAACTTAATTGAACCTACAAAAGACAGTGAAAAGGGAAATTGCAAATACCGCCGTCATAAACTACAAATGATAAGGAAAAAGTACATTTGATAGCAACAAAAACCTTCAATTGTGTGATTTCCCCCTTTCTGAATGGGTTCGTATTGTTCTACTTGCCCATAAAGTGTCGTAGTTGCTTGAGTGTGGAGAATATTAAATTGTGCTTGCGAAATTTGCATGCTATTGCGTCGTAAATCGTGAAAATGGGTGATAACTACATAACAACATTGGAAATTGGAATTATCGGGGAGAGTGGCGCCGGCAAGTCGAGTCTGATGCTTCGTCTGACAAACGAGGAATGGGATGGAGATCAGGAGTCTGCTCGAAACCGCCAGACAGCGCGGACGCCGCGTAAAGAAGAAGCGAGTTGGGAGTGAGAGGAGATTGCGGGCTGATCAGAATATCGCCGAGACACGTGGAAAAGTTTCTCGCGTAAAAGACAGTGAAATATTGTAAAAAAAAATAGACGATAAAGTTATCGTGCAAATTGTGAACACCTTGTTAGTCGTGTGGGTTAGCGAAAAGTGGAATAAAACTCGTGTTCCGTCAAAATCTAGTGGAAGTGTTTTCGCTTGGGTGTCCAAAGGTTTCTCCCTCCCTTAAATCATTTGTCGAAAAGTTATTCTTTAGTTCCCAGAAATAATCAGGTCCCCAAAGGAGATATGAAACGAAGAAACAATTTGAAAATGTGGAAAAAGGCGTCATTGATTTGCCCCCGAATTTAGTAACAATTAGTTACTCAATGCACTTAGCATGTAACGGATTTGTAATTAACCGTTAGCTCTTTTGTCGGAAATTTTTCGAAATGCTGTGATGCAACTTCGCTTCATCGATTAAGGAAGTCGGTTCGCGTGGAATCGTTGTTGTTAATGTACTGTACATGTTCCAATACAAATTCGGAAACTCCTCCACAATACTTGTTAGAAGAAGCGTGCACACAGAGATGAATCGTGAGAATACAAACAAACTGGAACGTTTCACAGAAGTACACAGAACACTTTCATGGAATAATTTCTGTGTTTGAATGGTGCATGCTTGGGGTGAAATGAACTAGTGAAGGATCAGAGAGCAAGTCTTCGAAGAAAAACCGGCAACCCGAACAAAATAAATACGCGTTTGATCGACAAATATCTCTTCGAATCTTCTCACGTTTCCCTATGTGGCAACGAAAAAGAAAAGTACGGTAGTTCGCAAATGTAGATTTAATTAGACACAAGAGAAAAAACTAGTAAATACACGGTTGATATTTGCGTGGAAAAAATAAAAGTGCGTGTGTGGTCGGAGTAAATTGATCGCGATAGAAATGCACAAAGTAATGCTTGCGAAGATTCTGTAGCAAGAAGTGAAGTGAAGGCCCAAATTTAAAGCACGTCGGCCAGTTGCACTAAACAACAAAGTGATAATAACGGTCCAGACATTGCCACACAGCACGCTCACCGTGGAAATTGATCCTAGTAAAACGATCAAAGAGCTGAAGCAGGAAATCGAGGCTGTCCATGCTTTTCGGGAATTGCAAGGAAAGGTTGCAGAATTGTCGGGAGAAGAGGAGGCTTACACATTATTCGGCGCAGACATAACTTGAGTAGTTCACATTATTTCAAGTAATAGAAAATTCATATTAGCTTTTGCATGCATGTTCATTTTCGCGTCTTATTGGAATCCCGTATGAAGTTCAAGTCACAAAACCTTAGAATTAAAAGCGTCGATTGAAAGTGTAGTTGTAAGAAAAGCTTATCAGTCGTGTTCAGATACAAGACGACCTGAGCATTAAGAAACATAATCTTGAAGAGATAATTTTCTCTATAGAATGTTATGTGGCATTCAATGAATTTTGTCGAAATATTTTTGGATAAAGTTCGCATGAAAATTATAGCACCATGATGTAATCAATTGCATATAGAACTTTGCTATCACACGATTAATTTGAATGAATCTGTCTGAGTTCAGAGCGATTAATTTGCATGTATCCATTTTTATACTGATTACGTTGTGCATCCAGAGATTACGCCTGGTTTTAGTAATTCTTGTTCGTGAACTTCAATGTATTTCTTGCTATAGATTTTTTTTGGCACTCTCAAATATCTGCACTTTACTAGTTTTCGATACCGGATATGTAAATGAGCATACTTATTGGTCTAATTTTGAAGGCTTAATTTTATATTCATACATATTTTAATCAGTTCTTGAAAGTGAACATTTTTTTTCAATTTCATGAAAAATTTTGGATTTTTAATATAATAAAGAGTATGTTCAGTTTACGCTTTGTCGATGTACTTGAACATCAAAGGCATTATATCATTTGCATTTAGTGATACTCCGTTAAAAGTTCCCGAAATTTGAATAAAAAAATAAGATAACATTACCTTATTATTTAATAATAATAATTATAAAATAATACTGATTCATTTATTTAAATAAACAAATTTACCTAATTATTTACCCTATAAATCTTTCTACTACCCATTTATATGACAGCACTGATTCAAATTCTTAGTAAAATTAAACCATAAGATAAAATATCACACCTAAAATAATAGCCTAAACCCATTCAATAAAAAGAATAACAATTTGAAATGATAAAAATCAAAGACAATATAAACAATAAATTTTGCACCATTCAAAAATATAAAAAGGTATTATAAATGACAGATAAAAAATTTAGATTAAATTCGAAGCTTTTGTGTTTAACGAGAGTTAATAATGATGTAATTTCTCAACTGGGATTTTAGAATGACAGTTCAGGTAAAATACAAGTATAAACGAGTATTTGTTGCAACAAAAAGAGATAATTATGGGACATGCAAAATAATCACTTGCAACATCGTTGTTCTGGCATTTTCCGCAGAAGTCTGTAATGTAACAGTATCTGAACATTATTCTTATAATTAAAAGTCAAAAATTTAATAAAGGGCGATAATTTTAGTCTATTAAATCGCTCTCTAAGAGCTTGGAATTAATTCTCAACCAGAGATTGCAATTTTGAAAACCCTGTTAACATCGCTCGTCAGAAAGGTAGATTGGAATTGAAACATTTCCTGTGTTGAAGATTATCTTTCTCAAATTGATTCATTACTAAAATTCTGCCTTTTATTTAAGTATTATTTATCACCATACAAAATGTACATAAGTGTAACATAAATAGTTCATTTATATTCAAATTCCAAATAAGATTTTGTGGTCAGCTATAGAGTATCAGAAAATGTGTAATACCGGAATTTAACCTGTTAGAAACCAATAAGTTAGATTAGGTATAGATGATCTAATGAATTGATTGAAAATTGAAAGAAAAAAAATAAAAATGAATTAAAAACGTACCCGAGGGTCTTTCCTTTCCTCCATTTCTAACCGGGTATAGGACCCGGTACGGTGGCAGGCTTCCCCCTCAAAATATGAGCCAGTCACCGGGTACAATTTAATCCTTTTTATTTCAGGTGACTTAATGGGTTGAGTGGCCCAAGCCAAGTGCCTTTTTATGGCATAAAGTTATGCAATTCCATTGTATAATTCTATGACATAAATTGGTCACCGGGGTACTCCCCTTCTGATGGGAAGGTTCATACAATTCAAGTTGTATGAGTTTTCCACTCAGAAGAGGAATACCTGGCCACTTCAACGATTTAACATTGGATTTATTCCGGTTGGGTGGGCATGAAGGGGCTCCACCACCACCCGGTTGCCCCTCTTTCATTTGTGGGCCCTGAATGTATTTGGGTAAGGACGAGGTCACCCCCAAATTAGTCTTTCTTGTCAGGTTGCACTTGTTCTCGCAACAAGTCGTAATTCCTTCGTGGAGGTTATCTACTGATTTGCGACTTCGGTCGTCCTCTCGAACTCTGCAAGCAATTCGTGAATGCGAAATGTTTTGTAGTGAGTCCTCGTGCCGGGGAAACGAACCCGCCCCACGACACCGCAATGCTAGCCTGCCAGCGCATTCACGCGTCTCCGGACGAGGGCATTCTCGGCAGGAATCAACACCTTCCTCTGCCGAGGCAGCAGAACATCGCTGCGGTCCTTCACGGACATATGAAAATCTATTATTCACTACAAATGGCGCCCAACGTGGGGCCCGAAAAGCCCGGCTGTATCATCAGTCGTGAGCACGAGACAGTCCATCGTCTCTAGGTGTCCCCACAAGGTGTTAGAAATTTTGGCGGGTAGATAACTCCCGAGGGTTTTTGCACTAATCGTGCCCCAGCAGCCGAGTAACTTCCGAACGTGTGTTGTCTTCGGACATCAATATCGTTTGGTCCTTCTTTTGATTTATACCTTGGTGGTTTACCACCATTGTATAACTAGTAAGGCCAAATTATATTAGAGTCCCTTTTTGTGTTCGGAGGTTATTATCCCAACATCTATTTTGCGGAGGATTCTGATCCGCTCCCCAAACCAGCGGTGCCTAAGTGTCTTAAATTACATGGATTTTGATTTCATGTGATTGGCTGATTAGCTAATCCATGACTATCCATGACAAGACACGCGCTGCTTGTGGATTAGAATCCCACCCTGGGCTGACAAGCTGTAACTTGAGAAGTTTGCTAATGAGGGATCACTTCGGAACCCTGATTTTCATGGTGCCACAAGAGAGTGTCCCTGAAACGTTTTAGAAGGATTGTGCCATGGTGTCCATACTAGGGAGACTGCCGAAAGCCAATTATATCACCAGTCTCGACCTAAAAGACGCCTTCTGGCAAATTCCACTCGATGAGGGCTCGAGGGACAAGACCGCCTTCACAGTGCCTGGACGACCATTATATCAGTTCGTCACAATGCCCTTTGGCCTGTGTAATGCGCCGCAAACGATGACCCGGTTGATGGACAAGGTCATCCCACCTCACCTGAAACACCAAGTGTTCGTGTACCTCGATGATCTTTTACTCATCACGGAAACGTTCGATCAACACCTCCTACTTCTACAAGAAGTAGCCCTGCACATCAGTAAGGCGGGACTCACCATCAACGTACAGAAAAGTAAGTTTGTCATGAAAGAAGTCCGATACTTAGGCCATGTCATAGGACATGGCACTATCAAAACGGATCCAGACAAAACGCGTGCGATTGATGAGTTCCCCTTACCAAAAACTGTGAAGCAGCTACGACGTTTCCTTGGTGTGTGCGGTTGGTACCGAAGGTTTGTTCGGAATTATGCAACAGTTTCAGCGCTCCTGTCAGACATGTTGCGGAAAGGGAAGTTCGTTTGGACCGAACTCAGCCGAAAGGCATTTGAAGAGCTTAAACAAGCCCTCACATCAGCTCCTGTCTTGCACAGCCCCGACTTCACGAAGCCCTTCTCCATTCATTGTGACGCAAGTCAACATGGAGTAGGAGCCGTGCTGGTGCAATTGACCGACGAAGGGGAGGAAGCTCCCATCGCCTTCATGTCCAATAAGCTGAATTCGGCCCAAAGGAACTATACTGTTTCCGAGCAAGAATGTTTGGCAGCGGTAATGGCTGTGAAGAAATTCCGAGCTTATATCGAGGGCCACCAATTCGAGATCATCACGGACCACGCGTCACTACAATGGTTGATGAACCAGGCAGATTTAAGTGGACGCCTAGCCAGATGGGCTCTTAAACTGCAAGGGTTCAAGTTCTCCATCAAACATCGGAAAGGAACCCAGAACATCGTACCCGACACTCTCTCACGGATGTTTTCCCCAGAGGGAGCCGAAATAACAATAAATGACGAGGACCCCATCGAAATAGATTTGGACAGCCCACATTTCGAATCAGATAGCTACAAAGAGTTGAGGCAAACCATAGCGACCCAACAGACACAGCTGCCTGACTTGAAGGTAATAGACGGCTATGTGTATAGACGAAACGAATACGCCACTGGTGATCCATGGCAGGAAGAAGAGTCTTGGAAACTCTGGGTACCGGAGGAAATGACACAACAGCTGATCCTCCGCGCACATGATCATCCGTTAAGTGCCCACGGAGGTTACGGTCGAACACTACGGCGACTAAAAAAATACTTCTTTTGGCCTAAAATGGCATCCCAGGTCAAAGACTACGTGAGCGCCTGTGATACCTGTAAAGGCACCAAAGCGCCCAACCAGCCTCTTCGACCTCCTATGGGTCAACTCAACGTCCCAGAACGCGTGTTCCAGCGTCTATACATCGATCTACTCGGTCCATATCCTCGGTCTTCCATGGGACACATCGGAGCTATAGTCGTTCTAGATCAGCTCTCAAAATTCCCAATGGTGGAACCTATCCGTAAATTCACAACTCCATCGATCGTGAAATTCTTAGAGAACCGGGTATTCCATGTGTTCGGAGTTCCAGAGAGTGTGTACTCAGATAATGGAGTACAGTTCCGGTCTCGGCAGTTTAAGAGCCTACTTGAGCAGTATGGCATTGAACACCAACTGACGCCCATATACTCTCCTCAGTCCAACGCGTCAGAACGGTTGAACCGCACCCTATTGGCCGCGATCCGTTCCTACGTCCACCCATCTCAAAAGGATTGGGATCGGCGATTGTCTGCCATCACATGCGCCCTGCGATCCTCGTATCATTCCGTCACCGGTGTCGCCCCTTACTTTGCCGCCTTTGGACAGCACATGATTTGCCACGGTAAATCATACCGACTGTTACGGCAATTAAAGTGTTTGGGAGACCCGGTCGTTGCGCTGGAGCCCCACGAACGTTTAGGAGACCTCCGCCAACAGATCGGACGGAAGATTAAGGCCGCAGGTAGTGCAAATGAAGCGCAGTACAATCTCCGGTCACGATCTGCTAATTTCAAAGAAGGAGATGAAGTTTTCCGGCGAAATTTCCGCCAAAGTGACGCCGCGGGGCATTACAACGCCAAGCTGGATAGGCGATTCCTGAAAAGCCGCATAAAGAAGGTAATGGGACCTAACCGTTACTTGATAACGGATCCATCGGGAAAAGAAGTGGGGATATACCACGCGAAAGACCTGCGCCGATAGATAATTGGGCACGTCTGTTTGTCCGTCCGCATATATTTTCAAAAACGCGCAAAGATTGTATACTTCCAGGCAAACATAGACATAAGTCAGTCCGTCCGTCTGTTAATTGTGTTCTTTTATTGTTCGTCATCTCTAGTCCCGACGCCGAAGGCAACCCGTGAGACACAGAAAGATCCTTCAGCTCCTTTTTCGTAATCCGCATTGCCTTGGGATCACGAGAAAATTAGCTGCCCTGTAGTAATCTAAGAACGATGGCTCTAAAAGCAGCGCTGACACAGGCACACAGCACGAACGCAATTTAATAAGGATTCAGTCGATTCAGTCACCTTCCCCATCGCAACACTCGTTTTTTTTTTTCGCAGGAATAATAAGTGGAAAAATTTCCTTTGTACTTAACACCCGGGAAACAAAATTCTAAAAATGTTTAAAAATTTCTAATGTGTAGTATCTTATTACAATATCTTTTGAAGATAATTTAACGAATTGCGGTGTAACGCGGTATGCAAATGCTTAGAACGAAACGGTTAACCCCTTTTAATTATGAATGCTAAAATCATTGTATCATTTAACCTGTTAATTATATGAACGCTAAAATCATTGTATCATTTAAACCCCTTAAAATTTGTCTAATTCTTCCGATTTTTCCCACCTAATTACGCCTAATTATCATAAACGACAAATTGCCTTCAATTGATAACTTAATTGAACCTACAAAAGACAGTGAAAAGGGAAATTGCAAATACCGCCGTCATAAACTACAAATGATAAGGAAAAAGTACATTTGATAGCAACAAAAACCTTCAATTGTGTGATTTCCCCCTTTCTGAATGGGTTCGTATTGTTCTACTTGCCCATAAAGTGTCGTAGTTGCTTGAGTGTGGAGAATATTAAATTGTGCTTGCGAAATTTGCATGCTATTGCGTCGTAAATCGTGAAAATGGGTGATAACTACATAACAACATTGGAAATTGGAATTATCGGGGAGAGTGGCGCCGGCAAGTCGAGTCTGATGCTTCGTCTGACAAACGAGGAATGGGATGGAGATCAGGAGTCTGCTCGAAACCGCCAGACAGCGCGGACGCCGCGTAAAGAAGAAGCGAGTTGGGAGTGAGAGGAGATTGCGGGCTGATCAGAATATCGCCGAGACACGTGGAAAAGTTTCTCGCGTAAAAGACAGTGAAATATTGTAAAAAAAAATAGACGATAAAGTTATCGTGCAAATTGTGAACACCTTGTTAGTCGTGTGGGTTAGCGAAAAGTGGAATAAAACTCGTGTTCCGTCAAAATCTAGTGGAAGTGTTTTCGCTTGGGTGTCCAAAGGTTTCTCCCTCCCTTAAATCATTTGTCGAAAAGTTATTCTTTAGTTCCCAGAAATAATCAGGTCCCCAAAGGAGATATGAAACGAAGAAACAATTTGAAAATGTGGAAAAAGGCGTCATTGATTTGCCCCCGAATTTAGTAACAATTAGTTACTCAATGCACTTAGCATGTAACGGATTTGTAATTAACCGTTAGCTCTTTTGTCGGAAATTTTTCGAAATGCTGTGATGCAACTTCGCTTCATCGATTAAGGAAGTCGGTTCGCGTGGAATCGTTGTTGTTAATGTACTGTACATGTTCCAATACAAATTCGGAAACTCCTCCACAATACTTGTTAGAAGAAGCGTGCACACAGAGATGAATCGTGAGAATACAAACAAACTGGAACGTTTCACAGAAGTACACAGAACACTTTCATGGAATAATTTCTGTGTTTGAATGGTGCATGCTTGGGGTGAAATGAACTAGTGAAGGATCAGAGAGCAAGTCTTCGAAGAAAAACCGGCAACCCGAACAAAATAAATACGCGTTTGATCGACAAATATCTCTTCGAATCTTCTCACGTTTCCCTATGTGGCAACGAAAAAGAAAAGTACGGTAGTTCGCAAATGTAGATTTAATTAGACACAAGAGAAAAAACTAGTAAATACACGGTGGATATTTGCGTGGAAAAAATAAAAGTGCGTGTGTGGTCGGAGTAAATTGATCGCGATAGAAATGCACAAAGTAATGCTTGCGAAGATTCTGTAGCAAGAAGTGAAGTGAAGGCCCAAATTTAAAGCACGTCGGCCAGTTGCACTAAACAACAAAGTGATAATAACGGTCCAGACATTGCAACACAGCACGCTCACCGTGGAAATTGATCCTAGTAAAACGATCAAAGAGCTGAAGCAGGAAATCGAGGCTGTCCATGCTTTTCGGGAATTGCAAGGAAAGGTTGCAGAATTGTCGGGAGAAGAGGAGGCTTACACATTATTCGGCGCAGACATAACTTGAGTAGTTCACATTATTTCAAGTAATAGAAAATTCATATTAGCTTTTGCATGCATGTTCATTTTCGCGTCTTATTGGAATCCCGTATGAAGTTCAAGTCACAAAACCTTAGAATTAAAAGCGTCGATTGAAAGTGTAGTTGTAAGAAAAGCTTATCAGTCGTGTTCAGATACAAGACGACCTGAGCATTAAGAAACATAATCTTGAAGAGATAATTTTCTCTATAGAATGTTATGTGGCATTCAATGAATTTTGTCGAAATATTTTTGGATAAAGTTCGCATGAAAATTATAGCACCATGATGTAATCAATTGCATATAGAACTTTGCTATCACACGATTAATTTGAATGAATCTGTCTGAGTTCAGAGCGATTAATTTGCATGTATCCATTTTTATACTGATTACGTTGTGCATCCAGAGATTACGCCTGGTTTTAGTAATTCTTGTTCGTGAACTTCAATGTATTTCTTGCTATAGATTTTTTTTGGCACTCTCAAATATCTGCACTTTACTAGTTTTCGATACCGGATATGTAAATGAGCATACTTATTGGTCTAATTTTGAAGGCTTAATTTTATATTCATACATATTTTAATCAGTTCTTGAAAGTGAACATTTTTTTTCAATTTCATGAAAAATTTTGGATTTTTAATATAATAAAGAGTATGTTCAGTTTACGCTTTGTCGATGTACTTGAACATCAAAGGCATTATATCATTTGCATTTAGTGATACTCCGTTAAAAGTTCCCGAAATTTGAATAAAAAAATAAGATAACATTACCTTATTATTTAATAATAATAATTATAAAATAATACTGATTCATTTATTTAAATAAACAAATTTACCTAATTATTTACCCTATAAATCTTTCTACTACCCATTTATATGACAGCACTGATTCAAATTCTTAGTAAAATTAAACCATAAGATAAAATATCACACCTAAAATAATAGCCTAAACCCATTCAATAAAAAGAATAACAATTTGAAATGATAAAAATCAAAGACAATATAAACAATAAATTTTGCACCATTCAAAAATATAAAAAGGTATTATAAATGACAGATAAAAAATTTAGATTAAATTCGAAGCTTTTGTGTTTAACGAGAGTTAATAATGATGTAATTTCTCAACTGGGATTTTAGAATGACAGTTCAGGTAAAATACAAGTATAAACGAGTATTTGTTGCAACAAAAAGAGATAATTATGGGACATGCAAAATAATCACTTGCAACATCGTTGTTCTGGCATTTTCCGCAGAAGTCTGTAATGTAACAGTATCTGAACATTATTCTTATAATTAAAAGTCAAAAATTTAATAAAGGGCGATAATTTTAGTCTATTAAATCGCTCTCTAAGAGCTTGGAATTAATTCTCAACCAGAGATTGCAATTTTGAAAACCCTGTTAACATCGCTCGTCAGAAAGGTAGATTGGAATTGAAACATTTCCTGTGTTGAAGATTATCTTTCTCAAATTGATTCATTACTAAAATTCTGCCTTTTATTTAAGTATTATTTATCACCATACAAAATGTACATAAGTGTAACATAAATAGTTCATTTATATTCAAATTCCAAATAAGATTTTGTGGTCAGCTATAGAGTATCAGAAAATGTGTAATACCGGAATTTAACCTGTTAGAAACCAATAAGTTAGATTAGGTATAGATGATCTAATGAATTGATTGAAAATTGAAAGAAAAAAAATAAAAATGAATTAAAAACGTACCCGAGGGTCTTTCCTTTCCTCCATTTCTAACCGGGTATAGGACCCGGTACGGTGGCAGGCTTCCCCCTCAAAATATGAGCCAGTCACCGGGTACAATTTAATCCTTTTTATTTCAGGTGACTTAATGGGTTGAGTGGCCCAAGCCAAGTGCCTTTTTATGGCATAAAGTTATGCAATTCCATTGTATAATTCTATGACATAAATTGGTCACCGGGGTACTCCCCTTCTGATGGGAAGGTTCATACAATTCAAGTTGTATGAGTTTTCCACTCAGAAGAGGAATACCTGGCCACTTCAACGATTTAACATTGGATTTATTCCGGTTGGGTGGGCATGAAGGGGCTCCACCACCACCCGGTTGCCCCTCTTTCATTTGTGGGCCCTGAATGTATTTGGGTAAGGACGAGGTCACCCCCAAATTAGTCTTTCTTGTCAGGTTGCACTTGTTCTCGCAACAAGTCGTAATTCCTTCGTGGAGGTTATCTACTGATTTGCGACTTCGGTCGTCCTCTCGAACTCTGCAAGCAATTCGTGAATGCGAAATGTTTTGTAGTGAGTCCTCGTGCCGGGGAAACGAACCCGCCCCACGACACCGCAATGCTAGCCTGCCAGCGCATTCACGCGTCTCCGGACGAGGGCATTCTCGGCAGGAATCAACACCTTCCTCTGCCGAGGCAGCAGAACATCGCTGCGGTCCTTCACGGACATATGAAAATCTATTATTCACTACACTGACTTTTGTGAAAAATTAATTAATTTTTAAAATTAATGACAGGAGCGATTAAAAACACGTCTACACGCAACGAGTGCTAGACGTAGAATCTGAATAACGATGAGTATTAAATAAAGCGCTTTTGACTTTGACTTTGACGTAGAATCTGAGTCCCATCCATTTCGAGGCCCATCTGCAGGGTTCGAAATATTTTAAGGTTTTCCAGGGACGGGGAGTTAGCCCTTCGCCCAACCTCCATTCCGGTAGCATGGCTATTACTTCGACTCCGCTATCAGGCGCGGAAAGATTCTCCCTCACCCTCTTACGCCTCACAAAGGAGGTGTAAGTAGGATTCAGTAGCAGAGCTGTAGATGTATTTACAGATATTAGCATTTCTCGGCATTTAATGTCCCATCAGTGGGGAGCCAGTAAGCCCAATGTGCGACCCCGAGAACATTTACTACCATTTAATTGGGGGGTTTGGGATGAGGAATCAGGGAAGTTATGGGTTGGGGAAACAAAGGGGTTCCCTCCTCCTTTCTCAAACGGGTTTGGAACCATCAACGGTGGTAATGAATCGCATATCTTAAGAGAGGTAATTGTGTTGAGAGGAGCGGGAAAAGTCAAGATATGTGAGAATATGTGCCCCACCTCCGCCTCGCGATTGAGCATCTTTGAATAATTTTGGTACGACTTTAAGCTCTTCAAATGAAGTGCAAAACTAAAAATACCGCTTGCTTTCAAGGTTTCAAAGAATGAATTCAAATATCGCCATTCACAGCGAATTATGTATTAATTCTGAAGGATATATTTGAATAACAATTACGTGCTATAGCCCTGATTGAAGATATCAAATTCTTGATTCGCTTGCCCAATTATTTGTAAAATACCAATCACCACCTATTCTAATCGTATTTTCTTCGCACTGCCATTTCGCATAAGATAAAGAACGGATTATTTTTTTAAGATGTACATGTGCCGATAATTCTGATCTTGAAAGACAATTTTCTTCAATATCCGTAACATTGTCTTTCACTCTGTAGACTTTTTAATGCAGTTGCATGAAATTGCACATCATAAATAACTCTGGATGAGTTTCATTTCCGTTGTAAGGGCTACTATGTGGTTAAACAATATCGATTGACTAATAAATACATACATATTCCGCAACCGTATAAATGCATTCCCTTCATGACAGACCACACGGTTTTTTAGATCGTAAACATTTACTTGGGCAACTAAGGTAATTCTTGAGCTAATACATGCAATATAAAGATAGGCCTTATGGAATTCTACGTCTAGCACTCGTTGCGTGTAGACGTGTTTTTAATCGCTCCTGTCATTAATTTTAAAAATTAATTAATTTTTCACAAAAGTCAGTTTCAAATAATTGAATTAATTTTGTACGAGTCAGTCAAAAGCAAGTTTTGATTTTATTGGGGAAGAATTAATCGTCGAAGGCATCGACCAACCATACCAATAAATCAAGAAAAACAACCAACCAAAGACAACTCGGGACTGCTGTATGGAGGAGCCCGACGGCTTCCCTCCGTTGGGGGGCCCCGGGGAGAGTGACGGTGTGAAATTGGCAAGTGTCAACAAGCGGAGACACACGAGCACCCAGGATACCGCAGATGCCGGTCGCAAAACACAAGTGCTCGAGGATAGACAGGAAGTGTGCCGCCTTCGAAGTGAAATCGAAGAGCTAAAGGCAAGGATTCAAACGTATGAAGAAATGTTCAAGACGGCAAAACAAGTTCAAGAGGAGTGGTCCGATACGAAAAATCGAAAAACAGAAGAAAGCTGCAACTCCAATAATAACTGAAGAGGTATTAAGTGCTGGTGGCACGAACGAAAGCCAGAACTACTTTGCGGCGCTGGATGGACTCCAGCAGGACATGGAGGTAGACGAAGGTAACAAAGACGATAATTTTATCTTATATTTAAAAAATAAAAATAATGAAAGTAGAAATAGGGAGAAGAAACCAGCCCGTAGTTCTGCTGGTCCTCCTCAAAAAGTAGCGAAGAATACCGAGAAAGTTCCGCCGATTAATGTCTTCGGGCAAAGCGGAAAAGACATGGTTCGGCTGTTGGCAGCCGAAAACAAATTGACAAATTTCGAAATCAAACGAGTAAATTCTGAGAAGCTGTCAATTAGAACGAAATCACTGGTTGATTTCAAATCAGCGAAAGATGCTTTGAATTCTGGGGAGGTTCCGCACTTCACCTATACCCCCAAGAGCGAGAAGAACCAGACGTTCTTGCTGAAGGGCTTGGACTGCGGAGAAGATACCGTCGATCTTCTTCAGGTTCTCAAGGAAACGGCGCCACAAATCGAGTTTATCTCAGTGAAAACATTCGCGA
Source organism: Odontomyia ornata (assembly GCA_963969285.1). Taxonomy (NCBI): domain Eukaryota; kingdom Metazoa; phylum Arthropoda; class Insecta; order Diptera; family Stratiomyidae; genus Odontomyia; species Odontomyia ornata. Next base: position 1,437,056 of record OZ017744.1, on the reverse strand, counting down.
CAAGAAGGTCGACGGTAGAAAAAAAAACTTACCACTTTATTTGGTACAAATAACAAATAAGAGCAGTCCAAGCGCTCTCCAGCAAATCAGGTATTTAAATTTTCGAGTGGTGAGGTGGGAACGCCTCCAGAAACGAGAAATCAACCAGTGCTATCGCTGCCAACGATTTGGGCATTCGGCTGCCAACTGCGCCATGCATTACCGATGCGTTAAATGCAAAGACGTGCATGCTCCCGGTGAGTGCAAATTGGCTCAGACGGAGCCAAAAGAGAAGTTATATTGTGTGAACTGCGGTGTTTTTGGTCACCCGGCATCATATCGAGGATGCTCCCGATATCAGGATGCAAGATTGAAATCTGCCCCAAAACAAACACAAATACACCGCAGTGTCTTAGCTCCGAACTTCGTCAAGCCCGGAGTATCATTTGCACTCGCCGCTAGAGGACCAGCAGAAAATGCGGAAAATAGGGTAAATAATGTAAGTGGCAATAATGAGCTGCTTCTCAAAATTTATCAACAATTAAATTCCTTATCAGAGCGAATCGATAAACAAGATTCGAAAATTAACATTGTTTTTCAGCGTTTAGGACTTTCAAATGGCTCAAAATAAGTTGTCATCCAGCCACATTCCCACGGATAGGATTCGTCTCATCTCGATCAACGTCAACTCCATTGTTACTTTACATCGGCGTGATTATCTCCTTGAATTCATTGCCAGACAAAAGCCTGACATCCTGCTTCTAACCGAAACCCACCTCAATTCATGGCACTTCATGACATTCAAGGATTTTGAATTCGTAAGAAACGATAGGGTAATAGGTGATGGGGGAGGTGGCACCGGGATATTGGTACGAAGACCCTATTGTTTCCAAAATATTGAAAAAGTCGAATTCAAAAGCTTTGAATCTCTTGAAGTGTCCGTTATCAAAATCTCACTGCCAGGTGGGGATAACTTCTTCGTTATCTCTGCCTATGCAACTGGTGGAACGGTTCTCAAGCTCAAGGAGGAACTCAATTCCTTGTTCGAAATACTCGAATTGAACAGGCTGCATAACTATTATATTCTTGCTGGTGACCTGAACGCCAAGCATACATCATGGCTGAACGCCACCAATAATCCAAGAGGTGTATTCCTGAAATCGTGGATAACAGAGAACCAAATTGAATACAGGTGCAATCTATATGGGTCGGAGTTCCCAACATACCCTAGGACAAATTCATATTTGGACCTTTGCATTGCTGACGCAAGACTCGAATTCAACTTTGATAGTCCTCAACGGAAACTGCAGGTGCTTCCTTATGATAGCGACCATAACGCAATCGTAATGGAAATCAATCATCACAGGGATGATTTCTTCCTCATTCCAGTTCAACATGAAAATCATCGGTTGAATTTCAAAAAAACAGACTGGGGAAAGTTTCAAAAGAAGTTTAATCGGGAGTATCAGAAGCAATGTCCCCCTTCTGATGGCGGCAACTCTTGCTCAATGGTTCCTAATAACAGAAATCTAACTAACGATGAAATAGATGTCTATTTGTCGAAGTTAGAGAAGCTGACGTTGGAAACGATTGAGAAAGTAGTTCCCAAGATTAAACATCGAAACAATATGGAAGGATATGAAACACCAACCATCGCAAGGTTGAAAAGATTGAAAAGCCTCCTTCTCACACGCGTCAACAATATTTATCGACGATTTTTGGACTACAACCATCCCTCGTTGTCTTTGTTGAAATTACATCTGAGGAATGTCCGGAACTTAATCCGGTCATACTTCAGGAGTGAGGTCAGCAATCAATGGGCGGAAAAATTGAGGGGTATTAGCCCACAGGACCCAGACGGCGTGTTCGCGAAAGTGAATAGCATATTCCGCAAGAAGTCTCGAGTGAAGGTATCGAATCTTGAAGTCACTAGTGATGAGATAAATCTTCTCGATAGGGCTGGTATCGAAATTGATAGTACGACTCCGGATAGAAATGGAAACAGGATTATTTGTGAAGGATTGGATAAACTTGCCCTGATTGGAACACATTTTGAATTGGTTCATCTACCAAACCCTGAGAGAGGGAACGAAATTTTTTCAGAGGTCGTTGAAGCAAAAGTTTCTGACTTCAAATCAAGCCTGAACGGCCAATCAATTCTTCATTTCAATGAAACATTAACATCTGACCTCATACCGAGCTTGAATCTTATTGATTATTTTGTCAGCTATGAAGACTTGTGTTTCATATTTCGCAGGATAAACAACAAGAAATCATGTGGTAATGATGGTATTCCAAATGTAGTTCTCCGACATTTGCCTGAGGTTGCTATTAGGAACTATTGCATATTGTTCAGCAACATGTTGAGCAATTCATATTTCCCAAATGAGTGGAAAAAGGCTAAGGTATTTCCGATCTTGAAGAAAGGAAAAGAATCTTCATGCCCGAAAAGCTATCGCCCAATCAGCTTGCTGCCTAACATCAGCAAGGTGTTTGAAGTGATACTCAACAGAGCATTAAACGCCCACATTGAGGAAAATGAGTTGATGCCGAATTGCCAATTTGGTTTTCGTGCCAGGCATTCGACCACACATGCAATAACGAAAGTAACCTCAGACATCTGTTGGAAACTAAATGATAGACAATGTGTTGGAGCATGTCTCATTGATATGGAGAAAGCCTTTGATACGGTATGGTTAGATGGACTTATTTTTAAACTTCTTCAGGACAAGTTCCCCAGACACCTTGTCGCCATGATGTGTAATATGTTATACGGGAAATCGTTTGTCGTAACCGATGAAAATCTGACAACAATGCGCGAGTTCAAGGTCTTGAATGGTCTACAGCAGGGAACAGTTACTGCGCCTCTGCTCTTCTCAATCTTCATTCGCAAGCTATTGAACGGCTTTGATTTTAACGTCTCGCCAACGCGATCATTGGTAGCGTTTGCTGATGATCTGATCATCTACACGGCAGACCGAAAAGCTACAATAGTTCAGAGCAATCTCCAAAAAATGTTCAATGATGTACAGCTGTACACTGACAATTGGCGAATGAAAATCAATGCGCAGAAGTGTGAAACAATCTTGTTTCGGACAACGCTGCAGGGGGTCAGTCAAGACCTGAAACGTAATTGGAAAGATTTCCACATCATGGCTGGCGAGGGTAGTTCAGAACGAATTCCACATAAATCCTGTGTTCGATACCTCGGTGTTTATCTCGATCAGTATCTGTACTATACTGAACATGTGAAAATCATGCTCAGTAAAGCACTTAAAGTAGTCATGGCCCTTCGAAAACTCTTTCATTCCAGATACATTGATCAAAAGGTCAAAATTATCTGTTACAAGACACTGGTTAGACCAGTTTTGACCTATGGATGTCAGATCTGGTACAACCAGAGTGCTAGTACTATGGAAAAATTAAGAGTTTTCGAAAGGAAATGTCTTCGTGCATGTACTGGTTTGTACAGAAAGCCTGAGACGGATTGGAAACATTATATATCGAATAGAAAAATTTATCAAACTGCTGAAGTGACTAGAGTCGATATCTTCATATTGAAGCTTCTTCGGAATCATATCGCAAGATCTGTGACTGTGAGTGAAAACCCTTGGATTTCACAGCCGTTCCACCCTACAGACGGGTATATAGCGACTTGCCTCGCTACTGGCTTCATTCCTCCAGAAGCATTCGTGTATTTGGACATGAATCGATATGTTTTTGATTCTGACGGCGTCCCAGTCATATATCACATATATCGACGGGCCACCGATAAGAAGATAAAATATCCTCCGAATTTGAGTTCACGAGACCAACGATTTCAATGGAGATACTCATTTGCTAGATTCGTTGAAGCTGATCGAGTTGAGACGGCGCAATCCAGGTATTGGTGGCTGAATGACAATGTCTAAATTTTTCGTGTTTGTTTTCAGTTTTGGTGTTTTTCGTTATTTAGTTTTTGAGTTTCAGCTCATTATTGCTACATTTAGTATTGTTATATATTTTTGTTAAAATCAGGTATAGGTTAGGTATATGTAATGTTTACTATATTCCGTTAGAGATAAGATTAAACACTTAGGTTAGGAACATTGTTATAGTATTTTTAGTATAAGATAATGTTTTTTTGATTGTATTTTATTAGAAATAAGTTACAACATATTAGGTGTAGGATCAAAGTTTCACTGTTGTGTATTAATTATAAATAATTTTAGGATAGTGTTGGTTGGTTTTTTCTCCTTTTTCCAATTGAATTGTAAAAATATGTAATAATCGTAATTAATTGCATTTGCTATAGTTTTTTTTTTTGATGAAATGAGTTAATGATAACGTACAAATTTAGAGAGCCATTTGGGCCATTAAGTTTTTTGATTGTTATTATTTGGAATTTGCTTTATATTCTTTTAAAATTTATAACGATGAGTATTAAATAAACCGCTTTTGACTTTGACTTTGACTTTAGGCCTTATGGAATGTGTGCTTTTATTGGGCAAAAATTAAGCGATCATTTGATCGTAACGTTAGTTGTATTTTGGATAATTTGCAGATCGTATGTTCTTGTACACAGGGCAGATCTTTAAAATGCTGCTGCTTTATCAACTATTAATGGTAGTACCTTAGACTACCATGGTGGTAAGGGGTAAAGGGAAATCGGGGTTCGATTCTGAAGAACCGCTATTCCCCGTTACCCGTTACCACCATGGTAGTACAGATTAATAACAAGGTTTGATTTTTTGTTGCAATTATGTATTAATGTTCTGTTTGATTCAATAGTTCATTAATATAATCATATTTTAATGCCCCGTTTGGTGCCATAAGTTAATGCTTTATTTGATACAGATGTTGAACTATAGGCTGAATACAAGTTTCTGGTCTTAAAACACTTCCTGTTGAGAATAAAACTATTATTTTTACATTTGAAGAAAACCGGAATTCAATTTCTTTTTTGCAATACGTGTATAATCGGCTTTACACATTCTTTTAACATCCACATTCAATGCCGATTTTCCTTTTAATCAAAGGTATACATTAATGATTTGCTTATTACTTATCTCAACATTATTTTTTGATATCTATTGTTACATATTTTGTAGTTTCTGTTCTGTGACTTTCATTCTATGTTTAGGATATCCTGAATCTCTTGGGTTGTTAACATTATTTAACTCAAAATTACTTTCAATATCCATCGCTATATATTTTGCATTAAATATTCTTTGACTCTCATTCTACTCGTACATGTTTTGGCTTTTCATTTCTTCATTTCTTTTAAATAATTTTATAGTGTGTTTTCTTGCGTATATTTTTTTTTTCAAATATTGTAATTACTAATTGATTCGATGTTTCTTTTGGTTAGCGGTTATTATTAGGGTGTCACTATTTGATTAGTACAGGTTCTAGATAATAATATACAGTTAGCGTTAGTGAGGATTTAATGTAAATGACGTTCAAAATAGTTTAAATGTACAAAGAAATTTGTTTCTTTGTACCATTCATGGTTTATGAATACTCTATTAAATTACTTTCTGTAATGCTATAACAAAAGCTCTTTACGTAAGCTTTTACTACCATTCTGTTAAATTATTGTGCTAATAGGTTAGTAGAGACGTTCATTGGTAAATATTGTTAAAGCTTTAGCGGTTACTTATTGGGAACGAGTTAATCTGTAAATGGGGAATGAATGTTTGACACGATCGTTGCGTTCAGGAATCGATTCCCTTCAGAAAAAGTTTTGCCGAGAGAATAGCTTTCCATTGATGTAGCTTGGGAGCATAGTATACATACTCACCTAGTATCCACACTCAATCTACCTCCGGAAAAATCTGAACACAAGGCGAAGTGCGCACCATAAATCCTCGGCAGCAGGTAGGTGGTAAACGCTGATGCGAGGATCGGTGCGAATATAAACATGTGCTTCAATGAGAGAATTCAGGATTACCAGATCTAAAAAAAAGTAATAATTTTGCAGAAAAACAAAATCGTTCTGTGCATTCTTTAGTTTTCACTCCCATGTTCTGAAATGTGTAAAAGAACATGTGCCTTGGAAATTTTATTTGCTTTTTGTTTTGTTTTTTGAATACAATGGGCTGTGGCTCAGTTGACGTGCCCCGGTTCAGCTGACCAGCCCCTGAAAAAATTCAGAAAGTGTGCAATACAGGGTAAATGGAAGGTGTGGATACCATGTGAATGGACTATGCTTGGGAGTCGTTGTTGTTGCATTCCCAAGATTTTAATGAGTGTGATAAATAAACTTTCTCCTTAATATGTATGGTTAATGATGTTAAAGGGGATTGGGAGTCATCGATTGAAAGTTTACGTTATGAGCAAATGCAAGCAAACGAAGCGATATATTGTAGCTTTCACATGCGCTAATTCCTAGGAAGTATGATATGTATGTACTCATTCGTGGTTGGTTGGTAATTGCCTTGAAGTGTATTTGTTTCTTATAAAGCCGGTTTAATGCATTTCGTAGTGGGCAGGGCTTTTAATCCATCTTTGCTGTGGGGTTGTGAAGGAGGAAGAACTTTTAAGGTATATGCATTTAATTGTCACTTAATTGGCTTAAATTGTCTATTAAGTACTTGTTTATCCATATGTGGTGGTAAAAAGGGAGGGTTATTAGAAATGTGTTCTGAAGTATGTTTAAATACTTGTGGATTAATTATAAATTGGAACTACTATTTATTATGAAGGTTTTTTTTATTAAGTATAGAAAGGTTGAATGGGTTAATGTAAATTAAGTCGATTTTTTTCTCAAATTGATATTAGAAGGAGCGATTCTGGGCTTAAAAGTTCTGGTATATACTTTTATTGATTCCATTGCATTGAAAATATCTTGCGAAAAAGATTATTGTAAAAGACGGTCGAAGCGACTCTATCACTATATATTGGGCTCACATTGAGGAAAATGAGTTGATGCCGAATTGCCAATTTGGTTTTCGTGCCAGGCATTCGACCACACATGCAATAACGAAAGTAACCTCAGACATCTGTTGGAAACTAAATGATAGACAATGTGTTGGAGCATGTCTCATTGATATGGAGAAAGCCTTTGATACGGTATGGTTAGATGGACTTATTTTTAAACTTCTTCAGGACAAGTTCCCCAGACACCTTGTCGCCATGATGTGTAATATGTTATACGGGAAATCGTTTGTTGTAACCGATGGAAATCTGACAACAATGCGCGAGTTCAAGGTCTTGAATGGTCTACAGCAGGGAACAGTTACTGCGCCTCTGCTCTTCTCAATCTTTATTCGCAAGCTATTGAACGGCTTTGATTTTAACGTCTCGCCAACGCGATCATTGGTTTGCTCATGATCTGATCATTTACACGGCTGACCGAAAAGCTACAATAGTTCAGAGCAATCTCCAAAAAATGTTCAATGATGTACAGCTGTACACTGACAATTGGCGAATGAAAATCAATGCGCAGAAGTGTGAAACAATCTTGTTTCGGACAACGCTGCAGGGGGTCAGTCAAGACCTGAAACGTAATTGGAAAGATTTCCACATCATGGCTGGCGAGGGTAGTCTTGAACGGGTTCCACATAAAACCTGTGTTCGATACCTCGGTGTTTATCTCGATCAGTATCTGTACTATACTGAACATGTGAAAATCATGCTCAGTAAGGCACTTAAAGTAGTCATGGCCCTTCGAAAGCTCTTTCATTCCAGATACATTGATCAAAAGGTCAAAATTATCTGTTACAAGACACTGGTTCGACCAGTTTTGACATATGGATGTCAGATCTGGTACAACCAGAGTGCTAGTACTATGGAAAAATTAAGAGTTTTCGAAAGGAAATGTCTTCGTGCATGTACTGGTTTGTACAGAAAGTCTGAGACGGATTGGAAACATTATATATCGAATAGAAGAATTTATCAAACTGCTGAAGTGACTAGAGTCGATATCTTCATATTGAAGCTTCTTCGGAATCATATCCCAAGATCTGTGACTGTGAATGAAAACCCTTGGATTTCACAGCCGTTCCACCCTACAGACGGGTATATAGCGACTTGCCTCGCTACTGGCTTCATTCCTCCAGAAGCATTCGTGTATTTGGACATGAATCGATATGTTTTTGATTCTGACGGCGTCCCAGTCATATATCACATATATCGACGGGCCACCGATAAGAAGATAAAATATCCTCCGAATTTGAGTTCACGAGACCAACGATTTCAATGGAGATACTCATTTGCTAGATTCGTTGAAGCTGATCGAGTTGAGACGGCGCAATCCAGGTATTGGTGGCTGAATGACAATGTCTAAATTTTTCGTGTTTGTTTTCAGTTTTGGTGTTTTTCGTTATTTAGTTTTTGAGTTTCAGCTCATTATTGCTACATTTAGTATTGTTATATATTTTTGTTAAAATCAGGTATAGGTTAGGTATATGTAATGTTTACTATATTCCGTTAGAGATAAGATTAAACACTTAGGTTAGGAACATTGTTATAGTATTTTTAGTATAAGATAATGTTTTTTTGATTGTATTTTATTAGAAATAAGTTACAACATATTAGGTGTAGGATCAAAGTTTCACTGTTGTGTATTAATTATAAATAATTTTAGGATAGTGTTGGTTGGTTTTTTCTCCTTTTTCCAATTGAATTGTAAAAATATGTAATAATCGTAATTAATTGCATTTGCTATAGTTTTTTTTTTTTTTTTGATGAAATGTGTTTATGATAACGTACAAATTTAGAGAGCCATTTGGGCCATTAAGTTTTTTGATTGTTATTATTTGGAATTTGCTTTATATTCTTTTAAAATTTATAACGATGAGTATTAAATAAAGCGCTTTTGACTTTGACTTTGACTTTATATGTTGGGCTTCGGAACGTATAGTTTCGGCCTTCATTCGAGACCGGATATGTGTTCCATATAATATCTCCCTAGTGAGTGTCTAATTGGTTTGGTGTCAGACAGTAGAGTGCCGTGCGAGGTCACTTCCTTAGCCGTTTATAACCAGAAAACGATTGTTTAAAGAATCTTAAAGTATATATTATAGCATTCTGAAATGCAATTTGATATCGATGCCAAATGTAAATTAAAGGGTGGGTTTTGAATTGTATTGCGTTCACCACAGGAGTTTTATTCATGACTTATTTTAGTAGTTAGCAATTATAATGTATTAATAGTGCAGGGAAACGTAGTGTCTTGTTTAAAGGTAATTGTTTGATAGCGTGTTTGCAAACCATTTTGGATCAACTGTTCAGAGGCTATGATTGGATGGTAAATCCATGGGTGTTTTGCATAAAGTCAAAGTCAAAGTCAAAGTCAAAAGCGCTTTATTTAATACTAATCGTTATAAATTTTAAAAGAATATAAAGCAAATTCCAAACAATAACAATCAAAAAACTTAATGGCCCAAATGGCTCTCTAAATTTGTACGTTATCAGAGGCTATGATTTGTTTCTTTAAGGACTTAAAATGAAAAATAGCGTATCCGCCGACAGCTTACGTCAACGGCTCAGACGCTGTTGTTTAATCTACTGGTTTTCATTGCAGTGATCGTGCAATTTAGACAAAGAAAAAGCTTGTCTGCTGATGGCCTTGGTTTGGAATCTTGCCGAGATTTACTGGCTTAACTGCCGCTATTTTCCGTTTCATTACTGCTAATACTTTCATGTATATTTGCGCTGGAAAATTGCCGTTGCCGAAATTTAATTTAAGACAGTAAGACACAATGAACAGCAAGTTTCAAAGAAAAAGGGTTTAACAGTCGTCTCAAACAAAGGAAGGGTATTTATGATAAATAGGGTATTTATCATAAATACCCTTCCTTTGTTTGAGTCGATTGTTTTCTTTGAAACTTGCTGTTCATAGTGTGGATTAAGCAAATCATAAACCATTTCGTTGTATATTTTCGCGAATGATATTCTCGATAAACAAGATTGCTCTTAAAATCTGTGATTTTTTGTATGTAAACATACAATTGTTTATATTATATTATTTTTAAATTCATTAACATATTTCGGATTATCAAATTGTATATATTATATATACAATATTAATTTTAATTTCATGAAATTGTTTCATGAAAATATATTCTTGGGCGAAAGGGGATTTACCAGCGACTTTGTTATAAATCGATCATTATATCAAGTCGTGTATTATTGATCACATAAGAGCTACGCTGCTTATAAGAATATATATTATACATAAAATATTCATATCTGTATTTTTCCGGCGACAGACATCTGAATATAAAAATACTCGTTGATAATTGAAAGAGGCAATCATTATTTGTACGATTGAAAGCCTCATTTATTTGTTTTACCTACAAATAATCTAGTCTAGATTGAAATAAAATAATTTCGATTGCAGTCCGCGATGCCCGAACACTTTCCTAACAAATGTAGGCAACAAATGACCTATTAAACTTAACTGACTTTTATTTCATTGTTTCAATAAAAATAGAGCGATCCTACATTGTTAACGAATTATTTGTTAAGTATTTAAGAACTTATTTTTCTTCGCCTTCGCCACCTTACATGAATTAACTGACGCTGCAAACCTTAACGACTTCACAGATTCTACAAAATAATCATGAAACGGAGCCACATTAATGAACATGAGGGTTTTGGAGTTGCCGCCTAAGCTGGGCATGAGCAAATGTGTGAGTTTTGAATTCCGATACGGAATATGATCCTGTTTCTGTAGCAATGCTAAGATCACATTCGTCAGCTCACTAAGTGACCTATTTATGTTTTTCGTCTCATTCATTCGAACACTAGTCTTGGGGCTCTCTGAACCTGCTAAATCTACAAGATTTATTGTTCCGATTGAGATTTCATTCTTCTGTTCATGATGCCCGATCAATTCAATCCTCGTTACTGCGTGCGAACGTGAGGAACGTTCATTTCCTGTGGTTGAAGCAGTTGTCCGATTCATTTTCGCGATTTGCATGAGTTGTCGCAGGCGACTTGATGTTGGCACTACTTCCTCCGTGATATTCGATACGTAAATATCTGTTTTGTTCTTTGCCATTCTTATTTCCATATTTTTCGGTTCGTTGCTGAGCAAGTCATATAGAACTTCGTTATAAATTTCCAGGAACGTTGCTTTGATCTCGTACTCCCAGCCCAATCGCTTGTAATTTTTTATCGACTCGAAAAGCAGGTCCATCGTTCTCGGAATAACTCCCACATTATCAGGAACGCCATCCATTGTGTACGTTTTTCCACTGCCTGTTTGTCCGTACGCGAATATGCACACATTGTAGCCATCCATGGCCGATTGTATAAGCGGGAATACCATTTCAAATACATCCTCTTGAGTGGACTTCGGGTGGAAAACATGATCGAAGCTGAATTCGTGACAAGCTCCCTTGTTTCTAGCCCCCGATGCCAGAAGCTCCAAGTTTTGAATTTCCAATGTGGTTTCGTCAATGTAATTCCAGCCACAAAGTAGTCTGTCGACTTCGTCCTCCAATGGCGGACGCACTCTACAAAATACACGAATGTTACCTCGAAGATCCATCACGACATTGTGCAGCTCTTTGCGTTCCATATTGGCACGGAAAAGTTGTTCTCGACATAATATTAACTCTTCACCCTGGGTTGAACTCAGTTGTGTGAGATGGGCGCAACGCTCCCGCAGCTCAATTAGCTCCGAAAGCACAGTTTCTTGTTCATCACACTGGAGCTGTAAAAAATCGACGATTGATTAAATTTGTAAATAAAGCAAATACCAATCGTGTAACGCATTAACTTTTAGCCAAATCATTATAATGGAGAAAGCTAAGTTTATCTTCAAATGCTTAAACCTCAACTTGTCCCCACAAGTGCCATTTGTTAGGGTATCACAAAAGAATCAATACAATGCTAGGAACGCAGACCAATTTGTTATACCATCTGCAAGAACAGATCGTCTAAAGAACGATCCTACAAATGATGCCCTTCGTATATACAATGATCTTCCGGAATCAGCGAAAGAAGCGAATTCACTTATGATCTTCAAGAAAAGACTCAGGAACTATTTAATGAATAGCGATTGAATCTCAGCGCAGAAACTTTCAACATAGCATCTTAGGGCAATTTTTTTTTATCCTATCATCTAGATGCCTCAAGACACAGCTAGCCTTATGATTTATTATTATCTGTCCAGTAACTTCAAAATAGCATCTTAGGGCATTGTTGACCCTATCGTCGAGATACTTGAAGAAACAGCCATTCTTTTAACTCAGAGTTTTTTTTACTGCGTCGAATTAATATTTTATTTACCTCTGAGAGCTGTTAACGAATCGGACATGAAAAGATTAACAGGATGACTTCACATATTTTTTGTGTGCCCCCTTATACCGATGTTTTACACATTGTCTGGGTGGCACACCTGTAGAAACGACGAAATGTGAAGTGCAGATCGCACGAGCGTTGTGCGACGAAGAAAGTGTGATGGAGAGAGTGGAAGGGAAGGAGGTATATAACACGGCTAATCTTGCATGCAAGCATATTTCATTTAGTAACTTGTTCTAAATGCGTTTGTCCTGGCGAAATTGCATTATGGAGTACTTATTTGGAGTCAATCAGCGAAGCAACATTTAAACAGTATATCCAGGCTGCTGACCAAAGCGTATAAAAACATTCTGAAGCTGCCAATGCTTACTCAAACTAGTTTGGTTTACCAATTGGCAAAATCATTAACCTTTAGTCAAATTATTATTATGGAGAAAGTGAAGTTTATCTACAGAAATTTAAAAACTAATGGATCGGAACGAGCGCCATTAATTAAGGTATCACAGATCAACCCATATAATGCGAGGAATGCAAATCAATTCGTAATACCTTTTGCCAGAACGGATCAACTAAACAACGATGCAACGAATGATGCTCTGCGTATATATAACAATCTACCAGAAATTGTTAAGGGAGCCCAGTATCTTAGGGCGTTCTTTTTGACCCTATCGGCGGGATACTGAAGTGACAGTTACTCAAGAGTTTTTTTTGAATGCGTCGCATGATATTGATTTTTTTATCTCTGAGAGCTGATCATGATTTTTTGGACTAGATGTTCACGAAAAGGAGTAGTTCACATTATATTGTGTGCCCCCTTATACCGATGTGTTAAACATTGTCTGGGTGGCACAAAGGACCAAGCGACGTAATGTGAATGCAGATCGCACGAGCGTTGTGCGACGAAGAAAGAGTGATGGAGAGAGTAGTAAGGAATGGAGGTAATTAAAAAAAAAAGAAATGGAAGGTGGTTGCACATCATCCAGGTAAACGGGAGCATGTATAAGAGGCTTGCGAATAGATACATTAATATAGATTATGGATCATATTTTGTGAAGGAGGACTTCAACATAACGAGGTGTTATAAGTGTCAAAAATACAACCACAAAACATCTAAATGTGAAGGGGAGCAAATATGTCTAAAATGTGGAGGAAAGCATGACTTAAAGGACTGCAAAAGCACGATTGAGAAGTGCTCTAACTGTATTGGTAACAATAACAATGCTGATCATTCTCACAGAGCTGACTCTGTAGAGTGTCCGGAGTTTCAACGCAGAATATTGATCGCCAGGAGGAGTACCGACTACAACTTTGATGATTGCTAATCTTTCTAATCAATCAAGTGGAACAAATTTAACACTTATGTATGCTAATATAAGAAGCTTAAGACATAAGCTAAGTGATATTCAGATTTACCTGCAGCAAAATCCTGACATAGATTTGATTATTCTAAATGAAATCTGGATTTACCCAGAAGAAGCACGGTTTTACAATATTGAAGGATATAATGCGGTATTCTCCTGCAGACCTGGAAGAGGTGGAGGTACAGCAATCTACGTAAAAAATACAATCAATTTCATTACCAAGAGAGTGATGCCTGATAAGTATAACGTTATAATAATTGAAGTACACCATGCAGGTAAAAAAATAAAATTAGGGACGTACTACAACCCCAATCGAATGAATGCGCAAGATTTTTGCACAGTACTAGATACATTATTCTCAACTGAAAAAAATTTGATCACAGTAGCGGACACAAACATTGATGTGCTAACGGAATCACCAGAAACACGGATTTATAAGGATACGCTAGAAACGAATGGAACGGTAATCATAAACAACAACCAAATTACTCGCCCAGTGTCAAATACCTGTCTGGATCATATAGTAACCAATGATTTAAAAGTCGCTGAAAGCATGACATACATATTTGAGGACTGGCCGGAACTGGATCATCGTGTGATAAAAATTGCTATTCAAGACCAAACCCTGAACAAACAGAAGCCGACCTACAAAACGTTCAGATTTCTAGACAAGGAGCTCTTTAAATCAAACATACGAGAGTTACTGGAAAAGCGGAAACCAAATAGTATTATTGAACTCAAAAATATCATCATATCTGCTAAGCAAAGTTCTACAATTGAGAAAAAAATCAGGTGTCGACAACGGACTTGGATAACGAAAAAAGTAATTGATGCAAGTATTACAAAAAGGAAGGCATACATGGACTACAGGAAGAACAGTGGAAACCAGGCTTTCAAGTTTCTGTATATGCAAGCGAAAAAAGAATCGAAACGACTGGTGAAAGAGGCTAAATTCTTATATTTCTCAAGAAGAATGGAAACAGCGGCTGACAACTCCCGCGAAATATGGAAAATAATAAATGAGGTAAAGGATAACTCTTCAACCCAGGGTATATCACAAAACTTTCAACTGAATCCTGATGGGCCCTCTAACACATCGTGTCCACGTGACGCGGCGAACTCATTGAATAATTTTTTTTCAACAATTGGTGGAAGAATCACTAAAGAAATCGTTGCCAGTTCAGCAAGCAATGTAAATAATACAAATATCGCAATAAATTCCATCTTTCACATTCATCAAACAAATAAAAGGGAAGTCTTAAATGTAATCAATGAATTGAAAAAGAATACGGCGCCAGGCATTGATAGCATCACGATGAATGAGATTAGTATAATTAAGGAGGACATAGCCCAGATTATGGCAAATTTTATAAACGTGCATATTAGGAATGGGACTTTTCCGGAAGAAGAAAAACTTGCAAAAATAGTTCCTATATTTAAGGGTGGTGATTATCTTGACCCGAATAACTATCGCCCGATTGCGCTGCTGACGGGATTTAGTAAGATATTTGAAAAAATACTAAACAATCGATTAACATCATTCTTAGTTGAAAACTCTATCATAAGCCAACATCAGTTTGGTTTTCAAAAGAACAAGAGTACTTTGGATGCCCTACATTCTGTCACACGTTTCATCAATCTAGGACTGGACAGAGGTGATTATGTCATCGCAATTTTTGTGGATTTGAAAAAAGCATTTGATACAGTTGATCATGATCTCTTGCTTCGTAAACTTGAATCGTATGGTATTCAGGGGAGTCCTAAGCAGTTGTTTAAGAGTTACTTGGAGGGAAGATCGCAGAGAACTTTAATCAACAATGTCCTGAGCGACCATGCACCTACGGAAACAGGAGTTCCCCAAGGTTCAATACTGGGCCCTACTTTGTTCCTGCTATATACAAATAATCTAAATACATGTGGGCTGACGGGATATCACACATTATATGCTGATGACACAGTTCTACTTTATTCAGTACGAGACAAAACTGCCATTGAGAACACTATCAACGACGACCTAGGAAAATTCCATCAGTGGTTAATTGGAAACAAACTAGTATTGAACACATCAAAGACAAAATATATTGTTTTTAAGCAAAAGAACAAAGGAGACATAGATGTCGAACTAAATATTAATGGCGAAAAATTGCAAAGAGTGCTAGAAATGAAATATCTTGGTCTTATCATAGACCATCGTATGACCTGATTAATAGCTTAAGAAGGCAATTAGCCCCAATAATAGGATTGTTAAGAAGATATGAGGATTTTCCAATGCACATCAAGAAACTTGTTCTAAATGCGTTTGTCCTGGCGAAATTGCATTATGCAGTACTTATTTGGAGTCAATCAGCGAAGCAACATTTAAACAGTATATCCAGGCTGCTGACCAAAGCGTATAAAAACATTCTGAAGCTGCCAATGCTTACTCAAACTAGTTTGGTTTACCAACTGGCAAAATCATTAACCTTTAGTCAAATTATTATTATGGAAAAAGCGAAGTTTATCTACAGAAATTTAAAAACTAATGGATCGGAACGAGCGCCATTAATTAAGGTATCACAGATCAACCCATATAATGCGAGGAATGCAAATCAATTCGTAATACCTTTTGCCAGAACGGATCGACTAAAGAACGATGCAACGAATGATGCTTTGCGTATATATAACAATCTACCAGAAATTGTTAAGGAAGCAAACTCACTTTTCGTATTTAAGAAAAGACTAAGGGAGCATTTAATGAGTACTGATTGAAGCGTGGACCTGTAATTCTGCTTTTATGAGCCCAGTATCTTAGGGCGTTCTTTTTGACGCTATCGGCGAGATACTGAAGTGACAGTTACTCAGAGTTTTTTTTGAATGCGTCGTATGATATTGAATTTTTTTTTATCTCTGAGAGCTGATCATGATTTTTTTGGACTAGATGTTCACGAAAAGGAGTAGTTCACATTATATTGTGCGCCCCCTTATACCGATGTGTTAAACATTGTCTGGGTGGCACAAAGGACCAAGCGACGTAATGTGAATGCAGATCGCACGAGCGTTGTGCGACGAAGAAAGAGTGATGGAGAGAGTGGTAGGGAATGGAGGTAATTAAAAAAAAAAAAAAAAAAAAACCAAGCAAACGTAACTGTCTAATATTCACACATGATGCGAAGAGAAATTTAGACTCACCTCATATTTTTCCTTTAACTTCTCCAACTCCTCCTGTGTGTTGTGTAAACATTTCGTCATTAGATCTATTTTTACCTCCTGAGAGCTTGTCTGCCTGTGCAAGCACTCAATCTCGGTGTGTGAATTTTTCAACGTTTCCTTCATTTCAAATAACTCATTTTGGCACTCTTCATACTGTTCAGGCAATGTATCCATTGTGGCCAGTGGTTCTTTGGCGGCATCGAATTTATCGTTGAAACGTGCCTTGTATTCATATGGTGGGATTCGCTTTGCCATTGCTTTCGCGGGAGCAGCATTTGAACTATATCCCAAGGGTTTCCGCTTTACCCCATTCATTGAGGAGGTAGATGCCGATGTGGAGTTTTGAGAACTAATACTGCTTCCGGTTGCGGTCTTGTTGCGAGTAAGGACACCATTCTTGGGCGCAGATGTTCCTGTTGAGAAAATATTCGCAGAGCTTCCGCCGAATTTAGCAGCTTTTGATGGTATCGAAGCTAGCGTAGGCTCGGCTCGTTTCAGAGGTCGTGTGATTTTTTCGATGTCTCGAATACCACATGTCGATCGGCTGCGACGCAACCGTGCACGATTATTAAATGTGGAAGGCTTTGGAAGATCCGGGGAGCCGACACCATTACGGCATGTCCCTGAAACGCTTCCAGTCGTTTGGGAGTGAGCATGTGCACGTTGATGTGATGATGGCGGTGGGATTTTATTGGACGAGGACGATGCTACCAACGCTGGAAGTACATCAGGCGTTTCATCTTCGCTATCAGAGATCGTGATAACTGCTGTTGGTGATGGCGTGTCATTTATTGTGATTGTTTGCTGTTGTTTGATAATTCCTCCGTGATTATTGGTATTGCGTACGGGGACACCATTGTTTATATGGTGATGACTATTATTATGACCACCATTACTTCCGTGGTTATTACTCGAGGATGAATATGACGGATGTCCTTGCACTGCATGATGATTTGAAACAACTTCAGCATGATGCATGATACTTATTTACTGAAACTCACCACTTGTCGATCCTAAATTAGTTAACTCACGAGTTAAAGGAAATCGCTGAGAACTTAGTCCACTTTTTAAATGAGCCAAAGTCGCTGCCTTTATTCTGTCGGTTTGTAAAATTGTCTTCGTTACGGGTGTGGGCTTTTTCAAACCCGGCGGCTTCGCAAGACGTGATTCCATATTAAAAAGCCAACTTAAAATATATATATATATACGATAAATTGTCCGTCAATTGACTCAAAAGTTGAAAAATATCAAGAAAATAAACAAAACACATTCATGCTCATCAACCGCTACTGCGTTTTGATTTTGACTTAACGAGATTGGAAAGTGCATTGGAAATGTCAAAAACCTACTGCGTTCGGTCTTTTTGGGTACACAACTGAAGAGACGAGTTTGAATTATGGGAAAAATAATCTGATAAAGAATCCTCAAGTTGTTAGGATCTTAACTCAATTCTCAATTGGATTGAAATAACTTCACAGAAATAATAGTATAAATTGGTATACTTAAAAAAATGTGCAATACATGATTAGAGATGTGTAGGAATTTCATAGAAATGTTTTGAGGGGAAGCTTAAACAGTTTCTGGAAATGTATGTATTTGGAAAGTCTTTCGCTCATAGATACAGAGAGTAATTATATATTTTTGCTTTCGCTTCAGACGTGAATGAACATGATGGGTTTCAAACCAACAGGGATTGGGTGAATTATTCACGAAGGCTACTCGTATGCATTTTATTAAACGTGGGTATTATTCAAGCATTATCCAAGCATTCTCCAGGATTTAAATCTTAAGTAATTTACCTTGGGGTTTCGCCTGGTTCATAGATTGCCTCCAAGAAGTTGACAATAAATCTTCTCAAAATAAAGTATGTAAAGGAAACAAGTAAGATTGTTCTCTCTTAAATTAGGGGAAATCCTCCAATCAATTTATTTAAATTTCTTTCTTTCTTATTCTGCTAGCTTATTATTTTCAGACATTTATAACGATGTAATTATTTTTCTCTTGGTTGAACCAATATTTACAATAAAAATTTAATAAAGTATCAATATGCATATGCTCATTATATATTTTTCTGGTATTGTTAAGTACTCCTTAGGTACGACCAGTCCACCTGGCACTAAACCCGCAAAGAGGGGCGTGGATAAGCTTACGCCAGGGACTGTCTATGAATCAATTACGTTTCAGGTCTTGACTGACCCCCTGTAGAGTTGTCCGAAACACGATTATTTCGCACTTCTGCCCATTGATTTTCATTCGCCAATTGTCAGTGTACAGCTGTACATCATTGAATATTTTTTGGAGATTGCTCTGAACTATTGTAGCTTTTCGGTCTGCCGTATAGATGATCAGATCATCAGCAAACGCTACCAATGATCGTGTTGGCGAGACGTTAAGATCAAAGCCGTACAATAGCTTGCGAATGAAGATAGAGAAGAGCAGAGGCGCAGTAACTGTTCCCTGCTGTAGATCATTCAAGACCTTGAACTCGCGCATTGTTGTCAGATTTCCATCAGTTACGACAAACGATTTCCCGTATAACATATTACACATCATGGCGGCAAGGTGTCTGGGGAACTTGTCCTGAAGGAGTTTAAAAACTAGTCCATCTAACCACACCGTATCGAAGGCTTTCTCCATATCAATGAGACATGCTCCAACACATTGTCTATCATTTAGTTTCCAACAGATGTCTGAGGTTACTTTCGTTATTGCATGTGTGGTCGAATGCCTGGCACGAAAACCAAATTGGCAATTCGGCATCAAATCATTTTCCTCAATGTGGGCGTTTAATGCTTTGTTGAGTATCACTTCAAACACCTTGCTGATGTTAGGCAGCAAGCTGATTGGGCGATAGCTTTTCGGGAACGAAGATTCTTTTCCTTTCCTCAAGATCGGAAATACCTTAGCCTTTTTCCACTCATTTGGGAAATATGAATTGCTCAACATGTTGTTGAACAGTATGCAATAATTCGGGGTGATAATCGCATTGTCTTGCATGATATCGACAACATCAATTTCAAGGGTACCTTCACAGTCAACGAATTTGCTCTAACATACCATAAAATCAAAGACTGAACTGGGCTGTCTGGTTTGGTCAATAATTTTTCTGTTGTGGCATTATTCTTAAAAATTGGGGGATCAATGTCGAATGGATAATAAATGTTTCATAAGTTCGATCAATTTTAAGCAGCATTTCAACAATTTTATTTTATTGCTGAACCTTTACTTCATTTGAAAAACCGGGAAAAATAAATTAAAAGCTTACAATCGATCTATTTAGCATAACGATTTCAATGTAGCCTAGTAAATTTCTACCCACTTTCATTTAAACGCTCAATGTGATTAACGAATTCTTTTTATTCTGCAAGAACTTGTGTTCCACTAACCAGTTAACTGCATTCAACGTGTGCGGTCGAAGTGTACACACGTCCTGAAAATAATTGTTCGTACATTTCCCCTCGCCCTGCACCTCCTGATGCAAATACTGCCGGTTTAAAAGTTTTCATCAAGACTTTTCATTCGATACCCCACTATATGGGGAGATTCCTCTTAAGAACATATTTTTGTTTTTACTCAAACATTGAAGAGTACTCTAACTTACGCCTGCCCAAAAAATGTTGTGTTCCTAACATATGGGGCTTACGGGAAAGCATGGACGAACAGTTAGGTTGCGTTTTAGTAGGGTATTGTAAAATTATTAAACAAAACCTTAAACAATAAAACAAGTTCAGTTTTTTGTAATATTCTTTGGATAATATGTAATTTTTAATAAAGTTGGTTGGTTTTTTCTCCTTTATCCAATTAATATATAATAACTACCATTTAATAAAAATAAGGTATTGTTTTTCGATTGATTTTTTAATTGCAATATTGTTTACATTTTGAATGCCATGTGGGCAATTAAGTTTTTGGTTCTTTTAATGTTTTGAAACTTGGCTTATGATTTTATAAAATTTTAAATGATTGATGAAATCAGTCGACTTTGATTCAAAAATACTGCTCAGGCGATTCGGGCAAAAATCTGTTGCATGTCATCTCAGCAAGGAAGAGGTTTTAAAATATACGAAAAATGTAAAGTTCCAAATTAAAACATTTTCAATTCATAGAATCTAGCTTGAAAATTGCAAAGTTTGCGTGCTAACAAAAATTATCCACATAAAGGGGAAATTATCAAAGAGTGTACTCCTATTAAACCGATTTATTGACCGATAGATAGTTACTACTACATAATTAAAGTGAACAGTTAAGTTTTCGTGTATTGATCTTTTAGCTTCTTACATTCGTTGATGAAACCTTAATAGTTGATAAATTCAATGATTTAAAGTTACTACACAGCGGCCGCTACTATCGGTGCAGTTCCTAAATTTGAGAAATCATATTTCGAGCTGCATCGTTTTAATTGCAAATACGGACATGAAACTTATTTAGAGATCGCAACATTGACCAACGTATGTGATATATTGATATTGCATATTTACTGAATTGTCGAGATTCCCTACCATCTGACATATCTACATTTTGTATAATAGCTTTTAATTTTTCTAAATAGTCACTCCAAGTATTGGTTCGAATCATATAAGATTCAATTTGGCGTTTCTGACCTTTCAGTTGAAGGAAATGAAATATATTCCCGAAGCTATAATACGCTTTCAATTCTGGTACCATCGTTCCGATTTATTTTGAGCATGCGTTGAGTTAGTAGCAAAACCAAGGGTACAACCATTTCAAACAGTGGTAATATGCTGAAAGATTCAGTAGGAAAGCTTTTATATGTGGAAATGACTCTTTAACATTTTTTTTACGAAGGGCAGTCGATGCGGATATCAAATGAAAAGTGATTACTTTCAGGATCGCATATATTCTTCTTCTTCTTAGCGCTACAGCCTCTCTCGGGCCTTCGCTTCCTGCAAATAGCGCCTCCAACTGTCTCAGTCCATTGACCGCGTCCTCCAATTCTGAAATCTGAGCAGCGATAAACTCTCTCTCGGTTTCCCCACTGGTCTCCGGCCTTCAGTTCTCCAAACGAATACCCTTTTGGTTACCCGTTGTTCGTCCATACGGTTCATGTGTCCAGCCCATTTCAGCTTCCGCAGTGTGAATCGTTGAGACCTCAGGCTCGTCAAAAATTTCATAGAGCTCATCGTTGTATCGAACTCGCCATTGGTCTCCGTCAAATGTGTCCCGCCTCAGGACCCATTGCTCAAAGGCGTTCAATATATTTGCGGATGCTTGGGTTAGGATCCATGTTTCACACCCATAGCATAACACAGGTTTTATCACAGATTTGTATACTTGGAGCTTTGTTTTCCTGTATGCGAGTACAGTATCGAAAATGTGAGCGAATTTGTGTTATTTATGCGCCAAAAAGACGAGAAAGAGTAATGAAAGAGGCAAAATACGCCAAAGAATACAGCTTGCAAATACAATAAAATATTTTATTAAGTTTTGACGATCTTGAAGACCCGCTGCACCTGGTTCATCTCTTTATACTGTTTCTCGTCATTTTGGCGCCTAGGTACACAAATTCGCTCACATTTTCGATACTGTACTCGCCAAGTGTGATACTTTGTGTGCTTGAGGTATTTTTCTTCGACTGCATCGTGAGCATTGTTTTATATTCATTGATTTGAAGCCCTACTAGTTTTGCTTCGCTGTCGAGTTGTTAATGACCGTGACAAAAAGTTGATGTCGTCCGCATAGGCTACGACTTGGCTCGTAATGTACCTCGTGTATCGACAGGTAGCTTCCGTATGACGTACTCCAGAGCCAAATTGAATAGCAATGGGGCCAGCCCATCTCCCTGTTTCAGCCCGATATTTGTGTCAAAGGCATCGGTGAGTTGATTATTGACGCAGACTTGGGAGGTCATCGCCATCATTGTCATTTTAGTAAGACGGATTAATTTGGCTGGGATGTGAAAGCAGAGCATTATTTGGTACAGTACGTTACGACAAATACTGTCGTATGCTTGTGTAGTAATTGAGGAGTAGGGCTCTAAAAGCCAGCGCTGCCACAGGCACATAGCACAAACTCAATTTAACAATTAGTAACCATTCAGTCGCCTTCCCCATCGCAACACTCGCTCCTTTTTTTTTTCTTTCGCATGAAAAATAAGTCAAGAAAATTTCTTTTGTACTTAACTTCCGGGAAACAAAATTCTTAAACTGTTTAATATTTTTTATGTGTAGTGATTTTATTACAATATCTTTTGAATATAATTTAACGAATTGCGGTGTAACGCGGTATACAAATGCTTAGAACGAAACGGTTAACCCCTTAAATTATATGAACGATAAAATCATTGTATCATTTAAACCCCCCAAAATTTGTCAAATTTTACCCATTCCAACCATAATATTAATTAAAAATTGTTTTGTTTGTCGGTAATTAACGCGTGCCTGTCTAATTCTTCCGATTTTTTTTCCCACTTAATTACGCCTAATCATTATAAACGAAAATTGCTTTCAATTGATAACTTAATCGAATCTACAAAAGACGACGTAAATTTTAAAAACAACCGAAACGAGTGTGCATTATCACCATCGCGGATCCACCATAGTACGCATCATCGATCGACAAATCGTCGAAGTGCATCGTCTAGTTCAGATCTATTACAGACGAAGCTATGAAAAGTGCTCAATGCGGATGCAAAGGGCTATGCGGTCCCTGAAATTCCCAGATGTAAATATGATACTGTTCAAAAGTATGATACAGTTAGTAAATATCAAACTGTGAAAGATATTCAGGAGCTCTCGGTAAACGCAGCAAACAACGGGAGTCGGTTCTTTCTTCGTGAAGGGAGAAGAAGCAGATTTAGGTTGTAGGCGGAAAGTTGAATATACATATATTGAAATTGCTAATTGTGTATTCGTTTTTTTCGTTCTGTTTCTTTATTCTACCACTTTCCGGAAGTAGTTTTTGTGTGAAAAGTGGATTAAGCGAAAGTTCGAATAGTGTGTAGATAGGAATTGTGCTACATTAATTTTCGAATTTCCTAAAATATTTTTCTTTTCATTTGATTTTACCCCATAGTCTGTGTGAAATATTGTTGAAGAGAGAAAAAACCAATTCCATTTGAGAAGAAATCAAGTTCGTGAGTTTAAAGTGCCTTTAAACGAAACTTTGAACTTTAGCGAGAAATATTCAGTGAAAGAAGTGACAAATATCGTGAACGCGGTCGCAGGCGGTCAAATTACATTTCGTGTATGCATCTAGTTGAAGAAAAAGTACTGTTATTGGAGCCAACCGATGACGAAGCGCCTAATTTGCGATCGTTTTCACGACTCGAGTGGAAAAAGGGGGTGAAGCAGTGGCCGCAACAGCGCGAGCAGGATTTGTTTTTTTTTCGCGCGACGGGAGTCTGCTTGAGATCGACACAGTGCGGACGCCGAGAAAAAGAAAGGAGAAGCGCGCTTGATTGAGTTAGCCGTGCCACGTTTCACGTACATCGGGGATGTGCATCGTGGGTCGAATCGAAAGAGTCTCCGGGTATAGTCTTGAGGTCGAAAGTTAAAACTTTTCAATGTATCACCGAATGTTCGGATTGCTAAAGGAACGCATATAAAGTGCAGTGTTCGGAGAATAATGCGAGAATTGTGCTTTGTGATCGATTCCTAGATGGAACTTTAGATGGGGGGCAAAACAAAAGGCGTGATTCGATGTGATATTGATTAAGATAAAAGGAAAACATGAGGAATCTCGAGGAAAACGGGGAAGAAAATTTGATTGTTCGTGGATACAAAGTAAAGAACGTTCTGCTACATTCTGAATGAAACGAATAAGAAAGAAAAAATTCTTTGTGTGGTGGTGATGGTGACGATGACATCCACAATTAATTGTATTGAGTGCCGGTAATAATTCGAAGAAAGAGCAAAGATACAGGATGGAGCTGTATTTTGCAACGGAGTAGTAAACTCATCGTGAAAAGAAAACGCGAAATCATAAAGTGGATTAGGTACGGCAGGTTGTTATTGACAACAAATTAACCTATGCGATAACGGTTATCAAAGGAAAAGTCGAGGACGTGGAAATGCCAGATGGAGATAAATTTTGGGATTTAGATGAAAAACAATTTCTAAATGTTATCGTTTAACTCAAAACTAAGTGAATTATTTTCCTTTAGATTGTCTAATTTCGGGACTGGAAGATATTCCCATTTCATAAAAGGAGTCGGTTTATTGATGAAACAATGTATTCATTACACCTATGACTACTACTTGTTATGTCTGGAACGGAGTTTAAACAACGATGTATGGTGTGAAAAATTTAATATAACATTCGATGAATTCATACTCATATCCTGTCAGTCACTTTATAAGTTTGTTCAGTTCGAAATATCACAGTTTTTTTTCAATTCATTCCATAAGGCTACACTTTGTACAATATGTTACTACCCGAATGTTGGATTTCTGAAGAATTTTTGTAATAGACCATTTACAGGCATCATCCCCATCAGCAGCGGGCGCCCGGTGAGGATGCGGAGGGTGAGTACCCTTTTGGTTTGTTTGTTGCATGTAAATTTTTTTACCTATATTTTTGTTCATCATTTTTTTTTTTATATTTATTTTGGGTTTCGTTGGGTATGAATTTTTATATAGATTCCTAATAAATATAATCCAACCAAACAACGGATATATAATCCTTCAAATATTGGGTATCGTGTATTTGCTCGTAACACGAATGAATTGAAAACAATAAATACCGTAAACTCTGCATCACGTTAAATGAAGTAAACTATATATCTTTTTAAATTTTTTGTTGATCAGTTGTCCGTAATTATTATGATCATTGTACATATTTTAAGATAACAGGTGAACTGAATCGCCATAAGACAAGAATAAAAAAAAAAGGGAAAGGAAAAATAAAAAAGAATAGATAAAGAGAAGAATTACATTCGGTCTTTCCTTTCTTCAACTTCCAACCGGGTATAGGACCCGGTACGGTGGCAGGCTTCCACCTCAAAACATTAGCCAGCCACCGGGTACTTACTAATTCCTTTTTTTGTTTCAGGTGACTTCTTGGGTTGAGTGGCCCAAGCAGAGTGCCTTTTTATGGCGTAGAGTTATGCAATCAAATTGTATAATTCTATGGCATAAATTGGTCACCGGGGTACTCCCCTTCTGATGGGAAAGTTCATACAATTCAAGTTGTATGAGTTTTCCACTCAGAAGAGGAATACCTGGCCGCTTCAACAAAGATATCTATGGATTTATTCCGGTTGGGTGGGTACAAAGGGGCTCCACTACCACCCGGTTGCCCCTTTTTCATTTGTGGGTCATGAATTTAGTTGGGTAATGACGAGGTCACCCCAAGTTCGCCTTTCTTTTCAGGTTTCACTTGTTCTAGTAACAAGATCCATTCCCCTCTGTGAGGTTATCTACAATTTTTGCGACTTCGGTCGCCTTTTGAGCTGTAGTTCAATTCGTGAATGCGAAATTATTGTAGTGAGTTCTCGTGCTGGGGAAATGAACCCGCCCCACGACACCGCAATGCTAGCCTGCCAGCGCATTCACGCGTCTCCAGACGAGGGCATTCTCGGCAGATACCGACACCTTTACGGACCTTTTGAACAAATCATTATTCACTACACTTGCTTAAAGTCAACGAAAATTTGATGTACGTCTATGTTGAACTCCCAGCATTTTTCAAGTACCTGCTTAACAGTGAACAATTGGTCTGTTGTTGATCAACCTGCTCTAAAACCACCTTGATACTCGCCAATAATACAGTTGGCGTATGATCCGATTTTATTTTCTAAGATCTTTGAATATATTTTGCACCCCGTACAAAGTAGTGATATGCCTCTGTAATTTTCGCACAGTAGCTTGTCACCTTTTTTGTGGATAGGGAATATAATTGATTGGCTCCACTCTTTCGGCATATGTGTAATGAATTTCGAAATGCCCGTATAGGACACGGGTGCCGATGGTCTGGCACAAGTGTCAGCGAGCTATAAACACCAAGCTCAGCTAACTAGCTTCGCTTAACGACCGCGTACGCGTGCTTGACGACTAGCATTTGCGGGATCATATGAGGCGGGTTCTTGTCGAGCCACGAAGCTACACTACAAAATACTTATCACGCGTACTCTACTCTACAAGACGTACCGATCACTTTTTATTATCTTTAGAAATGTTCTATAAGGTGTCAATTAAGCTACTCTACAGTAATTTAATATTTTTTTGCCTCGTTAAAGTTAGCGGACACGGAGGCTTGAGACAAACGCAAACATTACACAAAAAGCAACCGTTACTTTTTCCGAAGAAGGTCGTTGCATTACAAGGGGAATGTCAAACCTGAAGATGTTAAAGTGGCTGAAGTGAACCACTCATCTCTGCCTAAAGGATGGAAATTTGACGGATGTAGTTTACTTTACACTAGTAAAACAACAAACTAAGCAGTTTCGACGGGGTGACCACCTTATCTCTTCAGGAGCAGCCACTCCTGATCACCACGGGGCTGCTCGACTGCTTATGTTTATTACATATGTTTATGTTGCCAAATATGCTGGATGACTTTGTGAATAGCTTTTTGAACACTGATGCCACCATATTTGATGAGCTCCACTGGAATCTCATCGATGCCCGGTGCTTTATTGTTCTTTTGGGCTTTGATGATGGAACCCACTTCATCCAGAGTTGGTGGGCCACTGAAAGCTCTTCGCAGACATCTATAGGCTCCGATGTTCTGGAGCTGTGCGGAGGATTAAGGAGGTTCTTGAAATATGATGCCCATCTTTCCTTAATCTTGGTTTCATCAGCGATGATGTTGCCGATGTCATCACGACAGAGCGTGGTTTTAGGCTGATAACCACGTTTCAGGCTTTTCAGTACTTTGCATGCTTGTCTTGTGTTGTTGCTCGCTAAACATACATCTCATGTCTTGAATGTCGTTTCCAGGTCAGTTCGTTTCCTGAGTTGCCAGTATTTTTAATTTATATTGACTGGCCTGTTGTTAAAGATCCTTAACAGCGCTAAGGTAATTGAGTGATCTGATATTCTAGGATCCAATGCCATAGTGCTTTTTTCGTTTGCGAGGTCGTTGCCATGAGTCCCATCCATTTCCAGGCCCATCTGCAGGGTTCGAAACATTTTAAGGTTTTCCAGGGACGGGGAGTTAGCCCTTCGCCCAACCTCCATTCCGGTAGCATGGCTATTACTTCGACTCCGCTATCAGGCGCGGAAAGATTCTCCCTCACCCTCTTACGCCTCGCAAAGGAGGTGTAAGTAGGATTCAGTAGCAGAGCTGTAGATGTATTTACAGATATTAGCATTTCTCGGCATTTAATGTCCCATCAGTGGGGGGCCAGTAAGCCCAATGTGCGACCCCGAGAATATTTACTACCATTTAATTGGGGGGTTCGGGATGAGGAATCAGGGAAGCTATGGGTTGGGGAAACAAAGGGGTTCCCTCCTCCTTTCTCAAACGGGTTTGGAACCATCAACGGTGGTGTTGAATCGCGTATCTAAAGAGAGGTAATTGTGTTGAGAGGAGCGGGAAAAGTCAAGATATGTGAGAATATGTGCCCCACCTCCGCCTCGCGATTGAGCATCTTTGAATAATTTTGGTACGACTTTAAGCTCTTCAAATGAAGTGCAAAACTAAAAATACCGCTTGCTTTCAAGGTTTCAAAGAATGAATTCAAATATCGCCATTCACAGCGAATTATGTATTAATTCTGAAGGATATATTTGAATAACAATTACGTGCTATAGCCCTGATTGAAGACATCAAATTCTTGATTCGCTTGCCCAATCATTTGTAAAATACCAATCACCACCTATTCTAATCGTATTTTCTTCGCACTGCCATTTCGCATAAGATAAAGGACGGATTATTTTTTTAAGATGTACATGTGCCGATAATTCTGATCTTGAAAGACAATTTTCTTCAACATCCGTAACATTGTCTTTCACTCTGTAGACTTTTTAATGCAGTTGCATGAAATTGCACATCATAAATAACTCTGGATGAGTTTCATTTCCGTTGTAAGGGCTACTATGTGGTTAAACAATATCGATTGACTAATAAATACATACATGTTCCGCAACCGTATAAATGCATTCCCTTCATGACAGACCACCCGGTTTTTTAGATCGTAAACATTTACTTGGGCAACTAAGGTAATTCTTGAGCTAATACATGCAATATAAAGATAGGTCTTATGGAATGTGTGCTTTTATTGGGCAAAAATTAAGCGATCATTTGATCGTAACGTTAGTTGTATTTTGGAAAATTTGCAGATCGTATGTTCTTGTACACAGGGCAGATCTTTAAAATGCTGCTGCTTTATCAACTATTAATGGTAGTACCTTAGACTACCATGGTGGTAAGGGGTAAAGGGAAATCGGGGTTCGATTCTGAAGAACTGCTATTCCCCGTTACCCGTTACCACCATGGTAGTACAGATTAATAACAAGGTTTGATTTTTTGTTGCAATTATGTATTAATGTTCTGTTTGATTCAATAGTTCATTAATATAATCATATTTTAATGCCCCGTTTGGTGCCATAAGTTAATGCTTTATTTGATACAGATGTTGAACTATAGGCTGAATACAAGTTTCTGGTCTTAAAACACTTCCTGTTGAGAATAAAACTATTATTTTTACATTTGAAGAAAACCGGAATTCAATTTCTTATTTGCAATACGTGTATAATCGGCTTTACACATTCTTTTAACATCCACATTCAATGCCGATTTTCCTTTTAATCAAAGGTATACATTAATGATTTGCTTATTACTTATCTCAAAATTATTTTTTGATATCTATTGTTACATATTTTGTAGTTTCTGTTCTGTGACTTTCATTCTATGTTTAGGATATCCTGAATCTCTTGGGATGTTAACATTATTTAAATCAAAATTACTTTCAATATCCATCGCTATATATTTTGCATTAAATATTCTTTGACTCTCATTCTACTCGTACATGTTTTGGCTTTTCATTTCTTCATTTCTTTTAAATAATTTTATAGTGTGTTTTCTTGCGTATATTTTTTTTCAAATATTGTAATTACTAATTGATTCGATGTTTCTTTTGGTTAGCGGTTATTATTAGGGTGTCACTATTTGATTAGTACAGGTTCTAGATAATAATGTACAGTTAGCGTTAGTGAGGATTTAATGTGAATGACGTTCAAAATAGTTTAAATGTACAAAGAAATTTGTTTCTTTGTACCATTCATGGTTTATTAATACTCTATTAAATTACTTTCTGTAATGCTATAACAAAAGCTCTTTACGTAAGCTTTTACTACCATTCTGTTAAATTATTGTGCTAATAGGTTAGTAGAGACATTCATTGGTAAATATTGTTAAAGCTTTAGCGGTTACTTATTGGGAACGAGTTAATCTGTAAATGGGGAATGAATGTTTGACACGATCGTTGCGTTCAGGAATCGATTCCCTTCAGAAAAAGTTTTGCCGAGAGAATAGCTTTCCATTGATGTAGCTTGCGAGCATAGTATATATACTCACCTAGTATCCACACTCAATCTACCTCCGGAAAAATCTGAACACAAGTCGAAGTGCGCACCATAAATCCTCGGCAGCAGGTAGGTGGTAAACGCTGATGCGAGGATCGGTGCGAATATAAACATGTGCTTCAATGAGAGAATTCAGGATTACCAGATCTAAAAAAAAGTAATAATTTTGCAGAAAAACAAAATCGTTCTATGCATTCTTTAGTTTTCACTCCCATGTTCTGAAATGTGTAAAAGAACATGTGCCTTGGAAATTTTATTTGCTTTTTGTTTTGTTTTTTGAATACAATGGGCTGTGGCTCAGTTGACGTGCCCCGGTTCAGCTGACCAGCCCCTGAAAAAATTCAGAAAGTGTGCAATACAGGGTAAATGGAAGGTGTGGATACCATGTGAATGTACTATGCTTGGGAGTCGTTGTTGTTGCATTCCCAAGATTTTAATGAGTGTGATAAATAAACTTTCTCCTTAATATGTATGGTTAATGTTGTTAAAGGGGATTGGGAGTCATCGATTGAAAGTTTACGTTATGAGCAAATGCAAGCAAACGAAGCGATATATTGTAGCTTTCACATGCGCTAATTCCTAGGAAGTATATGATATGTATGTACTCATTCGTGGTTGGTTGGTAATTGCCTTGAAGTGTATTTGTTTCTTATAAAGCCGGTTTAATGCATTTCGTAGTGGGCAGGGCTTTTAATCCATCTTTGCTGTGGGGTTGTGAAGGAAGAAGAACTTTTAAGGTATATGCATTTAATTGTCACTTAATTGGCTTAAATTGTCTATTAAGTACTTGTTTATCCATATGTGGTGGTAAAAAGGGAGGGTTATTAGAAATGTGTTCTGAAGTATGTTTAAATACTTGTGGATTAATTATAAATTGGAACTACTATTTATTATGAAGGTTTTTTATTAAGTATAGAAAGATTGAATGGGTTAATGTAAATTAAGTCGATTTTTTTCTCAAATTGAAATTAGAAGGAGCGATTGTGGGCTTAAAAGTTCTGGTATATAC
This sequence comes from Odontomyia ornata, assembly GCA_963969285.1. NCBI lineage: Eukaryota > Metazoa > Arthropoda > Insecta > Diptera > Stratiomyidae > Odontomyia > Odontomyia ornata. The sequence continues at coordinate 1,405,794 of OZ017744.1, read as the reverse complement.
TTTTATTGATTCCATTGCATTGAAAATATCTTGCGAAAAAGATTATTGTAAAAGACGGTCGAAGCGACTCTATCACTATATGTTGGGCTTCGGAACGTATAGTTTCGGCCTTCATTCAAGACCGGATATGTGTTCCATATAATATCTCCCTAGTGAGTGTCTAATTGGTTTGGTGTCAGACAGTAGAGTGCCGTGCGAGGTCACTTCCTTAGCCGTTTATAACCAGAAAACGATTGTTTAAAGAATCTTAAAGTATATATTATAGCATTCTGAAATGCAATTTGATATCGATGCCAAATGTAAATTAAAGGGTGGGTTTTGAATTGTATTGCGTTCACCACAGGAGTTTTATTCATGACTTATTTTAGTAGTTAGCAATTATAATGTATTAATAGTGCAGGGAAACGTAGTGTCTTGTTTAAAGGTAATTGTTTGATAGCGTGTTTGCAAACCATTTTGGATCAACTGTTCAGAGGCTATGATTGGATGGTAAATCCATGGGTGTTTTGCATAAAGTCAAAGTCAAAGTCAAAAGCGCTTTATTTAATACTAATCGTTATAAATTTTAAAAGAATATAAAGCAAATTCCAAACAATAACAATCAAAAAACTTAATGGCCCAAATGGCTCTCTAAATTTGTACGTTATCAGAGGCAATGATTTGTTTCTTTAAGGACTTAAAATGAAAAATAGCGTATCCGCCGACAGCTTACGTCAACGGCTCAGAGGCTGTTGTTTAATGTACTATGCTTGGGAGTCGTTGTTGTTGCATTCCCAAGATTTTAATGAGTGTGATAAATAAACTTTCTCCTTAATATGTATGGTTAATGTTGTTAAAGGGGATTGGGAGTCATAGATTGAAAGTTTACGTTATGAGCAAATGCAAGCAAACGAAGCGATATATTGTAGCTTTCACATGCGCTAATTCCTAGGAAGTATATGATATGTATGTACTCATTCGTGGTTGGTTGGTAATTGCCTTGAAGTGTATTTGTTTCTTATAAAGCCGGTTTAATGCATTTTGTAGTGGGCAGGGCTTTTAATCCATCTTTGCTGTGGGGTTGTGAAGGAGGAAGAACTTTTAAGGTATATGCATTTAATTGTCACTTAATTGGCTTAAATTGTCTATTAAGTACTTGTTTATCCATATGTGGTGGTAAAAAGGGAGGGTTATTAGAAATGTGTTCTGAAGTATGTTTAAATACTTGTGGATTAATTATAAATTGGAACTACTATTTATTATGAAGGTTTTTTATTAAGTATAGAAAGGTTGAATGGGTTAATGTAAATTAAGTCGATTTTTTTCTCAAATTGAAATTAGAAGGAGCGATTCTGGGCTTAAAAGTTCTGGTATATACTTTTATTGATTCCATTGCATTGAAAATATCTTGCGAAAAAGATTATTGTAAAAGATGGTCGAAGCGACTCTATCACTATATGTTGGGCTTCGGAACGCATAGTTTCGGCCTTCATTCAAGACCGGATATGTGTTCCATATAATATCTCCCTAGTGAGTGGCTATTTGGTTTGGTGTCAGACAGTAGAGTGCCGTGCGAGGTCTCTTCCTTAGCCGTTTATAACCAGAAAACGATTGTTTAAAGAATCTTAAAGTATATATTATAGCATTCTGAAATGCAATTTGATATCGATGCCAAATGTAAATTAAAGGGTGGGTTTTGAATTGTATTGCGTTCACCACAGGAGTTTTATTCATGACTTATTTTAGTAGTTAGCAGTTATAATGTATTAATTGTGCAGGGAAACGTAGTGTCTTGTTTAAAGGTAATTGTTTGATAGCGTGTTTGCAAACCATTTTGGATCAACTGTTCAGAGGCTATGATTGGATGGTAAATCCATGGGTGTTTTGCATATGACTTAATACTAAATGTAGCGTGTCTGCCGAAAGTTGCAATCGGGTAGCTCAGAGGCTATGATTTGTTTCTTTAGGGACTTAAAATGAAAAATAGCGTATCCGCCGACAGCTTACGTCAACGGCTCAGAGGCTGTTGTTTAATCTACTGGTTTTCATTGCAGTGATCGTGCAATTTAGACAAAGAAAAAGCTTGTCTGCTGATGGCCTTGGTTTGGAATGGCTTAACTGCCACTATTTTCCGTTTCATTACTGCTAATACTTTCATGTATATTTGAGCTGGAAAATTGCCGTTGCCGAAATTTAATTTGTTCAATTTCCCCAATTTAGCATATTCACCATCCGAGCAAGCGAGACGGAGCGGGGAGGAATAGCTTTCGTGGAATGAGAGCGCACGTGTTCCAATAGTCAGTACCTTTTAAGAGAATTGAGGTTGAAAGCTCACAAAAGAACGGTATTAAAGTTCTTGGGCAAAGCATGCCAGGCAGTCTTGTTCGAGCCTACAAGGGAGCGTGTTGCTACCCATTCTTTAATTCCAACAAGTAATTACGAGATTGAAGTTTGCAACGGAGGTGTAGAAATAGTATTCAACGAAATGGTGAGGGGTGAGGTGTTGGCTTGCGCCGTGATACTCAATCGGCCTTTTGGCGTTCCATGGTGTGTGGCCACCCCGATCCATTAGCTTGTCTAGCTGATCCCCTGTACAGGCTGGCGCTCACTTGTGAAGCGTGACCAGTCAAATGAAAAGCGCTTCAATCAATATTGATATAGGTTTTCAATAATTTAATATGTGAAATGTAATGTTGAAAAAAAAATTAACAAAATAGTAAAACAATTAATAAAATAAACGTTTGACTTTGCCGATTTGGTTTGGATGGATAGAGTAGCAGGTAAGTGTCATACAGAAAGATCTCTCCCTGGGAGCCTTGATGATGTATTTAGGATACACATCAAACCGAGCTCCCAGGTCATACCAGTATACAAAGGGTATACTGATTATGTAACAAAAATGGCGCAGCCGGCAGGATATCGATTTTGCAGAGACCACAATGTAGCACATTGTGTAGCAAATTTAAATGGGCTGATAACCTCTTTTCCCAGCCGATATCCGAAGGCATTCAACTCCTGCATGACACTATTGCTACTCATACTTTCCATCAAACGAGATCAATCTTCTAAAACAGAAACAAATAATTGTTTCAATCATTTAAATAACAAAAAGAAAGTATGAATATCCGAACATAATATTATTGATCAAACTAAACCAGCCTTCTTAAAAAATAAAAATAAAATAGTCATATTAATCGTTTAAATAACATAAATATAATATCAGTTTAACGCTACTCATACTGATCATCTACCCAGATTTAAGTTTAAAAGAAACAAATAATTATATTGATAATTTTAATAACTAAAACATAATACCAATATTCAAATATAGTATTATTTCTACTCATACTGTCCATAAAGTAAGATAAGTCCTATAATCAAATAGTCGTATTGAACATTCAATTAACTAAAATACAATATTAACATCCAGTAATATAAGCACAGAAACTTTCAATCTATATTCTTCATTCATTTACTCCTTCATTCATATATTTGAAATCTCATCTTACCTATCTGAAGATCATTTAAACTAACTCCGAACCAGTTTAAACCCAACTTACAATTTACAAAAGAAATTAAATTTCGGCAACGGCAATTTTCCAGCGCAAATATACATGAAAGTATTAGCAGTAATGAAACGGAAAACAGTGGCAGTTAAGCCAGTAAATCTCGGCAAGATTCCAAACCAAATCCATCAGCAGACAAGCTTTTTCTTTGTCTAAATTGCACGATCACTGCAATGAAAACCAGTAGATTAAACAACAGCCTCTGAGCCGTTGACGTAAGCTGTCGGCGGATACGCTATTTTTCATTTTAAGTCCCTAAAGAAACAAATCATAGCCTCTGAGCTACCCGATTGCAACTTTCGGCAGACACGCTACATTTAGTATTAAGTCATATGCAAAACACCCATGGATTTACCATCCAATCATAGCCTCTGAACAGTTGATCCAAAATGGTTTGCAAACACGCTATCAAACAATTACCTTTAAACAAGACACTACGTTTCCCTGCACAATTAATACATTATAACTGCTAACTACTAAAATAAGTCATGAATAAAACTCCTGTGGTGAACGCAATACAATTCAAAACCCACCCTTTAATTTACATTTGGCATCGATATCAAATTGCATTTCAGAATGCTATAATATATACTTTAAGATTCTTTAAACAATCGTTTTCTGGTTATAAACGGCTAAGGAAGAGACCTCGCACGGCACTCTACTGTCTGACACCAAACCAATTAGACACTCACTAGGGAGATATTATATGGAACACATATCCGGTCTTGAATGAAGGCCGAAACTATGCGTTCCGAAGCCCAACATATAGTGATAGAGTCGCTTCGACCATCTTTTACAATAATCTTTTTCGCAAGATATTTTCAATGCAATGGAATCAATAAAAGTATATACCAGAACTTTTAAGCCCAGAATCGCTCCTTCTAATTTCAATTTGAGAAAAAAATCGACTTAATTTACATTAACCCATTCAACCTTTCTATACTTAATAAAAAACCTTCATAATAAATAGTAGTTCCAATTTATAATTAATCCACAAGTATTTAAACATACTTCAGAACACATTTCTAATAATCTTCCCTTTTTACCACCACATATGGATAAACAAGTACTTAATAGACAATTTAAGCCAATTAAATGACAATTAAATGCATATACCTTAAAAGTTCTTCCTCCTTCACAACCCCACAGCAAAGATGGATTAAAAGCCCTGCCCACTACAAAATGCATTAAACCGGCTTTATAAGAAACAAATACACTTCAAGGCAATTACCAACCAACCACGAATGAGTACATACATATCATATACTTCCTAGGAATTAGCGCATGTGAAAGCTACAATATATCGCTTCGTTTGCTTGCATTTGCTCATAACGTAAACTTTCAATCTATGACTCCCAATCCCCTTTAACAACATTAACCATACATATTAAGGAGAAAGTTTATTTATCACACTCATTAAAATCTTGGGAATGCAACAACAACGACTCCCAAGCATAGTACATTCACATAGTATCCACACCTTCCATTTACCCTGTATTGCACACTTTCTGAATTTTTTCAGGGGCTGGTCAGCTGAACCGGGGCACGTCAGCTGAGCCACAGCCCATTGTATTCAAAAAACAAAACAAAAAGCAAATAAAATTTCCAAGGCACATGTTCTTTTACACATTTCAGAACATGGGAGTGCTGCCAGATCCTAATAGAAAACTAAAGAATGCATAGAACGATTTTGTTTTTCTGCAAAATTATTACTTTTTTTAGATCTGGTAATCCTGAATTCTCTCATTGAAGCACATGTTTATATTCGCACCGAGCCTCGCATCAGCTTTTACCACCTACCTGCTGCCGAGGATTTATGGTGCGCACTTCGACTTGTGTTTAGATTTTTCCGGAGGTAGATTGAGTGTGGATACTAGGTGGGTATATATACTATGCTCCCAAGCTACATCAATGGAAAGCTATTCTCTCGGCAAAACTTTTTCTGAAGGGAATCGATTCCTGAACGCAACGATCGTGTCAAACATTCATTCCCCATTTACAGATTAACTCGTTCCCAATAAGTAACCGCTAAAGCTTTAACAATATTTACCAATGAACGTTTCTACTAACCTATTTGTTAATGCCCGTCCACACGATCAGTGGCGTTAGACTTAAGTGAAAATTTTATTTTACAAATCGTATTTGCAAAGGTGGATAATTAATTTCGTCACCTTATGTGACTAATATTGTTTGACTTAGTTGCTAAAATCATAGATGCATGCATGTCTCATGTGGCCACATTTTGCATCGCCACAGACGCGGGTGTCAGCAGTTTCGCGTGATGTTCGGATCATTTTGTGGACTTAAACGCGTCAGCGAAACGATCGAAAGACACAAACACCACATTTGCATGCATGATGTGGCCGCATGAACGCATTGCAATGCGAAACCAAAGTTCCTTTCCCGTACCAGACGCGAGCGTCAGCGTTTTCCGGGCATGGAATGCTTGTGGACGCTCAAGCGTCAGCATTTTCGTGCGTGGGAACTGCTGGCGCCTTTTGCTCGGTGTGGAAAGGGAATCATCAGTCATCATCAGATCGTCGCGATACACAGGTCGCTACTTGGAAGTCTTAAAAACGTACTCGTATAATTAATTATATCAATATTGTTTAAAATCACGCTCTTGTAGCCGAACAGAAATTCATACTACGAAATAAAAGAATTTTGAATTTGTGCGTGAAGTTATAAATGCACTGTATCTAGAGGAAAGAGGCCAGGACAAAAGAGTCCTGGAGCAAAACATTTGGAGGCCCCGGCGAGATCGAACAATCGCAATCTCGTCTGAATTTGGATTACCAGTGTCAAGTGGTGGTGGTGTTGTGCCGGTAAACGTGCCTGTCGTGCGTGCGTAAAATAAAATGGTTGATACGGAGGTCGTGTTCCGGGAGCTGAAGGTATTGGCCAGAGCTGTAGAAGCCGTAATCTCCAACTATAAGAAGGATTCGGCCAGCCGCAAACTAGATGTTGGCTACTATGAAGAGCGGCTTCGGCGTTTAGAAACTGCCTGGGAGGAATTCGAACGCAAGGACACCGAAGTTCGATCCTTACCCGAAATCACACCGGAACACGACTACTTCAAGGGCGAAACGTATGAAACGACCAAGATAAATTACGACACTTTTCAGAAGCACTTCCTCGAAAGGATCAACGCTCTAAAGGGCACGGCACTGCCAATGTTGCAGCCACCCTCATCAGCACACGATAGCAATGACAAGCCTTCAGCCGCACTGGTCTCGGTACAGAATCACATGCAAGTTGCGACGGTATCGGGCCTCGGCAGATTCACTGAGAAGGACGATGGCTCGCCCAGAACCGCCAGAAAACACGAAGACTTGGTGTAAGGCTAGAGCGGAGGCGGTGCAGCGAGGCTGGCAACAATTGGATGAGCTTCATCAGCAAGTCTATGAATCCTGTGAGGATCCTGAAGCGCAGGGCTTTAATTTGGAAGAGCATATCCGGTTGGAGGAGGACGTGCAGGACTGCATTGTTCGCTTGCAAGTAAAGGTCAACGCCACCACCGAAATGCCACCCTCGTCTGTTACGCCTGCTGCGACTCCAGGCTTGGTGCTCCCAAAAATTGCTTTGCCCACCTTCAACGGAGATTACCTCCACTGGCGACATTTCCGGGATTTGTTTATGCAAATGGTGCATAACCAGCCGATGTCCGCGTGCCAGAAGCTGTGGTATCTGAAGGTTAACCTTACAGGAGAGGCTGGATCCTTGATCAGAAACTTTGCGTTGTCAGACGAAAATTATCAAACTGCCTGGAAGACACTTAATGAGAAATTTGACAATCGACGACTCTTGGTGTCGGCCCTCATCAACAAATTAATGGGGCAGCCATCTCAGGCCAGTGAAAAACCGTCAGCGGTAGCCATAAAGTCGCTGCATGACACCACACAAAGGGTGTCTCAGAGGCCTGGAAAACCTGCAAATATCAACAAGGGATTGGGATCCATTGCTACTGCACATTTTGCTGCGAAAATTGGATTCGACAACGCACGCCCTTTATCAGCAATCTTTAGCTGACCCGCGCGAGCTGCCACCTTTGAAGGGTTTACTGGATTTCCTACAAGTGCGATTCCAGGCACTCGAAGCACTTGGTAGCACGCCTAAGGACCCAGACCGCAATCACAGGAAGGTTACCAAAGCTACCGTGGCCGCCGTGGCTGCATTGACATGCCCAAGGTGCTCGCAGGATCACCCGCTATACTACTGCCCTGAGTTTCTCCAAGACAACGCTGTGAAAAGGCTAAACCTTGTACGTTTAAAGAAGCTTTGTGTAAATTGCTTGCGAGAAGGTCACCAGTCTTCCGGCTGCACGGCAAGAAGCTGCAAGGAGTGCGCCGGAAAACACAATACCTTGTTACATATGACGGGAAGCAAATTCTCCAAGCAGACCAAGATGACAACGCCTGGCTCCACAGTCAAGAAGCCAGACATTCAGCTGCCACCTGTGCCGCCCGCCCTCACGTTGACGGCTCTCATGCAACCTGGAGCGAGGAAAAATGTTCTGTTGAGCACAGCCTTTGTGAAGGTGGTTGCCAGCAATGGAAGAGTGACCGACTGCCGAGCAGTATTGGACCCTGGCTCGCAAATCAACCTAGTAACCGAGCGCATTATCAAGAAACTAGGGCTAGCGGCTTCGCCGCAATTTGCACTGATTGAGGGAGTGGGTGGAAACATCGAGAAGGTGCATCGTAAGGTGTAGCTTGGCCTAAAATCCAGAGTGTCTGGATATGCCGCGCAGTTGGAGGCCTACGTCCTCGATCAAATCATATCTCCTCAACCTTCTCAGAGTCTGGACACATCGGAATGGCAGATTCCTGGGAATATCAAGCTGGCGGATCCTGAATTCCATCGAACAGAGCGAATCGACATGCTGCTGAGTGCGGAGCATTTCTACGAAGTTCTTGCCATCGGGCAAATAAAGTTGGGCCCTGAGCTCCCTGTGCTCCAGAACACGCTCCTCGGTTGGATTGTTGCCGGAAAGGTAGTAACACCTCAAGGGCTACCAGTAATGTGTGGAGTCCTCACGGAAGAGACTCAGCTGACTCAAACTATCAAGCGATTCTGGGAGGTTGAGGAGGTATCGGATCCACAACACAATCTCACTGCGACTGAAAGAGCGTGCGAAGTACATTTCGCTCAGACGACTCAACGTGAATCCGATGGCCGGTTCTTGGTACGGCTCCCCTTCAAGGAAGATCCCAAAGGGCTGGGTGACTCGCAGGACGTTGCCATACGCAGATTCATGGCGATAGAGCGCAGACTGGAGAAGAACCCCGACCTAAGACGGCAGTATTGCGAATTCATGGACGAATACGAACGACTGGGACATATGGAGCAAATCACATGGTCAGCGAATAAGAAAGCACATTATTTTTTGCCGCACCATTGCGTCCTGAAACCAGGTAGTAGTACCACTAAATTGAGGGTGGTTTTCGACGCGTCCAGCAGAACATCAACGAACGTTTCTCTGAACAATATCCTACATACAGGACCCACGATTCAGGATGATCTATTTGCGATTTTGATCCGTTTCCGTTTGCCACGCTTCGTTTTCACTGCCGACATTGTCAAAATGTATCGGCAAATAAGGCTTCAGCATGACGATTGCAATTTTCAATTGGTGATTTGAAGAACAAGTCCAACCCAGCCTTTGCGATATTATCGACTCAAGACCATTACGTACGGCACAACGTGTGCCCCGTACTTGGCAACTAAATGCCTTCAGGTTCTGGCATAAGCCGAACAAAATCAAGCGCCCTTAGGCAGCAGTGCCTTGCAGCATGATTGTTACATAGACGACGTCATGACAGGGGCAGACAGCTTGACGGAGGCAATCCGAACACAGGAAGAATTGCGTCAGATTCTTACCAGTGCAGGGATGCATTTGCACAAATGGTGTGCCAATCATCCGCATCTTCTACAGCAAATCAGTGTCGAGGATCAGGACGTCCAGCTGGATTTTGGTAGCTTGTCGGAAGACTACATCAAAACCTTGGGGGTAATTTGGCTCCCGAAAACGGACGATTTCCAAATCGGCATTAACTTGGACCTCGCTGAGGTCAAGTTCACAAAACGGACGATCGCTTCAGACATCGCCCAAATGTTCGACCCATTGGGTATCCTAGCGCCGGTTATCGTAACCGTAAAATTGTTCATGCAGGCGCTATGGCGATTGGAATTAGACTGGGACGCAGCTTTGCCACTCGAAATACATACACAGTGGGCCAAGTTCCGCAGTGAGCTACCATCATTGCAAAGGGTTCGCTTTCCCCGACACGTTATCGCCTGCGAGAAACCAATTCAGCTGCAGCTACACACTTTCTGCGATGCCTCGGAGAGGGTGTATGGCACTGTGATCTATGTTCGCTCAACTTCCCCAAACGGTCAAGTCAACGTTCGACTGCTCTGTTCCAAATCCAGGCTAGCTCCCATCAAGGTGTTGACAGTACCGCGTTTGGAGTTGTGTGCCGCCAAGCTTGGAGCGGAATTGATGAGTCGAGTCAAGAGAGCGCTCAGTCTGCCGGATGTTTTTCACGTTCTCTGGTCCGATTCAGAGGTCGCATTGGCGTGGATTAACTCAACCGCTTCATCCTACAGCACTTTCGTGGCCAATCGTGTTTCGACCATCCAAACATTGTCACGACCAACTCAGTGGCGACATGTGGCGTCCCACGACAATTCTGCGGACATCCTATCCCGTGGCCTGGCGCCAGCTGCGCTAAGGGACTGCAAGCTCTGGTTACAGGGGCCCTCCTTCTTGACCGGACCTGAGGCGGACTGGCCGCCTCCATACAAGGGCACTGAGGCCTGCGAAGTCGAGCGAAAACAAATCAGGATTGCAATGACAACAACAGCTAGTGCAAGCAACCATTTTGTTTACGAAATTCAACACGGCAACTCATTTGGAAGGCTTCAACGGGTGATCGTTTATATGCTGCGTTTTGTAACGCATTGCAGGACAAGCTCCCAGTCTTCTCAGGCGCGCAGCCGTTAGTGACAACTCACGAACTCTCCACAGCAACCGGAGTGATCGTAAAATGTATTCAGCATCACGATTTTCGTGAGGATCGGCGAGACATCCAACTGTACGGGCAGGTCAGCAAAAACAGCCCCCTATCGAGTCTGACTCCCTTCCTGGATTCGGACGGAATCCTGCGCATTGGCGGGAGGCTAGAAGCGTCACAACTCGCTTTCGAGGCCAAGCATCCTATGTTGCTGCCGTTCGCGAATCCACTTACTAGACTGCTGATGACGGATATTCACCGCAATAATTGCCACCTCGGAGCTCAGGCACTGCTAGCTACCACGAGACAACGCTTTTGGCCCATCAAGGGGAAGCAGCTGGCCAGGGCGGTTGTTCAAAAATGCGTGCGATGTGTTAAGGCAAGGCCAAAACTGTTCAATCAAGTTATGGGAAATCTACCAGGTGCTCGCGTGCAAGCGGCTTGCCCTTTCATCCGTTCGGGCGTCGACTTTTGCGGGCCAATGCTGATACACTACCGGGGTAGAGGCGTGCGGCCTCAGAAGGGATACATCGCTATATTCTGCTGCTTCGCTACCAAGGCCGTCCATCTGGAGTTGATGAGCGATCTCAGCACAGAAGCCTTCATCGGTGCTCTGAAGCGTTTCATCGGGAGACGAGGTCTCTGCAAGGACATCTATTGCGACAATGCGACCAATTTTGTAGGTGCGCAACGTCAACTACGCGAACTGTCTTCATTACTTCATTCAGCCGAGGGTCAACACAAGGTGACCGACTCTTGCAGCACACGGGGAATACAATTTCACTTCATCCCCCTCACGCCCCCCACTTTGGTGGATTGTGAGAGGCGGCCGTCAAATCAGCCAAGAACCTGCTTCGCCGGGGCGCTTCATCAGCCACACTCACGTACGAGGAACTGCATACCTTGGTGGTCCAGGTGGAGACCATCCTCAACTCCAGACCTTTAACTGCGATGTCCGACGATCCCAATGACCTGGCGGCGTTGACTCCGGGCCGTTTTCTTATCGGTGAGCCCCTCACGGCCATGGTGGATGCTCGGGCGGAGCCGGTCGCAGGCGAACTTCATACCCGATGGAAGCGGATAAATCATTTGAGGAACGAGTTTTGGCGCCGATGGTCCCGCGAATATGTGAACCAACTGCAACTTCGCGTTAAGTGGCAACAGGGTCAACCAAATGCTACCCGGGGAACCATCGTCATCATCAAGGACGACAACCTACCAACTATGAAATGGCCTCTGGGACGAATCATTGACACGCATCAAGGGGCTGATGGCTTTGTCAGAGTTGCAGACGTAAAAACAGCCACTGGAATAGTAAGAAGGCCCATTCATCGTCTAGCGCCACTACCAGTGACGGAGAACACTATACCTGAAGCAGCTGGGCCCGAAGCGGATACTCAAAACCAACCTGAGGCACCGCATCAAGCAGACACACCCGATACTTATCACACCGGGCTCCGATCCGGGAGCAGAAGGACGCCTCTTCTATCGGTCCTGCTGGTCTGCCTACTGAGCCCTCTAACAGTAACCAACCCCATCAAGGTGTCATCAACTGGACCACATCCAGGACTGCATTTTCAATCATTGGGAAATGCCTTCCTGTCGACAAGCGAGTGGAAACTCTTGGTTTACTATGACCTAGAAGCCTACTGGACGGAGCTGGCCACGCTGCAGAACGGCACGATTTGGCTGCAACAACTGTGTGATCGTGATTGTCGACAAACCGACTGCTTGCCTCTGCATGAGCATTTCCAACACTTGACCGATCAGTTTTCTAGCGCAAACCAGATGCTGAGGATCAGGTCAAGGCGAGGCGCAATAAACCTAGTGGGTGGACTGGCCAGATTGTTGTTCGGAGTTCTGGACGAAGAGTACGCTAATCAAATGGCTCAAACCATTAAGACGATGCAGGGAGATCAGACCAAGCTGCACTCCTTACTCAAAAACCAAACGTCAATCATTGACTCGACATTGAATCTCCTCGGTCAAACGGAACAGATGGCTCAAAAACGTTTTGCCTCCATAGAGCACGAACTGACAAAACTCTCCAACGAGGTCATGGATCCGCAACTCGAAGGCACCGCAGCCCGAGTACCAGATTTAATCTCAATTCTATCTTTCCAGATGACCCTGGCAACACTCAATTTACAGCGTATCCAATCCAGCCTCTTGGACGTAATAACAGGCACACAGCATGGGAACTTCAATCCTCTGCTGTTGTCTCAACAGCAACTTACTGCGGCAATGACCGACATCAGGGATCACCTGCCGGAAAATCAGCGTCTCCCTGTTGGCCGAGAAGCATTTCTGAAATTATTTGGGCTAACATCTATCAAGGCCAAGGCAAATGCGAACTTCATTCTTTTCGAGCTCAAGATGCCACTCATCGATGTATCAACGTTTGAGCTCTATCGAATCCTACCAATTCCAACGGCAAAACGCAACCATCTCGTTGCTATACAGCCAACCGCTCCTTATCTGATCATCAGCCCACATCGCGACGTCTACTATCCACTCAACGAGATGGATTATGCTGCCTGTAACTGGATGGAGCCAAACACCCACTTGTGCCGACAGTCCCATCCGTTGTATCACAAGGACGCCAATATGAGCACTTGCGAAGTGACGCTGCTAAGGGTAATGCCGACGATGACCAACTGTCATCTAGTTGAGCTGCTTACATCCTTCTCGTGGACGAATATCCCACAGTTCAATGAGTGGATCTATGCCTTCACCACACCGGTGGTGGCCCAGCTTGTGTGCAGTGGCAACACATCCATCCTGACACTGCAGGGCTCCAAAATTCTGCAGCAGACTCCCAACTGCACGCTCAAATCCGATGCAGTAACTATCAAGAGTCACCGCATATATGAATCCTCAATCAAAACGACTCAGCCGAAGACCTGTTATTACACTGATCACGACAACCTGGGACATGTACAACAGCACCTTGAGCCCACACCTTTCCGGACGCATACTTCGGAGATCAACGATCTGCGAAATCAACTCAAGGAGCAGGATCTATCCTGGAGGGACCAGCTGGATGTGCATGATGTTCACCAGTATGCACTAGGATATCTGAGCTTCGTCGCAGTTCTCGCTATTGTCGCCTTCCTATGGTGCAAGGCCAAAAATGTAAGCTGCCAACCACGATCGCAACGACCGAGACCAGTGCCACTGCCTAGACGTCACAGCTTGCCCCACACACTGGAAGAGGTTGAACAGACCGTTCAACGGGGGGGTGGATGTTAATGCCCGTCCACACGATCAGTGGCGTTAGACTTAAGTGAAAATTTTATTTTACAAATCGTATTTGCAAAGTTGGATAATTAATTTCGTCACCTTATGTGACTAATATTGTTTGACTTAGTTGCTAAAATCATAGATGCATGCATGTCTCATGTGGCCACATTTTGCATCGCCACAGACGCGGGTGTCAGCAGTTTCGCGTGATGTTCGCATCATTTTGTGGACTTATACGCGTCAGCGAAACGATCGAAAGACACAAACACCACATTTGCATGCATGATGTGGCCGCATGAACGCATTGCAATGCGAAACCAAAGTTCCTTTCCCGTACCAGACGCGAGCGTCAGCGTTTTCCGGGCATGGAATGCTTGTGGACGCTCAAGCGTCAGCATTTTCGTGCGTGGGAACTGCTGGCGCCTTTTGCTCGGTGTGGAAAGGGAATCATCAGTCATCATCAGATCGTCGCGATACACAGGTTGCTACTTGGAAGTCTTAAAAACGTACTCGTATAATTAATTATATCAATATTGTTTAAAATCACGCTCTTGTAGTCGAACAGAAATTCATACTACGAAATAAAAGAATTTTGAATTTGTGCGTGAAGTTATAAATGCACTGTATCTAGAGGAAAGAGGCCAGGACAAAAGAGTCCTGGAGTAAAACACTATTAGCACAATAATTTAACAGAATGGTCGTGAAAGCATACGTAAAGAGCTTTTGTTATAGCATTACAGAAAGTAATTTAATAGAGTATTAATAAAGCATGAATGGTACAAAGAAACAAATTTCTTTGTACATTTAAACTATTTTGAACGTCATTCACATTAAATCCTGACTAACGCTAACTGTATATTATTATCTAGAACCTGTACTAATCAAATAGTGACACCCTAATAATAACCGCTAACCAAAAGAAACATCGAATCAATTAGTAATTACAATATTTGAAAAAAATATACGCAAGAAAACACACTATAAAATTATTTAAAAGCAATGAAGAAATGAAAAGCCAAAACATGTACGAGTAGAATGAGAGTCAAAGAATATTTAATGCAAAATATATAGCGATGGATATTGAAAGTAATTTTGAGTTAAATAATGTTAACATCCCAAGAGATTCAGGATACCCTAAACATAGAATGAAAGTCACAGAACAGAAACTACAAAATATGTAACAATAGATATCAAAAAATAATTTTGAGATAAGTAATAAGCAAATCATTAATGTATACCTTTGATTAAAAGGAAAATCGGCATTGAATGTGGATGTTAGAAGAATGTGTAAAGCAGATTATACACGTATTGCAAATAAGAAATTGAATTCCGGTTTTCTTCAAATGTAAAAATAATAGTTTTATTCTCAACAGGAAGTGTTTTAAGACCAGAAACCTGTATTCAGCCTATAGTTCAACATCTGTATCAAACAAAGCATTAACTTATGGCACCAAACGGGGCATTAAAATATGATTATATTAATGAACTATTGAATCAAACAGAACATTAATACATAATTGCAACAGAAAATCAAACCTTGTTATTAATCTGTACTACCATGGTGGTAACGGGTAACGGGGAATAGCGGTTCTTCAGAATCGAACCCCGATTTCCCTTTACCCCTTACCACCATGGTAGTCTAAGGTACTACCATTAATAGTTGATAAAGCAGCAGCATTTTAAAGATCTGCCCTGTGTACAAGAACATACGATCTGCAAATTATCCAAAATACAACTAACGTTACGATCAAATGATCGCTTAATTTTTGCCCAATAAAAGCACACATTCCATAAGGCCTATCTTTATATTGCATGTATTAGCTCAAGAATTACCTTAGTTGCCCAAGTAAATGTTTACGATCTAAAAAACCGTGTGGTCTGTCATGAAAGGAATGCATTTATACGGTTGCGGAACATGTATGTATTTATTAGTCAATCGATATTGTTTAACCACATAGTAGCCCTTACAACGGAAATGAAACTCATCCAGAGTTATTTATGATGTGCAATTTCATGCAACTGCATTAAAAAGTCTACAGAGTGAAAGACAATGTTACGGATGTTGAAGAAAATTGTCTTTCAAGATCAGAATTATCGGCACATGTACATCTTAAAAAAATAATCCGTCCTTTATCTTATGCGAAATGGCAGTGCGAAGAAAATACGATTAGAATAGGTGGTGATTGGTATTTTACAAATGATTGGGCAAGCAAATCAAGAATTTGATGTCTTCAATCAGGGCTATAGCACGTAACTGTTATTCAAATATATCCTTCAGAATTAATACATAATTCGCTGTGAATGGCGATATTTGAATTCATTCTTTGAAACCTTGAAAGCAAGCGGTATTTTTAGTTTTGCACTTCATTTGAAGAGCTTAAAGTCGTACCAAAATTATTCAAAGATGCTCAATCGCGAGGCGGAGGTGGGGCACATATTCTCACATATCTTGACTTTTCCCGCTCCTCTCAACACAATTACCTCTCTTTAGATATGCGATTCAACACCACCGTTGATGGTTCCAAACCCGTTTGAGAAAGGAGGAGGGAACCCCTTTGTTTCCCCAACCCATAGCTTCCCTGATTCCTCATCCCAAACCCCCCAATTAAATGGTAGTAAATATTCTCGGGGTCGCACATTGGGCTTACTGGCCCCCCACTGATGGGACATTAAATTCCGAGAAATGCTAATATCTGTAAATACATCTACAGCTCTGCTACTGAATCCTACTTACACCTCCTTTGTGAGGCGTAAGAGGGTGAGGGAGAATCTTTCCGCGCCTGATAGCGGAGTCGAAGTAATAGCCATGCTACCGGAATGGAGGTTGGGCGAAGGGCTAACTCCCCGTCCCTGGAAAACCTTAAAATGTTTCGAACCCTGCAGATGGGCCTGGAAATGGATGGGACTCATGGCAACGACCTCGCAAACGAAAAAAGCACTATGGCATTGGATCCTAGAATATCAGATCACTCAATTACCTTAGTGCTGTTAAGGATCTTTAACAACAGGCCAGTCAATATAAATTAAAAATACTGGCAACTCAGGAAACGAACTGGCCTGGAAACGACATTCAAGACATGAGATGTAAGTTTAGCGAGCAACAACACAAGACAAGCATGCAAAGTACTGAAAAGCCTGAAACGTGGTTATCAGCCTAAAACCACGCTCTGTCGTGATGACATCGGCAACATCATCGCTGATGAAACCAGAATTAAGGAAAGATGGGCATCATATTTCAAGAACCTCCTTAATCCTCCGCACAGCTCTAGAACATCGGAGCCTATAGATGTCTGCGAAGAGCTTGCAGTGGCCCACCAACTCTGGATGAAGTGGGTTCCATCATCAAAGCCCAAAAGAACAATAAAGCACCGGGCATCGATGAGATTCCAGTGGAGCTCATCAAATATGGTGGCAGCAGTGTTCAAAAAGCTATTCACAAAGTCATCCAGCATATTTGGCAACATAAACATATGTAATAAACATAAGCAGTCGAGCAGCCCCGTGGTGATCAGGAGTGGCTGCTCCTGAAGAGATAAGGTGGTCACCCCGTCGAAACTGCTTAGTTTGTTGTTTTACTAGTGTAAAGTGAACTACATCCGTCAAATTTCCGTCCTTTAGGCAGAGATGAGTGGTTCACTTCAGCCACTTTAACATCTTCAGGTTTGACATTCCCCTTGTAATGCAACGACCTTCTTCGGAAAAAGTAACGGTTGCTTTTTGTGTAATGTTTGCGTTTGTCTCAAGCCTCCGTGTCCGCTAACTTTAACGAGGCAAAAAAATATTAAATTACTGTAGAGTAGCTTAATTGACACCTAATAAAACATTTCTAAAGATAATAAAAAGTGATCGGTACGTCTTGTAGAGTAGAGTACGCGTGATAAGTATTTTGTAGTGTAGCTTCGTGGCTCGACAAGAACCCGCCTCATATGATCCCGCAAATGCTAGTCGTCAAGCACGCGTACGCGGTCATTAAGCGAAGCTAGTTAGCTGAGCTTGGTGTTTATAGCTCGCTGACACTTGTGCCAGACCATCGGCACCCGTGTCCTACACGGGCATTTCGAAATTCATTACACATATGCCGAAAGAGTGAAGCCAATCAATTATATTCCCTATCCACAAAAAAGGTGACAAGCTACTGTGCGAAAATTACAGAGGCATATCACTACTGTGTATGGGGTGCAAAATATATTCAAAGATCTTAGAAAATAAAATCGGATCATACGCCAACTGTATTATTGGCGAGTATCAAGGTGGTTTTAGAGCAGGTTGATCGACAACAGACTAATTGTTCACTGTTAAGCAGGTACTTGAAAAATGCTGGGAGTTCAACATAGACGTACATCAAATTTTCGTTGACTTTAAGCAAGCATACGACAGTATTTGTCGTAACGTACTGTACCAAATAACGCTCTGCTTTGACACCCCAGCCAAATTAATCCGTCTTACCAAAATGACAATGACGGCGATGACCTCCCAAGTCTGCGTCAAAAATCAACTCACCGATGCCTTTGACACAAATATCGGGCTGAAACAGGGAGATGGGCTGGCCCCATTGCTATTCAATTTGGCTCTGGAGTACGTCATATGGAAGCTACCTGTCGATACACGAGGTACATTACGAGCCAAGTCGTAGCCTATGCGGATGACATCAACTTTTTGTCACGGTCATTAACAACTCGACAGCGAAGCAAAACTAGTAGGGCTTCAAATCAATGAATAAAACAATGCTCACGATGCAGTCAAGGAAAAATACGTCAAGCACACAAAGTATCACACTTGGCGAGTACAGTATCGAAAATGTGAGCGAATTTGTGTACCTAGGCTCCAAAATGACGAGAAACAGTATAAAGAGATGAACCAGGTGCAGCGGGTCTTCAAGATCGTCAAAACTTAATAAAATATTTTATTGTATTTGCAAGCTGTATTCTTTGGTGTATTTTGCCTCTTTCATTACTCTTTCTCGTCATTTTGGCGCCTAAATAACACAAATTCGCTCACATTTTCGATACTGTACTCGCATACAGGAAAACAAAGCTCCAAGTATACAAATCTGTGATAAAACCTGTGTTATGCTATGGGTGTGAAATATGGACCCTAACACAAGCATCTGCAAATATATTGAACGCTTTTGGGCGACGGGTACTGAGGCGAATAATTGGAGCAAAGCTAGACGGAGACCAATGGCGAGTTCGATACTACGATGAGCTGTATGAAATTTTTGACGAGCCTGAGGTCTCAACGATTCACACTGTGGAAGCTGGAATGGGCTGGACACATGAACCGTATGGACGAACAACGGGTAGCCAAAAGGGTATTCGTTGGGAGAACTGAAGGCCAGAGACCAGTGGGGAAACCGAAGAAACGCTAGCCTGACTCGGTCGACGAAGAGAGTTTATCGTTGCTCAGATTTCGGGATTGGAGGACGCGGTCAATGGACTGAGACAGTTGGAGGCGCTATTTGCAGGAAGCGAAGGCCCGAGAGAGGCTGTAGTGCTAAGAAGAAGAAGAATATATGCGATCCTGAAAGTAATCACTTTTCATTTGATATCCACATCGACTGCCCTTCGTAAAAAAAATGTTAAAGAGTCATTTCCACATATAAAAGCTTTCCTACTGAATCTTTCAGCATATTACCACTGTTTGAAATGGTTGTACCCTTGGTTTTGCTACTAACTCAACGCATGCTCAAAATAAATCGGAACGATGGTACCAGAATTGAAAGCGTATTATAGCTTCGGGAATATATTTCATTTCCTTCAACTGAAAGGTCAGAAACGCCAAATTGAATCTTATATGATTCGAACCAATACTTGGAGTGACTATTTAGAAAAATTAAAAGCTATTATACAAAATGTAGATATGTCAGATGGTAGGGAATCTCGACAACTCAGTAAATATGCAATATCAATATATCACATACGTTGGTCAATGTTGCGATCTCTAAATAAGTTTCATGTCCGTATTTGCAATTAAAACGATGCAGCTCGAAATATGATTTCTCAAATTTAGGAACTGCACCGATAGTAGCGGCCGCTGTGTAGTAACTTTAAATCATTCAATTTATCAACTATTAAGGTTTCATCAACGAATGTAAGAAGCTAAAAGATCAATATACGAAAACTTAACTGTTCACTTTAATTATGTAGTAGTAACTATCTATCGGTCAATAAATCGGTTTAATAGGAGTACACTCTTTGATAATTTCCCCTTTATGTGGATAATTTTTGTTAGCACGCAAACTTTGCAATTTTCAAGCTAGATTCTATGAATTAAAAATGTTTTCATTTGGAACTTTACATTTTTCGTATATTTTAAAACCTCTTCCTTGCTGAGATGACATGCAACAGATTTTTGTCCGAATCGCCTGAGCAGTATTTTTGAGTCAAAGTCGACTGATTTCATCAATCATTTAAAATTTTATAAAATCATAAGCCAAGTTTCAAAACATTAAAAGAACCAAAAACTTAATTGCCCACATGGCACTCAAAATGTAAACAATATTGCAATTAAAAAATCAATCGAAAAACAATACCTTATTTTTATTAAATGGTAGTTATTATATATTAATTGGATAAAGGAGAAAAAACCAACCAACTTTATTAAAAATTACATATTATCCAAAGAACATTACAAAAAACTGAACTTGTTTTATTGTTTAAGCAAACAGGACGCTAGCACGGAGAACCCTTTCAGGCAAAAACCGCTGTTGGCAAGAACACCGATAAAACAAGTCACCGATTGCGGGGGGAGGCAGCAAACCCCAGAAACACTGTTAAAGTCAACACCACAGGTTAAATCATCGGAGACAGACCACAGACGGACTAACGAACGAAAGAAGGCAGAGTGCGTTGTGCAACCTGGCATCATTGCAGCCTTTGGGCGCAGTAGAAGGACTATGCGCACCCCGGAGCGCCCAGTGCAAGACGTACACAATCCGGATCAAGCTGCGACACCAACGGAGGCCAGTGTAAGACTGGGGGAGGGAGAAGTTTTGCCGTTGGCCGACGCCACTTCAAACGCGATCCAAGCGATAGAAGCAAAAGGGCTAGGAAACGGGGGCCTCTCCCAAGAGGTGGCGCCAAATAACACAATCGCCCTTGACCGCGCCGAAGAGGAGCGGCTTACTCGGAAAGCGGGGAATATCGTCAAACAACTGAGGGCTGCCTGCGAAGTGCAGAAAAACATAGGCAAGAGTGTCAAGAATGGCATTCTTGAACTGGAGGAGCTTTTTGGCCGCATAACGCACTACAGGCGGAGGTGGCTTGCAGCCGAGAAGCACCAAAAAGACACGCTCTCCCTCGAGGCATCAGTGGGTCCTAGCAGCAGCAAAAGAATGGCCGGTAGCCCAATTGAAGGCGACTGTGAGAAAAGGAGGAAGGATGAGACCATAAACCAAGTTGACACTCCAGGCGAGGAGTTTCATGTGGTGCGAAACAAGGCAGCGAAAAAAGCGGCCAAAAAGCTACTCCTAGAAAAAAAAGACAAAGAGCTCAACCACGAAGAGAACAAGGAGCCCCCCGCTATACCGCAGAAAACAAAAAGCAAACCGCGGCACAAACCCTTGCGAGAAGCACTGCTTATTAAACCTTTTAAGGGCCGAACCTACGCAGATGTCCTGCGTGAAATTAAAGGAGCGGTCAAGCCAGACGACACCAAAACTGCCATCAAAGCAGTTCGACCAACCCGGACCGGCGGCTTGCTGGTGGAATTCGGGCCAGAGGCCACAAACAAAGATGCATTCCGTGACGCGGTTCAAAAGGTTCTTGGAGATGCGGCAACGGTTGCCTCGCTCGAACCAATGGGCACCCTGGAAATCAGGGACCTCGACTGCGTCACGGACAAAGCTGAAGTAGAGGATGCCATTAGGAGGGAGTTCCCCAGCTTAAGTGAAGTCAAGGCAAGATTGACGCGTGAAAACACAAGGGGGCAACGCATGGCTATTGTCGAACTAGCTGATAAAGACGCCCAGCAAATCCTGGCGAAGGGCAAAATTAAGATAGGTTGGGTGATCTGCAGGATACGGAGAAGAGCGATCCCTATCCGCTGCTTCAGATGCCTCGAATACGGACACACCGCGTATGGCTGTAGGGGACACGACAGGAGATCTCTGTGCTACAAATGTGGTGAAACGGGGCACAAAAGGAAGGAGTGCACGAACGAGGCAAAATGCATTCTTTGCAAGGACGCTAAGCTAGCACCCGGCGACCTCAAACATGAGCCGGGGACAGGGAGATGCCGGGTTTTCAAGGAGGCCCTAACTAAAGCCAAATCGATACTCAAATGATCCGTATCCTGCAGGTCAATTTGCACCGAAGCACAAACGCCCAGGACCTACTTGAGCAGTTTGCGAGGGATAAGAAAGCTGACCTCCTGTTGCTGAGCGAGCAACATCATAACAAGGACTCGCAAGCGTGGTACCCTGACAAAACTGGTACCTCGGCCATCTGGGTTCGAGACAGCGCCCGCCTTCAGGTGCAGGGCCATGGACGCGGGGATGGTTTTGTGTGGGTGCGGTGTTCAGGGATAACATATTTCAGTGTTTATCTGACGCCTAACGAGGCAATGCGATCCTTTCGAACCAAACTCGATGCCCTGGAGGACGCTGTCTCGAACACAGAGGGCCACATGCTGGTCGGGGGAGACTTCAACGCTAGAGCCATCGAATGGGGTATGCCACAATCCGACCCAAGGGGAAAGCAAATATTGGACATGGCGGCCAGAACAGCGCTTTTTGTCCTAAATACTGGTAACACCCCTACTTTCCGCCGCTGGGGTTGCGTAGGAACCATACCCGATGTGACACTCGCTTCGGAGTCCCTGGTACCTAGAGTACACAACTGGCGAGTACTAGAGGACTACTCGGCTAGTGATCACCAGTATATAGCTGTTGAGATTCACGACGGTGCCACTCTGCGTGCATATGCCCAAACTTCAATCCTCGGATGGAGGACTGGGAGGATGGACGTCGAGAAGTTCACTGACGCGCTTACGGCAGGCGCACCGTTGCTGGGAGCTCCGCCAGGGAGTGGAGGGCCTACAGCCAAGGACTTGGTGAACTCAACTATGAGTACCATCATAGCTGCTTGCGAGTCTTCCATGCCCCGCCGAAGACCCCGACATGGTAAGCCTCCAGTATACTGGTGGTCAAACGAGATCGCCGAACAAAGAAGCGAGTGTCACAAACTTCGGCGAGAGGCCCAGCGGGCGCGAACACGGGAGGAGGCAGACACTAGGCTAGCAGCATACAGGTCCGGCAGGAAATATCTTCGCAGGCTTATTAACAAGAGCAAGGCCCGATGCTGGCAAGACCTCGTGGACGATGTAAATAGGGATCCGTGGGGCCTAGGTTACAAGCTGGTCATGGGGAAACTTGGTGCCCTACGGAAGCCTTGTATACATGACGCGGAAAAGATGGACGTGATAGTGCGGGGACTCTTCCCCGCACATCCCGTCCGTGTTGACGCTGTCCATGGTGAAACAGCAGTCGAGTGCCCACTCTTCACACAGCTGGAACTGGAGGAGGCAGTCCTCTCCCTGAAGGCAAGGAAGGCTCCAGGTCCAGATGGTGTACCAGCTGAGGTTTTGCAGCTCGTCTATCACCATTGTCCTGACTTGCTGCTCAGCACATTCAACGCTTGCCTACGGGACGGGGTTTTCCCGGTACGATGGAGGGTGGCGAGGCTCGTGCTGGTCAGCAAGGGGAAGGGAAATCCCGAATCGCCGTCTGCATACCGCCCGTTATGCATGCTAGACACGGCTGGGAAAGTGCTAGAGAAACTCATCAAGGGAAGACTCACTGACGCGATTCGTGCTGCTGGGGACCTATCTCCTCGGCAGTACGGCTTTAGAGCAGGACGTTCTACCATTGATGCGATTGCAGAGGTGGTGAACGCGGTCCAAAAGGCAGAGGCATATAGTCGCACCAAGCGACGGATCGTCCTGTTGGTGACACTCGACGTCAGGAATGCCTTCAACTCCGCTAGATGGGTGGATATTCTGGATACGCTGGAAAACTCTTTTCAAGTTCCAGAATATCTAATGCGGCTTTTGAGGAACTACCTAAAGGACCGAAGCCTGCTCTACGACACGACACAGGGCCAACGAAGGATGGCGGTTACATCGGGTGTTGCCCAGGGATCTATCCTTGGTCCGGACCTGTGGAACGTGTCTTACGACGGGCTACTGAGACTTGAGATGCCAGATGAGTCGCGCTTGGTCGGCTATGCGGATGATGTTGCGGCTCTGGTCGCCGGACGCACCGTTGAACAAGCGCAACTTAGGCTAGGTATGCTAATGCGCCGAGTGAGGGACTGGATGGCTACTCGCGGGCTCAGTCTAGCACTGGAGAAAACCGAAGTGGTCATCTTGACAAAAAAGAGAATCCCTAGAGTAAGGATGATCAGTATTGGAGATATACAGATCGAATCGAAGCCAGCGGTGAAGTACCTGGGGCTACTGATCGACTCGAAGATGAGTTTCTCTGAGCAAATCAGGGCAACGGCTGAGAAGGCTGCTTCGGGAATATCGGCCCTGAGTCGACTTATGGCCAACGTAGGGGGACCCAGCCCATCAAGAAGACGCCTCTTGATGAGTGCTGTAGGGTCAGTGCTACTGTACGGAGCAGAGGTATGGGGCGACGCTCTCAGCAAGGAGGTATACCGAAAACGATTGGCACAGGTACAGAGAAGAGGAGCACTGAGAATTGCATCTTCGTATCCAACAGTCTCCGACTCGGCGGTGAAAGTGATTGCAGGCGTGATACCTGTCGCCCTCCTTGCTAGAGAGCGCCGCGCTATTTACCTGCGCCGAAACGAGGATGCGAGGGAGATGGTTGTCCGCGAGGAGAGACAACGCTCGCTCAACGATTGGCAGCAGTCTTGGAGGAATTGCACGAAGGGAAGGTGGACTGCGCGCCTCATCCCGGATGTGAGACCGTGGCTAAATCGAAAGCATGGTGAGACTGACTTCTATCTGACCCAGCTTTTGAGCGGGCACGGGTGTTTTCAGTCTTACCTGCACAAGATCGGCAAGTCACGGTCTCCCGATTGTCGGTTTTGCCCAGGAGAGGAGGACAATGCCTGTCACACATTTTTTGCGTGTACGAAATGGGCCAGGCTGCGAAGGGAACTCTACAGGGAGACGGGAGAGCTCACCCCGGATAATATAGTTGCGGTGATGCTCGAATCGGTTGACAAATGGAACCAGGTGGCACATTATGCTCGGGCAGTCCTAAAATATAAAAGGGACTCACAGCAGCCGGAGGCGCTGGGGCTGGGGGATCGCTCTTCTGGCAATTCCTCTTCCCCCCTCCCCTCCCGCTAGGAAAGGGACTCCCCAGCTTGAAGGCGCCCCACGGCGTAACAAAACGAGACCTGGCCCGAAGTAATGTGTCAAACGGTTCCAGGCTAGGTTCTCAGATTGACAGGGGAGGTGTTTAGTGGGTAGTCCAAAGGTATCCTCCATGGGAGTCCCACACTGCCAGACTCGGCGGGCATAAATGCCTTCACCTCCCTACCACAAAAAAAAAAAAAAAAAAAAAAAAAAAAAGGTTTTGTTTAATAATTTTACAATACCCTACTAAAATCGCAACCTAACTGTTCGTCCATGCTTTCTTGCAAGCCCCATAAATTAGGAACACAACATTTTTTGGGCAGGCGTAAGTTAGAGTACTCTTCAATGTTTGAGTAAAAACAAAAATGTGTTCTTAAGAGGAATCTCCCCATATAGTGGGGTATCGAATGAAAAGTCTTGATGAAAACTTTTAAACCGGCAGTATTTGCATCAGGAGGTGCAGGGCGAGGGGAAATGTACGAACAATTATTTTCAGGACGTGTGTACACTTTGGCCGCACACGTTGAATGCAATTAACTGGTTAGTGGAACACAAGTTCTTGCAGAATAAAAAGAATTCGTTAATCACATTTAGCGTTTAAATGAAAGTGGGTAGAAATTTACTAGGCTACATTGAAATCGTTATGCTAAATAGATCGATTGTAAGCTTTTAATTTATTTTTCCCGGTTTTTCAAATGGAGCAAAGGTTCAGCAATAAAATAAAATTGTTGAAATGCTGCTTAAAATTGATCGAACTTATGAAACATTTATTATCCATTCGACATTGATCACCCAATTTTTAAGAATAAATCCCACAACAGAAAAATAATTGACCAAACCACACAGCCCAGTTCAGTCTTTGATTTTATGGTATGTTAGAGCAAATTCGTTGACTGTGAAGGTACCCTTGAAATTGATGTTGTCGATATCATGCAAGACAATGCGATTATCACCCCGAATTATTGCATACTGTTCAACAACATGTTGAGCAATTCATATTTCCCAAATGAGTGGAAAAAGGCTAAGGTATTTCCGATCTTGAGGAAAGGAAAAGAATCTTCGTTCCCGAAAAGCTATCGCCCAATCAGCTTGCTGCCTAACATCAGCAAGGTGTTTGAAGTGATACTCAACAAAGCATTAAACGCCCACATTGAGGAAAATGAGTTGATGCCGAATTGCCAATTTGGTTTTCGTGCCAGGCATTCGACCACATATGCAAAACGAAAGTAACCTCAGACATCTGTTGGAAACTAAATGATAGACAATGTGTTGGAGCATGTCTCATTGATATGGAGAAAGCCTTCGATACGGTGTGGTTAGATGGACTAGTTTTTAAACTCCTTCAGGACAAGTTCCCCAGACACCTTGTCGCCATGATGTGTAATATGTTATACGGGAAATCGTTTGTTGTAACTGATGGAAATCTGACAACAATGTGCGAGTTCAAAGTCTTGAATGGTCTACAGCAGGGAACAGTTACTGCGCCTCTGCTTTTCTCTATCGTCATTCGCAAGCTATTGAACGGCTTTGATCTTAACGTCTCGCCAACGCGATCATTGGTAGCGTTTGCTGATGATCTGATCATCTATACGGCAGACCGAAAAGCTACAATAGTTTAGAGCAATCTCCAAAAAATATTCAATGATGTACAGCTGTACACTGACAATTGGCGAATGAAAATCAATGCGCAGAAGTGTGAAACAATCTTGTTTCGGACAACTCTACAGGGGGTCAGTCAAGACCTGAAACGTAATTGATTCATAGACAGTCCCTGGCGTAAGCTTATCCACGCCCCTCTTTGCGGGTTTAGTGCCAGGTGGACTGGTCGTACCTAAGGAGTACTTAACAATACCAGAAAAATATATAATGAGCATATGCATATTTATACATTATTAAATTTTTATTGTAAATATTGGTTCAACCAAGAGAAAAATAATTACATCGTTATAAATGTCTGAAAATAATAAGCTAGCAGAATAAGAAAGAAAGAAATTTAAATAAATTGATTGGAGGATTTCCCCTAGTTTAAGAGAGAACAATCTTACTTGTTTCCTTTACATACTTTATTTTGAGAAGATTTATTGTCAACTTCTTGGAGGCAATCTATGAACCAGGCGAAACCCCAAGGTAAATTACTTAAGATTTAAATCCTGGAGAATGCTTGGCTAATGCTTGAATAATACCCACGTTTAATAAAATGCTTACGAGTAGCCTTCGTGAATAATTCACCCAATCCCTGTTGGTTTGAAACCCATCATGTTCATTCACGTCTGAAGCGAAAGCAAAGACATATAATTACTCTCTGTATCTATGAGCGAAAGATTTTCCAAATACACACATTTCCAGAAACTGTTTAAGCTTCCCCTCAAAACATTTCTATGAAATTCCTACACATCCCTAATCATGTATTGCACATTTTTTTAAGTATACCAATTTATACTATTATTTCTGTGAAGTTATT
Organism: Odontomyia ornata; assembly: GCA_963969285.1. Classification (NCBI taxonomy): domain Eukaryota; kingdom Metazoa; phylum Arthropoda; class Insecta; order Diptera; family Stratiomyidae; genus Odontomyia; species Odontomyia ornata. Next base: position 1,378,198 of record OZ017744.1, on the reverse strand, counting down.
TCAATCCAATTGAGAATTGAGTTAAGATCCTAACAACTTGAGGATTCTTTATCAGATTATTTTTCCCATAATTCAAACTCGTCTCTTCAGTTGTGTACCCAAAAAGACCGAACGCAGTAGGTTTTTGACATTTCCAATGCACTTTCCAATCTCGTTAAGTCAAAATCAAAAAGCAGTAACGACAGAGCATATACACTAAATAGCACTGGCAGTTCAAGGGGTTGTCAAATGAAACGAGAAATCCGAAGTATAAATTTTATTAGTAAAGAAAGAGATGCATTCGATTTGAGAGTAAAACACTCGAGGAAAAATGCGACAACGCTACATATGCCACATAAAAATTTTTAAGTATTAGTGAGCACAACATAAAATAATCGTAGTATGTGTGACATATATCGTTGCTCTGAGAGAGAGTTTCACAAAATATTAACGAGAAAACATCTTGCCAGATGTAAATTATTTTGTTTTGATGAAGAAAATGTATCTGGCAACTGTTAGGAAGTTTCGTCCAGTCGTTAACTTGATCAAAATAACCGTCAAAATTAATTTGGAAAGTAAAGATTAATAGCTTAGTAGAATACTTTAACTTTTTGCATTTTCAATTCTCAAAGAATCAATGGAAATGGGAGAAAAACGATAATGTATTGTTGCTGGGTGCCTGGCACCACTGAAGGAGTTTGCGGTTCTCCCAACAGATGTTGATAGATAAAATATTTTATAATTTTAAATCATTTATTCTTTTATTTCTACTAGATAGACCGCGTGGGGTATCATAAAGCTGTATTTTAGGAACAATAGTCAAAATGTCATCAACGGATCTATAATAGTTCCTTATTCGAACCTTTAGTTTATATTTAACATCAATTTCCAAGCCTTCCATTACTATATTATGCTAATATAGGAGAAATTTTTGAAACCATTGGTGAGTCTGGTATTTGCTTATAAAATTTATTGTTCAACTTAAAGTGACTATTATTTAAAAGAAATTCTCATAAATCTAGGAAATCTATTAGTTTGAATTACATGTGTTTTTTATTAAATACCATCATTTTCTTAGACTTTTCAAAACTGATTCAGTACTTATATTTGTAAATAAAGAGGTAGCATCAAATGAAATCTTTACAAATTCATCCGGGATAACGATATCTTCAACTTTATCTTAAAATTGCAAACTATCTTTAAGGTTAGATTTAGGGCTCGGTAGAGCTTTAGTTAAAATATCCTTCACAACCCTTCTAATGAATAAGCAGAGGTGTCAATACATGAAACTACAATCCATAACAATCCAAAATACATGAAACTACAATCCATAGCAACGAGCTAAATCTAAATTCGTTACATTGTATTTACACTTTTCATTCGCATTAAAATATTGTAATTTAAAATCTTTGTCATCTGTATTTTTAGCTTAATTTTTCAATCCATCCGAAGGATTTTTAACAAGCTGCTTATAGTATTTAGTATCATTAATTGTTTTTTCTACATCATGATTTTATTTACATCTATCAACAATGATTGGGACTGAACCTTTATCAGACCTAGTTAAAACTTTAATAAAAATACCTTCAATATGGTTAGGATAAACATAACGATGTGTGCAAATAGTAAAAAACCAGTTTTTCTCCAGTGAATTGGCCAGCTCCTTCTGCAGTTAAACTCAGTTGTAAATGTCTTCCTTAGTGTCATGACCAAATACCTTGTAGCTGAGATTTAAAAAAGTGCACGCGCTTGTCCATTTTTCCTATAAGATGATGCGATTCAATCCTCAGGCATTGTTAAGTGGTTGCTCCAATCGATCATTCATTTTAAACAGCGTGTATCAATTCCAATATTTAATGTTCAGCAATATATGGAATACCTGCAAATTAATCATTTTCAATATACATATTTTTAAAGGATATTTTTTCTCAACATATACAAACCGGGCATCACTGTTTTCTCTGAACGTAACACACATACAACCAAATTTCACTGGAAGGTACCTGAAAGACATCCTGCGAATCCATCAACACTTTGATATGACTTATCGGTAAAGGTCAAATATTCACAAGATCCATTTTAAAATATGTATATGAATTAATGCTAGATAGTTGCTATTAAGAGTTAATTGCACCCATTTCCACAATGCCCTAACTATTTAATACAAATAGGTCATCACGGAGATAAATACGATTACTCTCAATCGTGGGGATTCTGAAAAACAATTATTATTTAAACGCAACTTTTCGATCCCGTGTTTGTAACTTTGCGGAAAGGTCTTCACTATCACTTTTACCATATAACTCTTTTTGTTCTCAAAAGTATTCACTTCAATCACTACACAAGGACAAAATCATTTAGATTGATGATTTCAAGAGGTGATTGCACACATTTCCAAAATGCCCTAACTATTTAATACAATAGGACATGACGGAAATAAATACAGTCACTCTAAATTCCTGAAACACAATAATTAAATGACTTTTTGCGCCACAGCTTTGCGGAAAGTCAATCGGCCATGGTCAAATATTCACAAGATTCACTTCAATTAAACTAGATGTTTGCTGTTATTAAGAGTTAATTGCATCCGTTTCCATAATGACCTAACTATTCAATACAAATAGGCCATCATGAAAATAAATACGATTACTCTCAATTTGATTCCTGAAACTCAATAAATTACACAAAATTTTCAACGTAGAGTTTGCAACTCTCCGAAGAGGAAATCGATCCTCGCTATCACTTTTGACGCACAATTCATTTTTTTCTCACTAGTATTCACTAAATCAACTACGCGAAACTCATTTTGATAATTATATAGTAAGGATTTAACCCGGTAAACACTGAATTAGAAAATTTATTTATGATTTGCACTCGCGTAAGTCACTTTTTCACAACTGACATTTCTCAAACTGTCAAAAGAATCGTCATAATTGTCGTGAGTAATTTTGATGTTCGTTAAGTTGGAATGAACCAATCATAATTAAGGATAGTCTTTTATCTCGTGTACACGCTTAGAAATTTCAAAATTTCGTCATGCTATCTTATTCTACCATGTTCCCACCAAATTTTCAACTACATATGTTTTTCTGAGTATACATACATTTAACTCTCGCAAATACATTTAATATTTTATGTTGTGGGTTGTTTACAGTTAGAAAGGAAAATTGTTCACAGTGCCAGTGCTATTTAGTAACGATTGATGAGCGTGAATGTGTTATTGTTTATTTTCTTGATATTTTTCAACTTTTGAGTCAATTGACGGACAATTTATCGTATATATATATTTTAAGTTGGCTTTTTAATATGGAATCACGTCTTGCGAAGCCACCGGGTTTGAAAAAGGCCACACCCGTAACGAAGACAATTTTACCAACCGACAGAATAAAGGCAGTGACTTTGGCTCATTTAAAAAGTGGACTAAGTTCTCAGCGATTTCCTTTAACTCGTGAGTTAACTAATTTAGGATCGACAAGTGTTGAGTTTCAGTAAATAAGTATCTACGTTGAGTTAAAGGATATTTCTACTCAAAGCGACCTTCGGCCGTAATGGTGTCGGCTCCCCGGATCTTCCAAAGCCTTCCACATTTAATAGCCGTGCACGGTTGCGTCGCAGCTGATCGACATGTGATATTCGAGACATCGAAAAAATCACACGACCTCTGAAACGAGCCGAGCCTACGCTAGCTCTGATTCCATCAAAAGCTGCTAAATTCGGCGGAAGCTCTGCGAATATTTCTCAACAGGAACATCTGCGCCCAAGAATGGTGTCCTTACTCGCAACAAGACTGCAACCGGAAGCAGTATTAGTTCTCAAAACTCCACATCGTCATCTACCTCCTCAATGAATGGGGTAAAGCGGAAACCCTTGGGAAATAGTTCAAATACTGCTCCCGCGAAAGCAATGGCAAAGCGAATCCCACCATATGAATACAAGGCACGTTTTAACGATTTGCTCGAAAAACATAAAATCCTCAAGGATAAATTCGATGCCGCCAAAGAACCACTGGCCACAATGGATACATTGCCTGAACAGTATGAAGAGTGCCAAAATGAGTTATTTGAAATGAAGGAAGCGTTGAAAAATTCACACACCGAGATTGAGTGCTTGCACAGGCAGACAAGTTCTCAGGAAGTAAAAATAGATCTAATGATGAAATGTTTACACAACACACAGGAGGAGTTGGAGAAGTTAAAGGAAAAATATGAGGTGAGTCTAAATTTCTCTTCGCATCATGTGTGAATATTAGACAGTTACGTTTGCTTGTTTTTTTTTTTAATTACCTCCATTCCTTACCACTCTCTCCATCACTCTTTCTTCGTCGCACAACGCTCGTGCGATCTGCATTCACATTACGTCGCTTGGTCCTTTGTGCCACCCAGACAATGTTTAACACATCGGTATAAGGGGGCACACAATATAATGTGAACTAGTCCTTTTCGTGAACATCTAGTCCAAAAAATCATGATCAGCTCTCAGAGATAAAAAAAATTCAATATCATACGACGCATTCAAAAAAAAACTCTTGAGTAACTGTCACTCCAGTATCTCGCCGATAGGGTCAAAAAGAACGCCCTAAGATACTGGGCTCCCTTAACAATTTCTGGTAGATGTTATATATACGCAGAGCATCATTCGTTGCATCGTTCTTTAGTTGATCCGTTCTGGCAAAAGGTATTACGAATTGATTTGCATTCCTCGCATTATATGGGTTGATCTGTGATATCTTTATTAATGGCGCTCGTTCCGATCCATTAGTTTTTAAATTTCTGTAGATAAACTTCACTTTCTCCATAATAATAATTTGACTAAAGGTTAATGATTTTGCCAATTGGTAAACCAAACTAGTTTGAGTAAGCATTGGCAGCTTCAGAATGTTTTTATACGCTTTAATCAGCAGCCTGGATATACTGTTTAAATGTTGCTTCGCTGATTGACTCCAAATAAGTACTCCATAATGCAATTTCGCCAGGACAAACGCATTTTTTTTTTTTAATTACCTCCATTCCTTACCACTCTCTCCATCACTCCTTCTTCGTCGCATTACGCTCGTGCGATCTGCATTCACATTACGTCGCTTGGTCCTTTGTGCCACCCAGACAATGTTTAACACATCGGTATAAGGGGGCACACAATATAATGTGATCTAGTCCTTTTCGTGAACATCTAGTCCAAAAAATCATGATCACCTCTCAGAGATAAAAAAAATTCAATATCATACGATACATTCAAAAAAAACTCTGAGTAACTGTCACTTCAGTATCGCACCGATAGGGTCAAAAAGAACGCCCTAAGATACTAGGCTCCCTTAACAATTTCTGGTAGATTGTTATATATACGCAGAGCATCATTCGTTGCATCGTTCTTTAGTCGATCCGTTCTGGCAAAAGGTATTACGAATTGATTTGCATTCCCCGCATTATATGGGTTGATCTGTGATACCTTAATTAATGGCGCTCGTTCCGATCCATTAGTTTTTAAATTTCTGTAGATAAACTTCGCTTTCTCCATAATAATAATTTGACTAAAGGTTAATGATTTTGCCAATTGGTAAACCAAACTAGTTTGAGCTTCAGAATGTTTTTATACGCCTTGGTAAGCAGCCTGGATATACTGTTTAAATGTTGCTTCGCTGATTGACTCCAAATAAGTACTCGATAATGCAATTTCGCCAGGACAAACGCATTTAGAACAAGTTTCTTGATGTGCATTGGAAAATCCTCATATCTTCTTAACTATCCTATTATTGGGGCTAATTGCCTTCTTAAGCTATTTATGTGTGGTAACCAGGTCATACGATGGTCTATGATGAGGCCAAGATATTTCATTTGTAGCACTCTTTGCAATTTTCCGCCGTTAATATTTAGTTCGACATCTATGTCTCCTTTGTTCTTTTGCTTAAAAACAATATATTTTGTCTTTGATGTGTTCAATATTAGTTTGTTTCCAATTAACTACTGATGGAATTTTCCTAGATTGTCGTTGATAGTGTTCTCAATGGCAGTTTTGTCTCGTCCTGAATAAAGTAGAACTGTGTCATCAGCATATAATGTGTGATATCCCGTCAGCCCACATGTATTTAGATTATTTGTGTATAGCAGGAACAAAGTTTGGCCCAGTATTGAGCCTTGGGGAACTCCTGTTTCCGTAGGTGCATGGTCGCTCAGGACATTGTTGATTAAAGTTCTCTGCGATCTTCCCTCCAAGTAACTCTTAAACAACAGCTTAGGACTACCCTGAATACCATACGATTCAAGTTTACGAAGCAAGAGATCATGATCAACTGTATCAAATGCTTTTTTCAAATCCACAAAAATTGCGATGACATAATCACCTCTGTCAAGTCCTAGATTGATGAAACGTGTGACAGAATGTAGGGTATCCAAAGTACTCTTGTTCTTTTGAAAACCAAACTGATGTTGGCTTATGATAGAGTTTTCAACTAAGAATGATGTTAATCGATTGTTTAGTATTTTTTCAAATATCTTACTAAATCCCGTCAGCAGCGCAATCGGGCGATAGTTATTCGGGTCAAGATGATCACCACCCTTAAATATAGGAACTATTTTTGCAAGTTTTTCTTCTTCCGGAAAAGTTCCATTCCTAATATGCACGTTTATAAAATTTGCTATAATCTGGGCTATGTCCTCCTTTATTATACTAATCTCATTCATCGTGATGCTATCAATGCCTGGCGCCGTATTCTTTTTCAATTCATTGATTACATTTAAGATTTATTTGTTTGATGAATGTGAAAGATGGAATTTATTGCGATATTTGTATTATTTACATTGCCTGCTGAACTGGCAACGATTTCTTTAGTGATTCTTCCACCAATTGTTGAAAAAACGTTATTCAATGAGTTCGCCGCGTCACGTGGGCACGATGTGTTAGAGGGCCCATCAGGATTCAGTTGAAAGTTTTGTGATATACCCTGGGTTGAAGAGTTATCCTTTACCTCATTTATTATTTTCCATATTTCGCGGGAGTTGTCAGCCGCTGTTTCCATTCTTCTTGAGAAATATAAGATTTTAGCCTCTTTCACCAGTCGTTTCGATTCTTTTTTCGCTTGCATATACACAAACTTGAAAACCCGGTTTCCACTGTTCTTCCTGTAGTCCATGTATGCCTTCCTTTTTTTAATACTTTCATCAATTACTTTTTTCGTTATCCAAGCCCGTTGTCGACACCTGATTTTTTTCTCAATTGTAGAACTTTACTTAGCAGATATGATGATATTTTTGAGTTCAATAATACTATTTGGTTTCCGCTTTTCCAGTAACTCTCGTATGTTTGATTTAAAGAGCTCCTTGTCTAGAAATCTGAACGTTTTGTAGGTCGGCTTCTGTTTGTTCAGGGTTTGGTCTTGAATAGCAATTTTTATCACACGATGATCCAGTTCCGGCCCGTCCTCAAATATGTATGTCATGCTTTCAGCGACTTTTAAATCATTGGTTACTATATGATTCAGACAGGTATTTGACACTGGGCAAGTAATTTGGTTGTTGTTTATGATTACCGTTCCATTCGTTTCTAGCGTATCCTTATAAATCCGTGTTTCTGGTGATTCCGTTAGCACATCAATGTTTGTGTCCGCTACTGTGATTAAATTTTTTTCAGTTGAGAATAATGTATCTAGTACTGTGCAAAAATTTTGCGCATTCATACGATTGGGATTGTAGTACGTCCCTAATTTTATTTTTTTACCTACATGGCATACTTCAATTATAATAACGTTATACTTATCAGGCGTCACTCTCTTCGTAATGAAATTGACTGTATTTTTTACGTACATTGCTGTACCTCCACCTCTTCCAGGTCTGCAGGAGAATACCGCATTATATCCTTCAATATTGTAAAATCGTGCTTCTTCTGGGTAAATCCAGATTTCATTTAGAATAATCAAATCTATGTCAGGATTTAGCTGCAGGTAAATCTGAATATCACTTAGCTTATGTCTTAAGCTTCTTATATTAGCATACATAAGTGTTAAATTTGTTCCACTTGATTGATTAGAAAGATTAGCAATCATCAAAGTTGTAGTCAGTGCTCCTCCTGGCGATCAATATTCTGCGTTGAAGCTCCGGACACTCTACACAGTCAGCTCTGTGAGAATGATCAGCATTGTTATTGTTACCAATACAGTTCGAGCACTTCTCAATCGTGCTTTAGCAGTCCTTTAGGTCATGCTTTCCTCCACATTTTGCACATATTTGCTCCCCTTCACATTTTGATGTTATGTGGTTGTATTTTTGACACTTATAACACCTCGTTACGTTGAAGTCCTCCTTCACAAAATACGATCCATAATCTAAATTAATGTATCTATTCGCAAGCCTCTTATACATGCTCCCGTTTACCTGGATGATGTGCAACCACCTTCCATTTCTCGTTCGCCTAGCATGTACAAGTTCCATAGAATCACGCTCCTCTATATTGGGATTTAATGCCTGGATCTCATTTCTTAATTCATTATTTGCGTATTGTTTTTCTAGTCCATTGATGACAAGTCTAGGCTGTCGCAATCTGGTCTCAGCAACATCATACTCCTCTTTCATTGCATCCATTGCTATATTAAGAAGCGAAGTAGTATTTTCATTTGTCGATGTTTTGATAATCGCCCCACCATTACGAATAGGCCTCATTAGCTGTAGAGGAATTTTACATTTTGATGGCCTGATCCTCGACTTAAAATCCATCAGTGTTTTTTCTGATGAAGAGTGATTTCTAGGCTTAATTATAATCCCTTTTTGCGATATTGTATTAGATCGATGCACTGATGGAGGGGAAGTAGAATTTTTAATAATATCGGCATATGAGGGCTTGCTCGCAGACGTAGATTTATCTATTAATAAGGTGACATTTGAGCTCATCTCTTCGACTTGGCTTTGCAAATTTTTCATTTGCTGGAAGAGTTGGTCTTCTTTAGATTTACGGTGCTGAGATCTACATCCGGCACATATCCAAATCACATCTTCGGTGATGACCATAATAGCTCGATATCTCTCCTCCGACATTTTGATACACCTCAAATGAAACCACTTGAGGCAGAAGCCATCACACCTCATAGCCGAGTGGTTATCCTCCACGGGTTTCCTACACTTCCCACACTTATCTAGTTTAATAGCCATTATATTTTTAACTTTTTTAATTATTTGCTTTTTATAAAATTTTTTATTATCCTTGATTTATTTAATATAGTTAGTGGAAAAAACGTAGAAATCCGTACTTGCAAAACAAAATAATTTAAAATATTAAAATCTAAATTTAAAATTAAATTTAAAAATTGTTTAGAATAAATTTAGCTACACGGGAATCTCACTCCTAGACGTAGAAATCCGTACTTGCAAAACAAAATAATTTAAAATATTAAAATCTAAATTTAAAATTAAATTCAAAAATTGTTTAGAATAAATTTAGCTACACGGGAATCTCACTCCTAGACCAAGAATTCCCGGTTCCGTTAATTTTCGTTCGCTTATCTCGAAAACTTGATAGAGCGACACTAGTAACCACTTCACTTATTTCACACAGCTGATTATAATTTATGACAGATTTATAACTTCACTATAGCCAAGAAATTCAAAGAGCTGAAACTGACACTTCTTTTTTTCGAGGTAACATTCGTGTATTTTGTAGTGTGCGTCCGCCATTGGAGGACGAAGTCGACAGACTACTTTGTGGTTGGAATTACATTGACGAAACCACATTGGAAATTCAAAACTTGGAGCTTCTGGCATCGGGGGCTAGAAACAAGGGAGCTTGTCATGAATTCAGCTTCGATCATGTTTTCCACCCAAAGTCCACTCAAGAGGATGTATTTGAAATGGTATCCCCGCTTGTACAATCGGCCATGGATGGCTAAAATGTGTGCATATTCGCGAACGGACAAACAGGCAGTGGAAAAACGTACACAATGGATGGCGTTCCTGATAATGTGGGAATTATTCCGAGAACGATGGACCTGCTTTTCGAGTCGATAAAAAATTACAAGCGATTGGGCTGGGAGTACGAGATCAAAGCAACGTTTCTGGAAATTTATAACGAAGTTCTATATGACTTGCTCAGCAACGAACCGAAAAATATGGAAATAAGAATGGCAAAGAACAAAACAGATATTTACGTATCGAATATCACGGAGGAAGTAGTGCCAACATCAAGTCGCCTGCGACAACTCATGCAAATCGCGAAAATGAATCGGACAACTGCTTCAACCACAGGAAATGAACGTTCCTCACGTTCGCACGCAGTAACGAGGATTGAATTGATTGGGCATCATGAACAGAAGAATGAAATCTCAATCGGAACAATAAATCTTGTAGATTTAGCAGGTTCAGAGAGCCCCAAGACTAGTGTTCGAATGAATGAGACAAAAAACATAAATAGGTCACTTAGTGAGCTGACGAATGTGATCTCAGCATTGCTACAGAAACAGGATCATATTCCGTATCGGAATTCAAAACTCACACATTTGCTCATGCCCAGCTTAGGCGGCAACTCCAAAACCCTCATGTTCATTAATGTGGCTCCGTTTCATGATTGTTTTGTAGAATCTGTGAAGTCGTTAAGATTTGCAGCGTCAGTTAATTCATGTAAGGTGGCGAAGGCAAAGAAAAATAAGTTCTTAAATACTTAACAAATAATTCGTTAACAATGTAGGATCACTCTGTTTTTATTGAAACGATGAAATAAAAGTCAGTTAAGTTTAATAGGTCATTTGTTGCCTACATTTGTTAGGAAAGTGTTCGGGCATCGCGGACTGCAATCGAAACTATTTTATTTCAATCTAGACTAGATTATTTGTAGGTAAAACAAATAAGTGAGGCTTTCAATCGTACAAATAATGATTGCCTCTTTCAATTATCAACGAGTATTTTTATATTCAGATGTCTGTCGCCGGAAAAATACAGATATGAATATTTTATGTATAATATATATTCTTATAAGCAGCGTAGCTCTTATGTGATCAATAATACACGACTTGATATAATGATCGATTTATAACAAAGTCGCTGGCAAATCCCCTTTCGCCCAAGAATATATTTTCATGAAACAATTTCATGAAATTAAAATTAATATTGTATATATAATATATACAATTTGATAATCCGAAATATGTTAATGAATTTAAAAATAATATAATATAAACAATTGTATGTTTACATACAAAAAATCACAGATTTTAAGAGCAATCTTGTGTATCGAGAATATTATATATCATAGCGTATATAGTAATATTATTCTGGTTGATCCTGCCAGTAGTTATATGCTTGTCTCAAAGATTAAGCCATGCATGTCTAAGTACACACGAATTAACAGTGAAACCGCAAAAGCCTCATTATATCAGTTATGGTTCCTTAGATCGTTAACAGTTACTTGGATAACTGTGGTAATTCTAGAGCTAATACATGCAATATAAACACGGACCTTATGGAACGTGTGCTTTTATTAGGCTAAAACCAAGCGATCATTCGATCGTAACATTGGTTGAACTTTGGATAATTTGCAGATCGTATGGTCTTGTACCGACGACAGATCTTTCAAATGTCTGCCCTATCAACTATTGATGGTAGTATCTTGGACTACCATGGTTGCAACGGGTAACGGGGAATCAGGGTTCGATTCCGGAGAGGGAGCCTGAAAAACGGCTACCACATCTAAGTAAGGCAGCAGGCGCGTAAATTACCCACTCCCAGCACGGGGAGGTAGTGACGAAAAATAACAATACAGGACTCATATCCGAGGCCCTGTAATTGGAATGAGTACACTTTAAATCCTTTAACGAGGACCTATTGGATGGCAAGTCTGGTGCCAGCAGCTGCGGTAATTCCAGCTCCAATAGCGTATATTAAAGTTGTTGCGGTTAAAACGTTCGTAGTTGAACTTGTGCTCCCTACGGGTAGTACACCATTATTTGGTTTGTACGTTGCCATTGTATGCGATCGTATTACCGGTGGAGTTTTAATAGATGATGTGTTTAACCGCCATCATTCTATTTAACTCCTATTTAAACCTGCACAATCACGACCGATTGAAATGTCTAGTGAAAAACGAGCATAAATTTGAATCAAATGATATTCAAGCGAAAAGCGTTTTCGTTTGGAAATCATTCGCGGAAATATACAACGAAATGGTTTATGATTTGCTTAATCCACACTATGAACAGCAAGTTTCAAAGAAAAAGGGTTTTACAATCGTCTCAAACAAAGGAAGGGTATTTACGATAAATAGGGTATTTATCATAAATACCCTTCCTTTGTTCGAGTCGATTGTTTTCTTTGAAACTTGCTGTTCATAGAGTGGATTAAGCAAATCATAAACCATTCCGTTGTATGTTTTCGCGAATGTTATTCTCGATAAACAAGATTGCCTTGAAATCTGTGATTTTTTGTATGTAAACATACAATTGTTTATATTATATTATTTTTAAATTCATTAACATATTTCGGATTATCAAATTGTATATATTATATATACAATATTAATTTTAATTTCATGAAATTGTTTCATGAAAATATATTCTTGGGCGAAAGGGGATTTGCCAGCGACTTTGTTATAAATCGATCATTATATCAAGTCGTGTATTATTGATCACATAAGAGCTACGCTGCTTATAAAATAAATTTATTATATAAATTGCATTTGCCCATGATTTCATCTGGGGAAAATGTATCAATGTACCATATAAAACATTAATAATATCATTTATAATTTTATCATTATAATTCCTATATAAAGCTTTACCTATATAATGTTTAAGCATTATACTTATTGTATATTATGTTATAGTGCGACAAATTAACATTATAGTTATTGGAAAACTTGCTACTATGCTATGTTAAAACATTATATAAATTATAATATATTAATTCATAAAATGAATTAACATTATAATTGCTAACTATATAACGTTAATTATTGAACATGCATTTACAATTTTAGTATAATATTATAGTTGCTTTAAATTACGATATGATAATTGATAGCAGCAACAGTCATATTTTATATAACATTCTACCTACGTATCTTAAGCATTCATGAACATATAATACAGAAATTATAATGTTAGTATTGTATATTTTTATAGAGTATAGAATAAAACAACTATATGTTACTCTTTATATTATAATTATCTTTATATATTTTATACCAATTATAATATTAGTATTATTTTCATCACAAATATTAAAAGAATTATAATGTTAGTATGAAAATTTTTTAAGTTTTTATTTTACATCAATTATAATGTTAGTTTGATTCTAACATTCATTTATATGAAATATATTGAATACTTTCCTATGACAATAGTGAGAAATATTATAGAAATTATAATGTTAGTATGAAAATTTTTCAAGTTTTTATTTTACATCAATTATAATGTTAGTTTGATTCTAACATTCATTTAAAATGAAACATATTGAATATATTCCTAAGACAATAGGGAGATATATTATAGGAATTATAATGTTAGTATGAAAATTTTTCAAGTTTTTATTTTACATCAATTATAATGTTAGTTTGATTCTAACATTCATTTAAATGAAATATATTGAATATTTTCCTATGACAATAGTGTGGTATATTATAGGAATTATAATGTCAGCATCAACATTTTTCAAGTTTTTATTTTACATCAATTATAATGTTAGTTTTATTCTAATATTCATTTATATGAAATATATTGAATATTTTCCTAAGACAATTGTGTGATATATTATAGGAATTATAATGTTAGCATCAACATTTTCCAAGTTTTTATTTTATATCAATTATGTTAGTTTTATTCTAACATTCATTTATATGAAATATATTGAATATTTTCCTAAGACAATTGTGTGATATATTATAGGAATTATAATGTTAGCATCAACATTTTCCAAGTTTTTATTTTATATCAATTATAATGTTAGTTTTATTCTAACATTCACATGAATTATTCATGAAATATATTGAATATTTTCCTAAGACAATAATGAGATATATCATAGGAATTATAATGTTAGTATCGACATTTTTCAAGTTTTCATTTTATATCAATTATAATGTTAGTTTTGCTCAAACATTCATTTATATGAAATGTATTGAATATTTTCCTAAGACAATTGTGTGATATATCATAGGAATTATAATGTTAGTATCAACATTTTTCAGGTTTTTATTTTATATCAATTATAATGTTAGTTTTATTCTAACATTCATTTATATGAAAATATGTTGAATATTTTCTTAAGACACTAATTATATTTGAATGTGAAATATATATTATCATAATATTATTAGAATATATTGTTGAGAACATGTTCTATGCAAATGATTATATATTTAATAAATACTATAATGTTATATTTTTCAAATATACAATTTGTAGTGCATATAAAGTTTCAAAAGTCCGTAAAGGACTGCAGCGATGTCCTGCTGCCTCGGCAGAAGAAGATGAAAATATCTGCCGAGAGTGCCCTCGTCTGCGGACGCGTGAATGCGCTGGCAGGCTAGCATTGCGGTGTCGTGGGGCGGGTTCATTTCCCCAGCACGAGGACCCACTACAAAAAATTTCGCACTCACGAATTTGGTGGTCAGTCGATAAAAAGGCGACCGAAGTCGCAAAAAGTGTAGATAACTACACCGAGAGAGAAAGTACTTGTTCCGAGAACAAGTGAAACCTGAAAAAAGGGGGACTTGGGGTAATCTCGTCATTACCCGATGAAGCTCACGGCCCACAAATGAAAGAAGGGCAACCGGGTGGTGATGGAGCCCATTGGTACCCACCCAACCGGATTTAAATCCATATTTTGTTGCAGTGGCCAGGTATTCCTCTTCTGAGTGGAAAACTCATACAACTTGACTTGTATAAACTTTCCCATCAGAAGGGGAGTACCCCGGTGACCAATTTATGCCATAGAATTATACAATTCGATTGCATCACTCTATGCCATAAAGAGGCACTCTGCTTGGGCCACTCGACCCGCGATGTCACAAAGAAAAAAGGATTAAGTTGTACCCGGCGGCTGGCTCATGGTTTTAGGGGGCAGCCTGCCACCGTACCGAGCCCTATACCCGGTCAGAGTTATCGGAAAGGAAAGACCGAAGTGTATATTTTTATTCGACATTTTAGTTCTTTTTATTCTTCTCTCAAATACGATCACAAAAAACTGATAGGTCTGAGTACGTTACACATTAATCTGAATTCAAATACTTGCTCATTCAGACTCTTAAAAATTCCAAAATCTTGTCATTTTTATTATTTTTTCGGATTTTTAATCTAATTATAATACTTGTGTATAATATAGTCAACAGGATTCTATCAACATCCTTTAACTGTTTTGGTTTATCCCGTGATGGAGAAAATATTTAAATACTATACTGATATATTCGATTTAATTTACACGATCTTCGAATATAGACGAAAGGTCACAGCACCAAATGTACAGCTGAAAATCTTTCAATTTACAAAATATAATAAAAACATGCAAATGGGAAATTTCTCTTTTTTTCTTTGAACAAAAGAAAGGGTACTTACCCCAAACCTCCTCCTACGAGCGCTCGTGTTTGGGGCGGGTAAATCCTGCAAATTTTGTATTATTATTGATATTAACAACTTCGCGATTTTCTGGGTCAACCAATTTTCTCCGACATGTTCACATATGATTACAACAACAAATTCACGTTTTATATTATAAATCTTGACAGTAATGCGATCTAATTCGGCCTCCCGAATACTACTCATGAGCTATTTGAGAGCTTTAATCAAAAATTATAAACAGAAGTCTCATAAATGCTTTTATTCAAAAATCGCCTGATGATCCTTTAAACAATTGATATTTCATGTGCAATGAGAATGAGTTGTGTTCCCGTTAATATTCCATCGAATAATGTCCATCGTGCACAATTAGTAAAATGATGCAAAGAACGTTTCGTTTTCGCACTCAATCTTTATGGTTTAATTCGTCATATAAATGCATGCAAGTAAGAAAGCCGGTCGAATTTCGATTTTTATTTCCTGGTAGTTAACTACCGCCTCCCTCAGTTTGTTCTCCCGACGCTAAGTGAGTGAAAAAACACGCAATCCCGGAACCTTTTCCATTACTTGGAATGAAAATTACAAACTTTCTAGGATTCCGCACAAATCCTAACACTTAATGAAATTCAACTTCACAAACAATACATTAAAATCGTCTCTCGCCACTCAACAATGTCGATCATTCCTAATTCCAACTTTTGCCACCATTGAATTTTCTTGTCTGGTGCACTACTCGTGACGTCCTAGTTATTCTTTTCTATAATTGCTGGCATGAAACCTGCTCGATTACTACACTTGGGGAAAATTCGTGGTCAAGGGTGGAGCTTAACGCTACCCGAGGATCGAGACACCATCCCTAGCCTTTCTAACAGCACCACCAGATAAGCGTGCAATTATTTTTATAAGAATCGACGTATCACCATGAAGTACCGTAAATCAACGGTTCTGCAAATACACTTTCGAACGAATTACACGGAAATTCCGAGATTATCAACATGTATCACAATTACGTTTTTTCGTTATCGTTTAATATAGGGATATTTCATGCAGATATACAATTAAAATGTGCGAAACACGAGCAAAATAACTTTCCGCAACGAGTTTCTCACGATTCACTGACACTTTCCTCAAAATCGTATCTTCCACCACGGCCGTGTGCCCACCCGTCTTTCTCGTCTAGCGGCTGTAAGTCGACTCCCCGAAACTATATCGATTCAAACCATGATGCACATCATGCACATACGGCCAACCGTATCACCCGAGGCTCATTCACCAACTCCCTCCCCTCTATGCATTTTCATCTTGACGAGATCCGTTTCATCCAATCTAATAACAAGTTCCAACCATATCGTTCCGCTTAAATTTTCCGTTTCAACCACACTCTGTGAGCATTATTTTGATCCATTTCTTGTTCGTGATGTCTTCTCAATTCATTGTTACGTTAATTTATAAAAATATTCAACAATTCTATTTTTCTTGTATGTTTTCTTTTCATCGTAATTTAAATTTGTGTAACGGTGTGTCAACTATTTCTTAAACGCAAAATAAATATACCTTTAGTTTAAAATATATGGAAATAATAAGTGACTACGTTTTGCCCAATGAAGAAGTACTACAGGAACACTGATATTCCCCTTCTTGTGAGGTGAAATCCGATTGGTGTTAGTGAAACACCATTTTAGTATTAGTGCGCTCAGTGAAGTGGTGAACAAGTTGTTTTTAGAAGGCGCAAATTTAGTGAATTTTCAAATTTGGCGGGAGTTTCATCATCAAGAGATGAATTTGTTGTAGATGTAAAAAAATTTGAATGAAGTAATTAAAACAAGATAAAGTATAGCCACTTAAATAATATATATATATATATATATATATATATATATATATATATATATATATATATATACATATATATATATATATATATATATATATATATATATATATAAAGTATATATATATATATATATATATATATATATATACAAAGTATATATATAAATATATGTATATATATATATATATATATATATATATATATATATATATATATATATATATATATATATATATATATATATAAAGTATATATATCGAAGATGTATATAATAGCATAAGATTAAGCCTTGTTCCTATGTGCTCAATAACTAATGCATGTATCGACGCTTACTGAAAAGCCGACATGCAGTTTCTGATTCTTGGTGGTTATTAGTGATTCTGTACCACAGGAAGCTTAGAAAGTTGAGCATCCGTTAATTGTATACTGAATGGTATAATTAAAAAAAGATAACAACAGGGACTCGAAGTCTTTCTCATCTGCAATAGTTTGAGACAAACATATAATTATTTCAGTTGAAGGAAAGTTTTCTAATTAGCATAACTTATCACATCATAATACTTCTAGTGAATCGTGTCTTAGAAATGATACCGAATTTAGTTCTTTTTTGCACCTTCAGCCATAGAAAATTCAAATTAATATAATCCATGTTTCCAGGGATCACCACGTGGAGGTAGGTGCAGGAAGTGTCTTAATATGAGTATAGCATATACAAATATACCTGTTTTGTTATAGAGTGATGGAATTTATGAATTCTTATGAACACTTCCTTGATCCCCTTACAGCTTCATGTGGTGGTCTTGGTCTTCAAATATATTTTTGTTGATAAAATGTTCTTGTACCGCAATAACAAGACTTAATAAAATGTGCTTCCTTAATATGCTCTCATTTTGATTAAATTGTAATTTCAAACGTAATAGACTTTCTGCTTTTTCACAAATCTTTACAACGCTGGGAGAAGGAATCTTCAAGTAGCCCTTAGATTTATAGTAAATAAGTGATTTCGTTGTGTGGGTTCCTTCTAAAGCGGCCAGGCATTCGGTACAAATCAACGATTTATATAATTTAAAAACAACAAACCCAGATATATAATGTACAATGTGATGCGCATAATCAGACAACTTTGTAGGGTACATGACATAGTTATGTTTTTCCAAGAACTGCTGGTCCAAAATATCAGTATCTTCTACAACGTTTTATTGATCTATCATGAGTGCCCTTTCTGTGGTTGCATTCATTTGCGATGAAGCTGTTTCACAAGAAGGCTGTTTTTGAAGGTTCAGTATGGTGATTTTATCTAAAGGGATACAATTCTCTATTCCTCCTTCTCTTATTTGGCATCGGACCAATAACTTTTTATAAGCAGCGATAAACTGTCTTACCGATGGGTTGTTATGGCCAAGATGCATCCGTATTGAAGCGAAGAACAATTCTAGATGGTCTTGATTCAATTTGTACATTGGTATGAATCGTAGCTGCTTTGATATTATATATTTATTATGTACAAATGCAACGTTTTTCAGTGCAGCAATAAGACCAATAAAAACGGTTTTTCTTACGCTATTTACAAGTAGTTGCCCTGAACAGGTTCTCAGCTTCGACAAGTAGGCGATGCAATGTTTTGCATACGGTAGAACTTCGTTTGCATTCCTTCCGCAAAGCGCTCGTTTGAACGGGTCAAGAGCAGATAATTTGCGACTGTTCAATATATCGAAAGAATTGTTTATAACCCTTAGAAGGCTGTTTTTGAAGGTTCAATATGGTTTTTTTGTCTAAAGGGATACAATTCTCTATTCCTCCTTCTCTTATTTGGCATCGGACCAATAACTTTTTATAAGCAGCGATAAACTGTCTTACCGATGGGTTGTTATGGCCAAGATGCATCCGTTTTGAAGCGAAGAACAATTGTAGATGGTCTTGATTCAATTTGTACATTGGTATAAATTGTAGCTGCTTTGATATTATATATTTATTATGTACAAATGCAACGTTTTTCAGTGCAGCAATAAGACCAATAAAAACGGTTTTTCTTACGCTATTTACAAGTAGTTGCCCTGAACAGGTTCTCAGCTTCGACAAGTAGGCGATGCAATGTTTTGCATACGGTAGAGCTTCGTTTGCATTCCTTTCACAAAGCGCTCGTTTGAACGGGGCAAGAGCAGATAATTTGCGACTGTTCAATATATCGAAAGAATTGTTTATAACCCGTATAAATTTGGTTAGAGGCTTACTTCCTTCGAACTCTGCTAAATTGAGAACATCTGCACAAAAATCAAGAGCATCAGCAACGGACTTTCTAAATATTTGAGTGGCCAGTTTAAAATTCATTTTTTTCTTAGCAAAATAAATATGGGCCTGTCGTAGCTTATTGCCCAAATGCAATCGCTCTTTTTCTTGTAGGATCAAAAGTCTTTCGAGGTATATGCATTGAATATATTCTCCATCCTCGTTCAAAAAAGTTTTAAGGTCTCCAAGGGTATTCCTTACCAAGTTTACCATATGGCATGGATCAGGATGCACTATATATCGTTCGTTTGGAAGTTCGTGCGACACTTGAGAAGGATCTGCGATATTTCGCAAATCACAGCCTAGGGATTTCATTGCACTAATGTGATTATAAGCTCCATCAAATGTTATGCCAATTATATCAGCGCCACAGGTGGTCAATTCGTCTAGCGCTAAACGAATAATGTTCGCCTTTTGGTCTCCACTGAGAGATGTTATGGGAAAAAAATCCTATTGGTATTTTCCATGACCTGTTCAAAACAACAGCCATTATCACTAGAATCTGCGTTGCCAAAAACCCACTTCTGCCACCATCTCCCATATCAACATAGCCATACGATTTCTCTCTATCCCAATCTACATGCTTTCGAATGTGAACTTCATCAAATACAATATTTATCACTAATTTTTCGCTCTTTTTATTTGCTTCATCACAGGCAGTTTTAATGGCATGAAGTGCTTCATTTGTAAAGCCAGGAGAGCAATTCAAAACCCGATACCATTGGGAAATAGTTCTGGGATGTGGAAAACAGTTGTCAAATATTTCTCGTACATACTCATACCTTTTGGGTGACAGGAAGTTGAGATTAAGAGCAAATAATCGAATATTTTTGTTATACTCTTTCTCCACCACTCCATGTTTTGATTTGCGTATATAACGATAGAGAAAGTCTTTTGTTGGTCCAGCAATATCAATTAGCACGCTTTCTATTTCATTATCAATAAAATTTTTAGTTTTAAGTTCCTGCAGTACAGTCTCAATTTGCGCGATTCGTTTGCGTTGTCGGGAAACTTTTTGTGTCAAGCGCTTTATTGATTTATCCCTACTCTGGATACACTTGCGCAGTTTTCGTAATTTAGCCTTCTTAATAATCACCTTTTCTGAGATTTCGCTTTCATCGTCACTTGAAGTCTCAAGGCATTCTTTCAGGCTCAGATTTTTTTCTATTTGATCCTAAACAGAGTTGAAGATTTCCATTAAATATATTATTTATTTGTATTGAAACCGATCCTTTGCAACGGCACGACTACTAGGTTTGGTTAGTATGAAGTGGATATAATGGCACATAAGGATCGAAAAACAAAGCATACGATTTTGTGTTTGCGTAAATGAAACCAAAGCAATATATGAGAATAGAGGAAAAACTTACAACAGAAATTTTCAGATTACTTTTGAAAAATGGTGTTCAGGCATAATATGAACATTGTTCTGAAAATGAGTTAAAGAATATAAAAATGATGATACCAGAAAGGAAAAAATCAACCAACACAAAAGAGTGAAATCATTATATTTTATTTTAGATCAAAAGTACGTGGATGAAGGAGTTTACTATGAGTGACTATAATGATAACTAAATTAATTCCCGCACGCTTAGTTTAAGGCGCAGGCCCGAGTAAAACTGCCATTTTGGGTAAACTAAGCAGCCGTCCATCTCAGAAACCTTAAAAGTATTTGCAAATATTTTTTAAGTAAAAATTAGAATTAATCTTTGGCTATTGAATCAGTTCATTACATATTGCAAAAAGTTTGTTGGGAAAATTACTAAATTCAAACCAAATAGCATGTTTTCTTTAAAAAACTGTAGTCAATCTCTGAAACTACTTAACGAACCGTGTTGATTTAAGCTATGTTTGTTAGATCTAAATTATTTACATTAAATTAACTCATCAAAAATTTAAAAATGTACGATCCATAATCTATATTAATGTATCTATTCGCAAGCCTCTTATACATGCTCCCGTTTACCTGGATTATGTGCAACCACCTTCCATTTCTCGTTCGCCTAGCATGTACAAGTTCCATAGAATCACGCTCCTCTAAATTGGGATTTAATGCCTGGATTTCATTTCTTAATTCATTATTTGCGTATTGCTTTTCTAGTCCATTGATGACAAGTCTAGGCTGTCGCAATCTGGTCTCAGCAACATCATACTCCTCTTTCATGGCATCCATTGCTATATTAAGAAGCGAAGTAGTATTTTCATTTGTCGATGTTTTGATAATCGCCCCACCATTACGAATAGGCCTCATTAGCTGTAGAGGAATTTTACATTTTGATGGCCTGATCCTCGACTTAAAATCCATCAGTGTTTTTTCTGATGAAGAGTGATTTCTAGGCTTAATTATAATCCCTTTTTGCGATATTGTATTTGATCGATGCACTGATGGGAGGAGAAGTAGAATTTTTAATAATATCGGCATATGAGGGCTTGCTCGCAGACGTAGATTTATCTATTAATAAGGTGACATTTGAGCTCATCTCTTCGACTTGGCTTTGCAAATTTTTCATTTGCTGGAAGAGTTGGTCTTCTTTAGATTTACGGTGCTGAGCTCTACATCCGGCACATATCCAAATCACATCTTCGGTGATGACCATAATAGCTCGATATCTCTCCTCCGACATTTTGATACACCTCAAATGAAACCACTTGAGGCAGAAGCCATCACACCCCATAGCCGAGTGGTTATCCTCCTGTTTAGAATAAATTTAGCTACACGGGAATCTCACTCCTAGACCAAAGCAAGAATTCCCGGTTCCGTTAATTTTCGTTCGCTTATCTCGAAAACTTGATAGAGCGACACTAGTAACCACTTCACTTATTTCACACAGCTGATTATAATTTATGACAGATTTATAACTTCACTATAGCCAAGAAATTCAAAGAGCTGAAACTGACACTTCTTTTTTTCGAGGTAACATTCGTGTATTTTGTAGTGTGCGTCCGCCATTGGAGGACGAAGTCGACAGACTACTTTGTGGCTGGAATTACATTGACGAAACCACATTGAAAATTCAAAACTTGGAGCTTCTGGCATCGGGGGCTAGAAACAAGGGAGCTTGTCACGAATTCAGCTTCGATCATGTTTTCCACCCGAAGTCCACTCAAGAGGATGTATTTGAAATGGTATCCCCGCTTATACAATCGGCCATGGATGGCTACAATGTGTGCATATTCGCGTACGGACAAACAGGCAGTGGAAAAACGTACACAATGGATGGCGTTCCTGATAATGTGGGAGTTATTCCGAGAACGATGGACCTGCTTTTCGAGTCGATAAAAAATTACAAGCGATTGGGCTGGGAGTACGAGATCAAAGCAACGTTTCTGGAAATTTATAACGAAGTTCTATATGACTTGCTCAGCAACGAACCGAAAAATATGGAAATAAGAATGGCAAAGAACAAAACAGATATTTACGTATCGAATATCACGGAGGAAGTAGTGCCAACATCAAGTCGCCTGCGACAACTCATGCAAATCGCAAAAATGAATCGGACAACTGCTTCAACCGCAGGAAATGAACGTTCCTCACGTTCGTACGCAGTAACGAGGATTGAATTGATCGGGCATCATGAACAGAAGAATGAAATCTCAATCGGAACAATAAATCTTGTAGATTTAGCAGGTTCAGAGAGCCCCAAGACTAGTGTTCGAATGAATGAGACAAAAAACATAAATAGGTCACTTAGTGAGCTGACGAATGTGATCTTAGCATTGCTACAGAAACAGGATCATATTCCGTATCGGAATTCAAAACTCACACATTTGCTCATGCCCAGCTTAGGCGGCAACTCCAAAACCCTCATGTTCATTAATGTGGCTCCGTTTCATGATTGTTTTGTAGAATCTGTGAAGTCGTTAAGGTTTGCAGCGTCAGTTAATTCATGTAAGGTGGCCAAGGCAAAGAAAAATAAGTTCTTAAATACTTAACAAATAATTCGTTAACAATGTAGGATCGCTCTATTTTTATTGAAACGATGAAATAAAAGTCAGTTAAGTTTAATAGGTCATTTGTTGCCTACATTTGTTAGGAAAGTGTTCGGGCATCGCGGACTGCAATCGAAATTATTTTATTTCAATCTAGACTAGATTATTTGTAGGTAAAACAAATAAGTGAGGCTTTCAATCGTACAAATAATGATTGCCTCTTTCAATTATCAAGTGAGGCTTTCAATCGTACAAATAATGATTGCGTCTTTCAATTATCAACGAGTATTTTTATATTCAGTGAGGCTGTCAATCGTACAAATAATGATTGCCTCTTTCAATTATCAACGAGTATTTTTATATTCAGATGTCTGTCGCCGGAAAAATACAGATATGAATATTTTATGTATAATATATATTCTTATAAGCAGCGTAGCTCTTATGTGATCAATAATACACGACTTGATATAATGATCGATTTATAACAAAGTCGCTGGCAAATCCCCTTTCGCCCAAGAATATATTTTCATGAAACAATTTCATGAAATTAAAATTAATATTGTATATATAATATATACAATTTGATAATCCGAAATATGTTAATGAATTTAAAAATAATATAATATAAACAATTGTATGTTTACATACAAAAAATCACAGATTTTAAGAGCAATCTTGTGTATCGAGAATATTATATATCGTAGCGTATATAGTAATATTATTCTGGTTGATCCTGCCAGTAGTTATATGCTTGTCTCAAAGATTAAGCCATGCATGTCTAAGTACACACGAATTAACAGTGAAACTGCAAAAGCCTCATTATATCAGTTATGGTTCCTTAGATCATTAACAGTTACTTGGATAACTGTGGTAATTTTAGAGCTAATACATGCAATATAAACACGAACCTTATGGAACGTGTGCTTTTATTAGGCTAAAACCAAGCGATCATTCGATCGTAACATTGGTTGAAGTCTGGATAATTTGCAGATCGTATGGTCTTGTACCGACGACAGATCTTTCAAATGTCTGCCCTATCAACTATTGATGGTAGTATCTTAGACTACCATGGTTGCAACGGGTAACGGGGAATCAGGGTTCGATTCCGGAGAGGGAGCCTGAGAAATGGCTACCACAGCTAAGGAGGGCACGCATAAATTACCCACATCCAGCACGGGGAGGTAGTGACGAAAAATAACAATACAGGACTCATATCCGAGGCCCTGTAATTGGAATGAGTACACTTTAAATCCTTTAACGAGGACCTATTGGATGGCAAGTCTGGTGCCAGCAGCCGCGGTAATTCCAGCTCCAATAGCGTATATTAAAGTTGTTGCGGTTAAAACGTTCGTAGTTGAACTTGTGCTCCCTACGGGTAGTACACCATTATTTGGTTTGTACGTTGCCATTGTATGCGAGCGTATTACAGGTGGAGTTTTAATAGATGATGTGTTTAACAACCATCATTCTATTTAACTCCTATTTAAACCTGCACAATCACGACCGATTGAAATGTCTAGTGAAAAACGAGCATAAATTTGAATCAAATGATATTCAAGCGAAAAGCGTTTTCGTTTGGAAATTATTCGCGGAAATATACAACGAAATGGTTTATGATTTGCTTAATCCACACTATGAACAGCAAGTTTCAAAGAAAAAGGGTTTTACAATCGTCTCAAACAAAGCAAAGGTAATTATGATAAATAGGGTCTTTATCATAAATACCCTTCCTTTGTTTGAGTCGATTGTTTTCTTTGAAACTTGCTGTTCATAGAGTGGATTAAGCAAATCATAAACCGTATCGTTGTATATTTTCGCGAATGATATTCTCGATAAACAAGATTGCCTTGAAATCTGTGATTTTTTGTATGTAAACATACAATTGTTATTATATTATTTTTAAATTCATTAACATATTTCGGATTATCAAATTGTATATATTATATATACAATATTAATTTTAATTTCATGAAATTGTTTAATGAAAATATATTCTTGGACGAAAGGGGATTTGCCAGCGACTTTGTTATAAATCGATCATTATATCAAGTCGTGTATTATTGATCATATAAGAGCTACGCTGCTTATAAAATAAATTTATTATATAAATTGCATTTGCTCATGATCTCACCTGGGGAAAATGTATCAATTTATCATATAAAACATTAATAATATCATTTATAATTTTATCATTATAATCCCTATATAAAGCTTTACCTATATAATGTTTAAGCATTATACTTATTGTATATACTACAAATTAACATTATAGTTATTGTAAAACTTGCTACTATGCTATGTTAAAACATTATATAAATTATAATATATTAATTCATAAAATGAATTAAC
The DNA here is from genome assembly GCA_963969285.1 of Odontomyia ornata. Taxonomy (NCBI): domain Eukaryota; kingdom Metazoa; phylum Arthropoda; class Insecta; order Diptera; family Stratiomyidae; genus Odontomyia; species Odontomyia ornata. Next base: position 1,352,303 of record OZ017744.1, on the reverse strand, counting down.
ATTATAATTGCTAACTATATAACGTCAATTATTGAACATGCATTTACAATTTTAGTATAATATTATAGTTGCTTTAAATTACGATATGATATTCGATAGCAGCAACAGTCATATTTTATATAACTTTCTACCTACGTATCTTAAGCATTCATGAACATATAATACAGAAATTATAATGTTAGTATTGTATATTTTTGTAGAGTATAGAATAAAACAACTATAATGTTACTCTTTATATTATAATTATCTTTATATATTTTATACCAATTATAATATTAGTATTATTTTCATCACAAATATTAAAAGAATTATAATGTTAGTATGAAAATTTTTCAAGTTTTTATTTTACATCAATTATAATGTTAGTTTGATTCTAACATTCATTTATATGAAATATATTGAATACTTTCCTATGACAATAGTGAAAAATATTATAGAAATTATAATGTTAGTATGAAAATTTTTCAAGTTTTTATTTTACATCAATTATAATGTTAGTTTGATTCTAACATTCATTTAAAATGAAACATATTGAATATATTCCTAAGACAATAGGGAGATATATTATAGGAATTATAATGTTAGTATGAAAATTTTTCAAGTTTTTATTTTACATCAGTTATAATGTTAGTTTGATTCTAACATTCATTTATATGAAATATATTGAATATTTTCCTATGACAATAGTGAGAAATATTATAGGAATTATGTTAGTATGAAAATTTTTCAAGTTTTTATTTTACATCAATTATAACGTTAGTTTGATTCTAACATTCATTTATATGAAATATATTGAATACTTTCCTATGACAATAGTGAGAAATATTATAGGAATTATGTTAGTGTGAAAAATTTTCAAGTTTTTATTTTACATCAATTATAATGTTAGTTTGATTCTAACATTCATTTATATGAAACATACTGAATATATTCCTAAGACAATAGGGAGATATATTATAGGAATTATAATGTTAGTATGAAAATTTTTCAAGTTTTTATTTTACATCAATTAAATGTTACTTTGACTCTAACATTCATTTATATGAAATATATTGAATATTTTCCCATGACAATAGTGAGAAATATTATAGGAATAATAATGTTAGCATAAAAATTTGTCAAGTTTTTAATTTAGATCAATTATAATGTTAGTTTGAATATAACATTCATTTATATGAAACATATTGAATATATTCCTATGACAATAGGGAGATATATTATAGTAATTATAATGTTAGTATGAAAATTTTTCAAGTTTTTATTTTACATCAATTAAAATGTTAGTTTAATTCTAACAATCATTTATATGAAATATATTGAATACTTTCCTATGACAATATTGAGATATATTATAGGAATTATAGTGTTAATATGAACATTTGTCAAGTTTTTATTTTATATCAATTATAATGTTAGTTTGATTCTAACATTTATTTATATGAAATATATTGAATATTTTCCTAAGACAATAGTGAGATATATCATAGGAATTATGTTAGTATCGACATTTTTCAAGTTTTTATTTCAGATCAATTATAACGTTAGTTTGATTCTAACATTCATTTATATGAAATATATTGAATACTTTCCTATGACAATAGTGAGAAATATTAGAGGAATTATGTTAGTGTGAAAAATTTTCAAGTTTTTATTTTACATCAATTATAATGTTAGTTTGATTCTAACATTCATTTATATGAAATATATTGAATACTTTCCTATGACAATAGTGAGAAATATTATAGAAATTATAATGTTAGTATGAAAATTTTTCAAGTTTTTATTTTACATCAATTATAATGTTAGTTTGATTCTAGCATTCATTTAAAATGAAACATATTGAATATATTCCTAAGACAATAGGGAGATATATTATAGGAATTATAATGTTAGTATGAAAATTTTTCAAGTTTTTATTTTACATCAATTATAATGTTAGTTTGATTCTAACATTCATTTATATGAAATATATTGAATATTTTCCTATGACAATAGTGTGGTATATTATAGGAATTATAATGTCAGCATCAACATTTTTCAAGTTTTTATTTTACATCAATTATAATGTTAGTTTTATTCTAACATTCATTTATATGAAATATATTGAATATTTTCCTAAGACAATTGTGTGATATATTATAGGAATTATAATGTTAGCATCAACATTTTTCAAGTTTTTATTTTATATCAATTATGTTAGTTTTATTCTAACATTCATTTATATGAAATATATTGAATATTTTCCTAAGACAATTGTGTGATATATTATAGGAATTATAATGTTAGCATCAACATTTTCCAAGTTTTTATTTTATATCAATTATAATGTTAGTTTTATTCTAACATTCACATGAATTATATATGAAATATATTGAATATTTTCCTAAGACAATAATGAGATATATCATAGGAATTATAATGTTAGTATCGACATTTTTCAAGTTTTTATTTTATATCAATTATAATGTTAGTTTTGCTCTAACATTCATTTATATGAAATATATTGAATATTTTCCTAAGACAATTGTGCGATATATCATAGGAATTATAATGTTAGTATCAATATTTTTCAAGTTTTTATTTTACATCAATAAAATGTTAGTTTGATTCTAACATTCATTTATATGAAATATATTGAATATTTTCCTATGACAATAGTGAGAAATATTATAGGAATTATGTTAGTATGAAAATTTTTTAAGTTTTTATTTTACATCAATTAAAACGTTAGTTTGATTCTAACATTCATTTATATGAAATATATTGAATACTTTCCTATGACAATAGTGAGAAATATTATAGGAATTATGTTAGTATGAAAATTTTTCAAGTTTTTATTTTACATCAATCATAATGTTAGTTTGATTCTAACATTCATTTATATGAAACATACTGAATATATTCCTAAGACAATAGGAATTAGAATGTTAGTATGAAAATTTTTCAAGTTTTTATTTTACATCAATAAAATGTTAGTTTGATTCTAACATTCATTTATATGAAATATATTGAATATTTTCCTATGACAATAGTGAGAAATATTATAGGAATTACGTTAGTATGAAAATTTTCCAAGTTTTTATTTTACATCAATTATAACGTTAGTTTGATTCTAACATTCATTTATATGAAATATATTGAATACTTTCCTATGACAATAGTGAGAAATATTATAGGAATTATGTTAGTATGAAAATTTTTCAAGTTTTTATTTTACATCAATTATAATGTTAGTTTGATTCTAACATTCATTTATATGAAACATACTGAATATATTCCTAAGACAATAGGGAGATATATTATAGGAATTATAATGTTAGTATGAAAATTTTTCAAGTTTTTATTTTACATCAATCAAATGTTAGTTTGATTCTAACATTCATTTATATGAAATATGTTGAATATTTTCCTATGACAATAGTGAGAAATATTATAGGAATTATAATGTTAGTATGAAAATTTGTCAAGTTATTATTTTAGATTAATTATAATGTTAGTTTGAATATAACATTCATTTATATGAAACATATTGAATATATTCCTATGACAATAGGGAGATATATTATAGTAATTATGTTAGTATGAAAATTTTTCAAGTTTTTATTTTTCATCAATTATAATGTTAGTTTAATTCTAACAATCATTTATATGAAATATATTGAATCTTTTCTATGACAATATTGAGATATATTATAGGAATTATAATGTTAATATGAACATTTGTCAAGTTTTTATTTTATATCAATTATAATGTTAGTTTTATTCTAACATTCACATGAATTATATATGAAATATATTGAATATTTTCCTAAGACAATAATGAGATATATCATAGGAATTATAATGTTTTATTTTACATCAATAAAATGTTAGTTTGATTCTAACATTCATTTATATGAAATATATTGAATATTTTCCTATGACAATAGTGAGAAATATTATAGGAATTATGTTAGTATGAAAATTTTTTAAGTTTTTATTTTACATCAATTAAAACGTTAGTTTGATTCTAACATTCATTTATATGAAATATATTGAATACTTTCCTATGACAATAGTGAGAAATATTATAGGAATTATGTTAGTATGAAAATTTTTCAAGTTTTTATTTTACATCAATCATAATGTTAGTTTGATTCTAACATTCATTTATATGAAACATACTGAATATATTCCTAAGACAATAGGAATTAGAATGTTAGTATGAAAATTTTTCAAGTTTTTATTTTACATCAATAAAATGTTAGTTTGATTCTAACATTCATTTATATGAAATATATTGAATATTTTCCTATGACAATAGTGAGAAATATTATAGGAATTACGTTAGTATGAAAATTTTCCAAGTTTTTATTTTACATCAATTATAACGTTAGTTTGATTCTAACATTCATTTATATGAAATATATTGAATACTTTCCTATGACAATAGTGAGAAATATTATAGGAATTATGTTAGTATGAAAATTTTTCAAGTTTTTATTTTACATCAATTATAATGTTAGTTTGATTCTAACATTCATTTATATGAAACATACTGAATATATTCCTAAGACAATAGGGAGATATATTATAGGAATTATAATGTTAGTATGAAAATTTTTCAAGTTTTTATTTTACATCAATCAAATGTTAGTTTGATTCTAACATTCATTTATATGAAATATGTTGAATATTTTCCTATGACAATAGTGAGAAATATTATAGGAATTATAATGTTAGTATGAAAATTTGTCAAGTTATTATTTTAGATTAATTATAATGTTAGTTTGAATATAACATTCATTTATATGAAACATATTGAATATATTCCTATGACAATAGGGAGATATATTATAGTAATTATGTTAGTATGAAAATTTTTCAAGTTTTTATTTTTCATCAATTATAATGTTAGTTTAATTCTAACAATCATTTATATGAAATATATTGAATCTTTTCTATGACAATATTGAGATATATTATAGGAATTATAATGTTAATATGAACATTTGTCAAGTTTTTATTTTATATCAATTATAATGTTAGTTTTATTCTAACATTCACATGAATTATATATGAAATATATTGAATATTTTCCTAAGACAATAATGAGATATATCATAGGAATTATAATGTTAGTATCGACATTTTTCAAGTTTTTATTTTATATTAATTATAATGTTAGTTTTGCTCTAACATTCATTTATATGAAATATATTGAATATTTTCCTAAGACAATTGTGTGATATATCATAGGAATTATAATGTTAGTATCAACATTTTTCAAGTTTTTATTTTATATCAATTATAATGTTAGTTTTATTCTAACATTCATTTATATGAAAATATATTGAATATTTTCTTAAGACACCAATTATATTTGAATGTGAAATATATATTATCATAATATTATTAGAATATATTGTTGAGAACGTGTTCTATGCAAATGATTATATATTTAATAAATACTATAATGTTATATTATTCAAATGAACAATTTGTAGTGCATATAAAGTTTCAAAAGTCCGTAAAGGACTGCAGCGATGTCCTGCTGCCTCGGCAGAGGAAGATGAAAATATCTGCCGAGAATGCCCTCGTCTGGGAACGCGTGAATGCGCTGGCAGGCTAGCATTGCGGTGTCGTGGGGCGGGTTCATTTCCCCAGCACGAGGACCCACTACAAAAAATTTCGCACGCACGAATTTGGTGGTCAGTCGATAAAAAGGCGACCGAAGTCGCAAAAAGTGTAGATAACTACACCGAGAGAGAAAGTACTTGTTCCGAGAACAAGTGGAACCTGAAAAAAGGGGGACTTGGGGTAATCTCGTCATTACCCGACGAAGCTCACGGCTCACAAATGAAAGAGGGGCAACCGGGTGGTGATGGAGCCCATTGGCACCCACCCAACCGGATTTAAATCCATATTTTGTTGCAGTGGCCAGGTATTCCTCTTCTGAGTGGAAAACTCATACAACTTGACTTGTATAAACTTTCCCATCAGAAGGAGAGTACCCCGGAGCCCAGTTTATGCCATAGAATTATACGATTCGATTGCATCACTCTATGCCATAAAGAGGCACTCTGCTTGGGCCACTCGACCCGCGATGTCACCTGAAACAAAGAAAAAAGGATTAAGTTGTACCCGGCGGCTGGCTCATGGTTTTAGGGGGCAGCCTGCCACCGTACCGAGCCCTATACCCGGTCAGAGTTATCGGAAAGGAAAGACCAAAGTGTATATTTTAATTCGACATTTTAGTTCTTTTTATTCTTCTCTCAAATACGATCACAAAAAAAAATGATAGGTTTGAATACGTTACACATTAATTTGAATTCAAATACTCGCTCATTAAGACACTTAAAAATTCCAAAATCTTGTCATTTTTATTATTTTTTCGGATTTTTAATCTAATTATAATACTTGTGTATAATATAGTCAACAGGATCCTATCAACATCCTTTGACTGTTTTGGTTTATCCCGTGATGGACAAAATATTTAAATACTATACTGATATATTTGATTTAATTTACACGATCTTCGAATATAGACGAAAGGTCACAGCACCAAATGTACAGCTGAAAATCTTTCAATTTACAAAATATAATAAAAACATGCAAAAGCGAAATTTTTCTTTTTTTTTTGAACAAAAGAAAGGGTACTTACCCCAAACCTCCTCCTACGAGCGCTCGTGTTCGGGGCGAGTAAATCCTGCAAATTTTGTATTATTATTGATAGTGACAACTTCGCGATTTTTCCGGGTCAACCAATTTTCTCCGACATGTTCACATATAATTACGACAACAAATTCACGTTTCATATTATAAATCTTGACAGTAATGCGATCTAATTCGGCCTCCCGAATACTACTCATGAGCTATTTGAGAGCTTTAATCAAAAATTATAAACAGAAGTCTCATAAATGCTTGTATTCAAAAATCGCCTGATGATCCTTTAAACAATTGATATTTCATGTGCAATGAGAATGAGTTGTGTTCCCGTTAATATTCCATCGAATAATGTCCATCGTGCACAATTAGTAAAATGATGCAAAGAACGTTTCGTTTTCGCACTCAATCTTTATGGTTTAATTCGTCATATAAATGCATGCAAGTAAGAAAGCCAGTCGAATTTCGATTTTTATTTCCCGGTAGTTAACTACCGCCTCCCTCAGTTTGTTCTCCCGACGCTAAGTGAGTGAAAAAACGCGCAATCCCGGAACTTTTTCCATTACTTGGAATGAAAATTACAAACTTTCTAGGATTCCGCACAAATCCTAACACTTAATGAAATTCAACTTCACAAACAATACATTAAAATCGTCTCTCGCCACTCAACAATGCCGATCATTCCTAATTCCAACTTTTGCCACCATTGAATTTTCTTGTCTCGTGCACTACTCGCGACGTCCTAGTTATTCTTTTCTATAATTGCTGGCATGAAACCTGCTCGATTACTACACTTGGGGAAAATTCGTGGTCAAGGGTGGAACTTCACGCTACCCGAGGATCGAGACACCATCCCTAGCCTTTCTAACAGCACCACCAGATGAGCGTGCAATTATTTTTATACGAATCGACGTATCACCATGAAGTACCGTAAATCAACGGTTCTGCAAATACACTTCCGAACGAATTACACGGAAATTCCGAGATTATCAACATGTATCACAATTACGTTTTTTCGTTATCGTTTAATGTAGGGATATTTCATGCAGATATACAATTAAAATGTGCGAAACACGAGCAAAATAACTTTCCGCAACGAGTTTCTCACGATTCACTGACACTTTCCTCAAAATCGTATCTTCCACCGCGGCCGTGTGCCTACCCGTCTTTCTCGTCTAGCGGCTGTAAGTCGACTCCCCGAAACTATATCGATTCAAACCATGATGCACATCATGCACATGTGGCCAACCGTATCACCCGAGGCTCATTCACCAACTCCCTCCCCTCTATGCATTTTCATCTTGACGAGATCCGTTTCATCCAATCTAATAACCAGTTCCAACCATATCGTTCCGCTTAAATTTTCCGTTTCAACCACACTCTGCGAGCATTATTTTGATCCATTTCTTGTTCGTGATGTCTTCTCAATTCATTGTTACGTTAATTTATAAAAATATTCAACAATTCTTTTTTTCTTGTATGTTTTCTTTTCGTCGTAATTTAAATTTGTGTAACGGTGTGTCAACTATTTCTTAAACGCAAAATAAATATACCTTTAGTTTAAAATATATGGAAATAATAAGTGACTACGTTTTGCCCAATGAAGAAGTACTACAGGAGCACTGATATTCCCCTTCTTGTGAGGTGAAATCCGATTGGTGTTAGTGAAACACCATTTTAGTATTAGTGCGCTCAGTGAAGTGGTGAACAAGTTGTTTTTAGAAGGCGCAAATTTAGTGAATTTTCAAATTTGGCGGGAGTTTCATTATCAAGAGATGAATTTGTTGTAGATGTAAAAAAATTTGAATGAAGTAATTAAAACAAGATTAAGTATAGCCACTTAAATATATATATATATATATATATATATATATATATATATATATATATATATATATATATATATATATATATATATATATATGTATATATATTCATATATATATACATATATATATATATATATATATATATATATATATATATATATATATGTATATATATTCATATATATACATATATATATATATATATATATATATATATATATATATATATATATATATATATATAAAGTATATATATAAATATATATATATATATATATATATATATATATATATATATATATATATATATATATATATATATATATATATATATATATATCTATATATATATATATATAAAGTATATATATCGAAGATGTATAGCATAAGATTAAGCCTTGTTCCTATGTGCTCAATAACTAATGCATGCATCGACGCTTACTGAAAAGCAGACATTTATTAGTGATTCTGTACCACAGGAAGCTTCGAAAGTTGAACATCCGTTAATTGTATACTGAATGGTATAATTAAAAAAAAGATAAAAACAGGGACTCGAAGTCTTTCTCATCTGCAATAGTTTGAGACAAACATATAATTATTTCAGTTGAAGGAAAGTTTTCTAATTAGCATAACTTATCACATCATAATACTTCTAGTGAATCGTGTCTTAGAAATGATACCGAATTTAGTTCTTTTTGTACCTTCAGCCATAGAAAATTCAAATTAATATAATCTATGTTTCCAGGGATCACCACGTGGAGGAAGGTGCAGGAAGTGTCTTAATATGAGTATAACATATACAATAAACCTATTTTGTTATAGAGTGATGAAATTTATGAATTCTTATGAACATATCCTTGATCCCCTTTCAGCTTCATGTGGTGGTCTTGGTCTTCAAATATATTTTTGTTGATAAAATGTTCTTGTACCGCAATAACAAGACTTAATAAAATGTGCTTCCTTAATATGCTCTCATTTTGATTAAATTGTAATTTCAAACGTAATAGACTTTCTGCTTTTTCACAAATCTTTACAACGCTGGGAGAAGGAATCTTCAAGAAGCCCTTAGATTTATAGTAAATAAGTGATTTCGTTGTGTGGGTTCCTTCTAAAGCGGCCAGGCATTCGGTACAAATCAACGATTTATATAATTCAAAAACAACAAACCCAGATATATAATGTACAATGTGATGCACATAATCAGACAACTTTGTAGGGTACATGACATAGTTATGTTCTTCCAAGAACTGCTGGTCCAAAATATCAGTATTTTCTACAACGTTTTCTTGATCTATCATGAGTGCCCTTTCTGTGGTTGCATTCATTTGCGATGAAGCTGTTTCACAAGAAGGCTGTTTTTGAAGGTTCAGTATGGTGATTTTATCTAAAGGGATACAATTCTCTATTCCTCCTTCTCTTATTTGGCATCGGACCAATAACTTTTTATAAGCAGCGATAAACTGTCTTACCGATGGGTTGTTATGGCCAAGATGCATCCGTATTGAAGCGAAGAGCAATTCTAGATGGTCTTGATTCAATTTGTACATTGGTATGAATCGTAGCTGCTTTGATATTATATATTTATTATGTACAAATGCAACGTTTTTCAGTGCAGCAATAAGACCAATAAAAACGGGTTTTCTTACGCTATTTACAAGTAGTTGCCCTGAACAGGTTCTCAGCTTCGACAAGTAGGCGATGCAATGTTTTGCATACGGTAGATCTTCGTTTGCATTCCTTTCGCAAAGCGCTCGTTTGAACGGGGCAAGAGCAGATAATTTGCGACTGTTCAATATATCGAAAGAATTGTTTATAACCCATATAAATTCGGTTAGAGGCTTACTTCCTTCGAACTCTGCTAAATTGAGAACATCTGCACAAAAATCAAGAGCATCAGCAACGGACTTACTAAATATTTGAGTGGCCAGTTTAAAATTCATTTTTTTCTTAGCAAAATAAATGTGGGCCTGTCGTAGCTTATTGCCCAAATGCAATCGCTCTTTTTCTTGTAGGATCACAAGTCTTTTGAGGTATATCCATTGAATATATTCTCCATCAACGTTCAAAAAAGTTTTAAGGTCACCAAGGGTATTCCTCACCAACTTTACCATATGGCATGGATCAGGATGCACTATATATCGTTCGTTTGGAAGTTCGTGCAACACTTGAGAAGGATCTGCGATATTTCGCAAATCACAGCCTAGGGATTTCATTGCACTAATGTGATTATAAGCTCCATCAAATGTTATGCCAATTATATCAGCGCCACAGGTGGTCAATTCGTCTAGCGCTAAACGAATAATGTTCGCCTTTTGGTGTCCACTGAGAGATGTCATGGGAAAAAATCCTATTGGTATTTTCCATGACCTGTTCAAAGCAATAGCCATTATCACTAGAATCTGCGTTGCCAAAAACCCACTTCTGCCACCATCTCCCATATCAACATAGCCATACGATTTCTCTCCATCCCAATCTACATGCTTTCGAATGTGAACTTCATCAAATACAATATTTATCACTAATTTTTCGCTCTTTTTATTTGCTTCATCACAGGCAGTTTTAATGGCATGAAGTGCTTCATTTGTAAAGCCAGGAGAGCAATTCAAAACCCGATACCATTGGGAAATAGTTCTGGGATGTGGAAGACAGTTGTCAAATATTTCTCGTACATACTCATACCCTTTGGGTGACAGGAAGTTGAGATTAAGAGCAAATAATCGTATAGTTTTGTTATACTCTTTCTCCACCACTCCATGTTTTGATTTGCGTATATAACGATAGAGAAAATCTTTTGTTGGTCCGGCAATATCAATTAGCACGCTTTCTATTTCATTATCAATAAAATTTTTAGTTTTGAGTTCCTGCAGTACAGTCTGAATTTGCGCGATTCGTTTGCGTTGTCGGGAAACTTTTTGTGTCAAGCGCTATATTGATTTATCCCTACTCTGGATACACTTGCGCAGTTTTCGTAATTTAGCCTTCTTAATAATCACCTTTTCTGAGATTTCGCTTTCATCGTCACTTGAAGTCTCAAGGCATTCTTTCAGGCTCAGATTTTTTCTATTTGATCCTAAACAGAGTTGAAGATTTCCATTAAATATATTATTTATTTGTATTGAAACCTATCCTTTGCAACGGCACGACTACTAGGTTTGGTTAGTATGAAGTGGATATAATGGCACGTATAAGGATCGAAAAACAAAGCATACGACTTTGTGTTTGCGTAAATGAAACCAAAGCAATATATGAGAATAGAGGAAAAACTTGCAACAGAAATTTTCAGATTACTTTTGAAAAATGGTGGTTCAGGCATAATATGAACATTGTTCTGAAAATGAGTTAAAGAATATAAAAATAATGATACCAGAAAGGAAAAAATCAACCAACACAAAAGAGTGAAATCATCATATTTCATTTTAGATCAAAAGTACGTGGATGAAGGAGTTTACTATGAGTGACTATAATGATAACTAAATTAATTCCCGCACGCTTAGTTTAAGGCGCAGGCCCGAGTAAAACTGCCATTTTGGGTAAACTAAGCAGCCGTCCATCTCAGAAACCTTAAAAATATTTGCAAATATTTTTTAAGTAAAAATTAGAATTAATCTTTGGCTATTGAATCATCTCATTACATATTGCAAAAAGTTTGTTGGGAAAATTACTAAATTCAAACAAAATAGCATGTTTTCTTTAAAAAATGTAGTCAATCTCAGAAACTACTTAACGTACCGTGTTGATTTAAGCTATGTTTGTTAGATCTAAATTATTTACATTAAATTAACTCATCAAAAATTTAAAAATGTATGATCCATAATCTATATTAAAGTATCTATTCGCAAGCCTCTTATACATGCTCCCGTTTACCTGGATGATGTACAACCACCTTCCATTTCTCATTCGCCGAGCATGTATAAGTTCCATAGAATCACGCTCCTCTAAATTGGGATTTAATGCCTGGATCTCATTTCTTAATTCATTATTTGCGTATTGCTTTTCTAGTCCATTGATGACAAGTCTAGGCTGTCGCAATCTGGTCTCAGCAACATCATACTCCTCTTTCATGGCATCCATTGCTATATTAAGAAGCGAAGTAGTATTTTCATTTGTCGATGTTTTGATAATCGCCCCACCATTGCGAATAGGCCTCATTAGCTGTAGAGGAATTTTACATTTTGATGGCCTGATCCTCGACTTAAAATCCATCAGTGTTTTTTCTGATGAAGAGTGATTTCTAGGCTTAATTATAATCCCTTTTTGCGATATTGTATTTGATCGATGCACTGATGGGAGGAGAAGTAGAATTTTTAATAATATCGGCATATGAGGGCTTGCTCGCAGACGTAGATTTATCTATTAATAAGGTGACATTTGAGCTCATCTCTTCGACTTGGCTTTGCAAATTTTTCATTTGCTGGAAGAGTTGGTCTTCTTTAGATTTACGGTGCTGAGCTCTACATCTGGCACATATCCAAATCACATCTTCGGTGATGTCCACAATAGCTCGATATCTCTCCTCCGACATTTTGATACACCTCAAATGAAACCACTTGAGGCAGAAGCCATCACACCCCATAGCCGAGTGGTTATCCTCCTGTTTAGAATAAATTTAGCTACACGGGAATCTCACTCCTAGACCAAAGCAAGAATTCCCGGTTCCGTTAATTTTCGTTCGCTTATCTCGAAAACTTGATAGAGCGACACTAGTAACCACTTCACTTATTTCACACAGCTTATTATAATTTATGACAGATTTATAACTTCACTTTAGCCAAGAAATTCAAAGAGCTGAAACTGACACTTCTTTTTTTCGAGGTAACATTCGTGTATTTTGTAGTGTGCGTCCGCCATTGGAGGACGAAGTCGACAGACTACTTTGTGGCTAGAATTACATTGACGAAACCACATTGGAAATTCAAAACTTGGAGCTTCTGGCATCGGGGGCTAGAAACAAGGGAGCTTGTCACGAATTCAGCTTCGATCATGTTTTCCACCCGAAGTCAACTCAAGAGGATGTATTTGAAATGGTATCCCCGCTTATACAATCGGCCATGGATGGCTAAAATGTGTGCATATTCGCGTACGGACAAACAGGCAGTGGAAAAACGTACACAATGGATGGCGTTCCTGATAATGTGGGAGTTATTCCGAGAACGATGGACCTGCTTTTCGAGTCGATAAAAAATTACAAGCGATTGGGCTGGGAGTACGAGATCAAAGCAACGTTTCTGGAAATTTATAACGAAGTTCTATATGACTTGCTCAGCAACGAACCGAAAAATATGGAAATAAGAATGGCAAAGAACAAAACAGATATTTACGTATCGAATATCACGGAGGAAGTAGTGCCAACATCAAGTCGCCTGCGACAACTCATGCAAATCGCGAAAATGAATCGGACAACTGCTTCAACCGCAGGAAATGAACGTTCCTCACGGTCGCACGCAGTAACGAGGATTGAATTGATCGGGCATCATGAACAGAAGAATGAAATCTCAATCGGAACAATAAATCTTGTAGATTTAGCAGGTTCAGAGAGCCCCAAGACTAGTGTTCGAATAAATGAGACAAAAAACATAAATAGGTCACTTAGTGAGCTGACGAATGTGATCTCAGCATTGCTACAGAAACAGGATCATATTCCGTATCGGAATTCAAAACTCACACATTTGCTCATGCCCAGCTTAGGCGGCAACTCCAAAACCCTCATGTTCATTAATGTGGCTCCGTTTCATGATTGTTTTGTAGAATCTGTGAAGTCGTTAAGGTTTGCAGCGTCAGTTAATTCATGTAAGGTGGTGAAGGCGAAGAAAAATAAGTTCTTAAATACTTAACAAATAATTCGTTAACAATGTAGGATCACTCTGTTTTTATTGAAACGATGAAATAAAAGTCAGTTAAGTTTAATAGGTCATTTGTTGCCTACATTTGTTAGGAAAGTGTTCGGGCATCGCGGACTGCAATCGAAATTATTTTATTTCAATCTAGACTAGATTATTTGTAGGTAAAACAAATAAGTGAGGCTTTCAATCGTACAAATAACGATTGCCTCTTTCAATTATCAACGAGTATTTTTATATTCAGATGTCTGTCGCCGGAAAAATACAGATATGAATATTTTATGTATAATATATATTCTTATAAGCAGCGTAGCTCTTATGTGATCAATAATACACGACTTGATATAATGATCGATTTATAACAAAGTCGCTGGCAAATCCCCTTTCGCCCAAGAATATATTTTCATGAAACAATTTCATGAAATTAAAATTAATATTGTATATATAATATATACAATTTGATAATCCGAAATATGTTAATGAATTTAAAAATAATATAATATAAACAATTGTATGTTTACATACAAAAAATCACAGATTTCAAGGCAATCTTGTTTATCGAGAATATTATATATCATAGCGTATATAGTAATATTATTCTGGTTGATCCTGCCAGTAGTTATATGCTTGTCTCAAAGATTAGGCCATGCATGTCTAGGTACACACGAATTAACAGTGAAACTGCAAAAGCCTCATTATATCAGTTATGGTTCCTTAGATCGTTAACAGTTACTTGGATAACTGTGGTAATTCTAGAGCTAATACATGCAATATAAACACGGACCTTATGGAACGTGTGCTTTTATTAGGCTAAAACCAAGCGATCATTTGATCGTAACATTGGTTGAACTCTGGATAATTTGCAGATCGTATGGTCTTGTACCGACGACAGATCTTTCAAATGTCTGCCCTATCAACTATTGATGGTAGTATCTTGGACTACCATGGTTGCAACGGGTAACGGGGAATCAGGGTTCGATTCCAGAGAGGGAGCCTGAAAAACGGCTACCACATCTAAGTAAGGCAGCAGGCGCGTAAATTACCCACTCCCAGCACGGGGAGGTAGTGACGAAAAATAACAATACAGAACTCATATCCGAGGCCCTGTAATTGGAATGAGTACACTTTAAATCCTTTAACGAGGACCTATTGGATGGCAAGTCTGGTGCCAGCAGCCGCGGTAATTCCAGCTCCAATAGCGTATATTAAAGTTGTTGCGGTTAAAACGTTCGTAGTTGAACTTGTGCTCCCTACGGGTAGTACACCATTATTTGGTTTGTACGTTGCCATTGTATGCGATTATATTACCGGTGGAGTTTTAATAGATGATGTGTTTAACCACCATCATTCTATTTAACTCCTATTTAAACCTGCACAATCACGACCGATTGAAATGTCTAGTGAAAAACGAGCATAAATTTGAATCAAATGATATTCAAGCGAAAAGCGTTTTCATTTGGAAATCATTCGCGGAAATATACAACGAAATGGTTTATGATTTGCTTAATCCACACTATGAACAGCAAGCTTCAAAGAAAAAGGGTTTTACAATCGTCTCAAACAAAGCAAGGGTATTTATGATAAATAGGGTATTAATCATAAATACCCTTCCTTTGTTTGAGTCCATTGTTTTCTTTGAAACTTGCTGTTAATAGTGTGGATTAAGCAAATCATACGCTGCTGATAAAATAAATTTATTATATAAATTGCATTTGCTCATGATCTCACCTGGGGAAAATGTATCAATTTATCATATAAAACATTAATAATATCATTTATAATTTTATCATTATAATCCCTATATAAAGCTTTACCTATATAATGTTTAAGCATTATACTTATTGTATATACTACAAATTAACATTATAGTTATTGTAAAACTTGCTACTATGCTATGTTAAAACATTATATAAATTATAATATATTAATTCATAAAATGAATTAACATTATAATTGCTAACTATATAACGTCAATTATTGAACATGCATTTACAATTTTAGTATAATATTATAGTTGCTTTAAATTACGATATGATATTCGATAGCAGCAACAGTCATATTTTATATAACTTTCTACCTACGTATCTTAAGCATTCATGAACATATAATACAGAAATTATAATGTTAGTATTGTATATTTTTGTAGAGTATAGAATAAAACAACTATAATGTTACTCTTTATATTATAATTATCTTTATATATTTTATACCAATTATAATATTAGTATTATTTTCATCACAAATATTAAAAGAATTATAATGTTAGTATGAAAATTTTTCAAGTTTTTATTTTACATCAATTATAATGTTAGTTTGATTCTAACATTCATTTATATGAAATATATTGAATACTTTCCTATGACAATAGTGAAAAATATTATAGAAATTATAATGTTAGTATGAAAATTTTTCAAGTTTTTATTTTACATCAATTATAATGTTAGTTTGATTCTAACATTCATTTAAAATGAAACATATTGAATATATTCCTAAGACAATAGGGAGATATATTATAGGAATTATAATGTTAGTATGAAAATTTTTCAAGTTTTTATTTTACATCAGTTATAATGTTAGTTTGATTCTAACATTCATTTATATGAAATATATTGAATATTTTCCTATGACAATAGTGAGAAATATTATAGGAATTATGTTAGTATGAAAATTTTTCAAGTTTTTATTTTACATCAATTATAACGTTAGTTTGATTCTAACATTCATTTATATGAAATATATTGAATACTTTCCTATGACAATAGTGAGAAATATTATAGGAATTATGTTAGTGTGAAAAATTTTCAAGTTTTTATTTTACATCAATTATAATGTTAGTTTGATTCTAACATTCATTTATATGAAACATACTGAATATATTCCTAAGACAATAGGGAGATATATTATAGGAATTATAATGTTAGTATGAAAATTTTTCAAGTTTTTATTTTACATCAATTAAATGTTACTTTGACTCTAACATTCATTTATATGAAATATATTGAATATTTTCCCATGACAATAGTGAGAAATATTATAGGAATAATAATGTTAGCATAAAAATTTGTCAAGTTTTTAATTTAGATCAATTATAATGTTAGTTTGAATATAACATTCATTTATATGAAACATATTGAATATATTCCTATGACAATAGGGAGATATATTATAGTAATTATAATGTTAGTATGAAAATTTTTCAAGTTTTTATTTTACATCAATTAAAATGTTAGTTTAATTCTAACAATCATTTATATGAAATATATTGAATACTTTCCTATGACAATATTGAGATATATTATAGGAATTATAGTGTTAATATGAACATTTGTCAAGTTTTTATTTTATATCAATTATAATGTTAGTTTGATTCTAACATTTATTTATATGAAATATATTGAATATTTTCCTAAGACAATAGTGAGATATATCATAGGAATTATGTTAGTATCGACATTTTTCAAGTTTTTATTTCAGATCAATTATAACGTTAGTTTGATTCTAACATTCATTTATATGAAATATATTGAATACTTTCCTATGACAATAGTGAGAAATATTAGAGGAATTATGTTAGTGTGAAAAATTTTCAAGTTTTTATTTTACATCAATTATAATGTTAGTTTGATTCTAACATTCATTTATATGAAATATATTGAATACTTTCCTATGACAATAGTGAGAAATATTATAGAAATTATAATGTTAGTATGAAAATTTTTCAAGTTTTTATTTTACATCAATTATAATGTTAGTTTGATTCTAGCATTCATTTAAAATGAAACATATTGAATATATTCCTAAGACAATAGGGAGATATATTATAGGAATTATAATGTTAGTATGAAAATTTTTCAAGTTTTTATTTTACATCAATTATAATGTTAGTTTGATTCTAACATTCATTTATATGAAATATATTGAATATTTTCCTATGACAATAGTGTGGTATATTATAGGAATTATAATGTCAGCATCAACATTTTTCAAGTTTTTATTTTACATCAATTATAATGTTAGTTTTATTCTAACATTCATTTATATGAAATATATTGAATATTTTCCTAAGACAATTGTGTGATATATTATAGGAATTATAATGTTAGCATCAACATTTTTCAAGTTTTTATTTTATATCAATTATGTTAGTTTTATTCTAACATTCATTTATATGAAATATATTGAATATTTTCCTAAGACAATTGTGTGATATATTATAGGAATTATAATGTTAGCATCAACATTTTCCAAGTTTTTATTTTATATCAATTATAATGTTAGTTTTATTCTAACATTCACATGAATTATATATGAAATATATTGAATATTTTCCTAAGACAATAATGAGATATATCATAGGAATTATAATGTTAGTATCGACATTTTTCAAGTTTTTATTTTATATCAATTATAATGTTAGTTTTGCTCTAACATTCATTTATATGAAATATATTGAATATTTTCCTAAGACAATTGTGCGATATATCATAGGAATTATAATGTTAGTATCAATATTTTTCAAGTTTTTATTTTACATCAATAAAATGTTAGTTTGATTCTAACATTCATTTATATGAAATATATTGAATATTTTCCTATGACAATAGTGAGAAATATTATAGGAATTATGTTAGTATGAAAATTTTTTAAGTTTTTATTTTACATCAATTAAAACGTTAGTTTGATTCTAACATTCATTTATATGAAATATATTGAATACTTTCCTATGACAATAGTGAGAAATATTATAGGAATTATGTTAGTATGAAAATTTTTCAAGTTTTTATTTTACATCAATCATAATGTTAGTTTGATTCTAACATTCATTTATATGAAACATACTGAATATATTCCTAAGACAATAGGAATTAGAATGTTAGTATGAAAATTTTTCAAGTTTTTATTTTACATCAATAAAATGTTAGTTTGATTCTAACATTCATTTATATGAAATATATTGAATATTTTCCTATGACAATAGTGAGAAATATTATAGGAATTACGTTAGTATGAAAATTTTCCAAGTTTTTATTTTACATCAATTATAACGTTAGTTTGATTCTAACATTCATTTATATGAAATATATTGAATACTTTCCTATGACAATAGTGAGAAATATTATAGGAATTATGTTAGTATGAAAATTTTTCAAGTTTTTATTTTACATCAATTATAATGTTAGTTTGATTCTAACATTCATTTATATGAAACATACTGAATATATTCCTAAGACAATAGGGAGATATATTATAGGAATTATAATGTTAGTATGAAAATTTTTCAAGTTTTTATTTTACATCAATCAAATGTTAGTTTGATTCTAACATTCATTTATATGAAATATATTGAATATTTTCCTATGACAATAGTGAGAAATATTATAGGAATTATAATGTTAGTATGAAAATTTGTCAAGTTATTATTTTAGATTAATTATAATGTTAGTTTGAATATAACATTCATTTATATGAAACATATTGAATATATTCCTATGACAATAGGGAGATATATTATAGTAATTATGTTAGTATGAAAATTTTTCAAGTTTTTATTTTTCATCAATTATAATGTTAGTTTAATTCTAACAATCATTTATATGAAATATATTGAATACTTTTCTATGACAATATTGAGATATATTATAGGAATTATAATGTTAATATGAACATTTGTCAAGTTTTTATTTTATATCAATTATAATGTTAGTTTTATTCTAACATTCACATGAATTATATATGAAATATATTGAATATTTTCCTAAGACAATAATGAGATATATCATAGGAATTATAATGTTAGTATCGACATTTTTCAAGTTTTTATTTTATATTAATTATAATGTTAGTTTTGCTCTAACATTCATTTATATGAAATATATTGAATATTTTCCTAAGACAATTGTGTGATATATCATAGGAATTATAATGTTAGTATCAACATTTTTCAAGTTTTTATTTTATATCAATTATAATGTTAGTTTTATTCTAACATTCATTTATATGAAAATATATTGAATATTTTCTTAAGACACCAATTATATTTGAATGTGAAATATATATTATCATAATATTATTAGAATATATTGTTGAGAACGTGTTCTATGCAAATGATTATATATTTAATAAATACTATAATGTTATATTATTCAAATGAACAATTTGTAGTGCATATAAAGTTTCAAAAGTCCGTAAAGGACTGCAGCGATGTCCTGCTGCCTCGGCAGAGGAAGATGAAAATATCTGCCGAGAATGCCCTCGTCTGGGAACGCGTGAATGCGCTGGCAGGCTAGCATTGCGGTGTCGTGGGGCGGGTTCATTTCCCCAGCACGAGGACCCACTACAAAAAATTTCGCACGCACGAATTTGGTGGTCAGTCGATAAAAAGGCGACCGAAGTCGCAAAAAGTGTAGATAACTACACCGAGAGAGAAAGTACTTGTTCCGAGAACAAGTGGAACCTGAAAAAAGGGGGACTTGGGGTAATCTCGACATTACCCGATGAAGCTCACGGCTCACAAATGAAAGAGGGGCAACCGGGTGGTGATGGAGCCCATTGGCACCCACCCAACCGGATTTAAATCCATATTTTGTTGCAGTGGCCAGGTATTCCTCTTCTGAGTGGAAAACTCATACAACTTGACTTGTATAAACTTTCCCATCAGAAGGAGAGTACCCCGGAGCCCAGTTTATGCCATAGAATTATACGATTCGATTGCATCACTCTATGCCATAAAGAGGCACTCTGCTTGGGCCACTCGACCCGCGATGTCACCTGAAACAAAGAAAAAAGGATTAAGTTGTACCCGGCGGCTGGCTCATGGTTTTAGGGGGCAGCCTGCCACCGTACCGAGCCCTATACCCGGTCAGAGTTATCGGAAAGGAAAGACCAAAGTGTATATTTTAATTCGACATTTTAGTTCTTTTTATTCTTCTCTCAAATACGATCACAAAAAAAAATGATAGGTTTGAATACGTTACACATTAATTTGAATTCAAATACTCGCTCATTAAGACACTTAAAAATTCCAAAATCTTGTCATTTTTATTATTTTTTCGGATTTTTAATCTAATTATAATACTTGTGTATAATATAGTCAACAGGATCCTATCAACATCCTTTGACTGTTTTGGTTTATCCCGTGATGGACAAAATATTTAAATACTATACTGATATATTTGATTTAATTTACACGATCTTCGAATATAGACGAAAGGTCACAGCACCAAATGTACAGCTGAAAATCTTTCAATTTACAAAATATAATAAAAACATGCAAAAGCGAAATTTTTCTTTTTTTTTTGAACAAAAGAAAGGGTACTTACCCCAAACCTCCTCCTACGAGCGCTCGTGTTCGGGGCGAGTAAATCCTGCAAATTTTGTATTATTATTGATAGTGACAACTTCGCGATTTTTCCGGGTCAACCAATTTTCTCCGACATGTTCACATATAATTACGACAACAAATTCACGTTTCATATTATAAATCTTGACAGTAATGCGATCTAATTCGGCCTCCCGAATACTACTCATGAGCTATTTGAGAGCTTTAATCAAAAATTATAAACAGAAGTCTCATAAATGCTTGTATTCAAAAATCGCCTGATGATCCTTTAAACAATTGATATTTCATGTGCAATGAGAATGAGTTGTGTTCCCGTTAATATTCCATCGAATAATGTCCATCGTGCACAATTAGTAAAATGATGCAAAGAACGTTTCGTTTTCGCACTCAATCTTTATGGTTTAATTCGTCATATAAATGCATGCAAGTAAGAAAGCCAGTCGAATTTCGATTTTTATTTCCCGGTAGTTAACTACCGCCTCCCTCAGTTTGTTCTCCCGACGCTAAGTGAGTGAAAAAACGCGCAATTCCGGAACCTTTTCCATTACTTGGAATGAAAATTACAAACTTTCTAGGATTCCGCACAAATCCTAACACTTAATGAAATTCAACTTCACAAACAATACATTAAAATCGTCTCTCGCCACTCAACAATGTTGATCATTCCTAATTCCAACTTTTGCCACCATTGAATTTTCTTGTCTGGTGCACTACTCGCGACGTCCTAGTTATTCTTTTCTATAATTGCTGGCATGAAACCTGCTCGATTACTACACTTGGGGAAAATTCGTGGTCAAGGGTGGAACTTAACGCTACCCGAGGATCGAGACACCATCCCTAGCCTTTCTAACAGCACCACCAGATAAGCGTGCAATTATTTTTATAAGAATCGACGTATCACCATGAAGTACCGTAAATCAACGGTTCTGCAAATACACTTTCGAACGAATTACACGGAAATTCCGAGATTATCAACATGTATCACAATTACGTTTTTTCGTTATCGTTTAATGTAAGGATATTTCATGCAGATATACAATTAAAATGTGCGAAACACGAGCAACATAACTTTCCGCAACGAGTTTCTCACGATTCACTGACACTTTCCTCAAAATCGTATCTTCCACCACGGCCGTGTGCCCACCCGTCTTTCTCGTCTAGCGGCTGTAAGTCGACTCCCCGAAACTATATCGATTCAAACCATGATGCACATCATGCACATGCGGCCAACCGTATCACCCGAGGCTCATTCACCAACTCCCTCCCCTCTATGCATTTTCATCTTGACGAGATCTGTTTCATCCAATCTAATAACCAGTTCCAACCATATCGTTCCGCTTAAATTTTCCGTTTCAACCACACTCTGTGAGCATTATTTTGATCCATTTCTTGTTCGTGATGTCTTCTCAATTCATTGTTACGTTAATTTATAAAAATATTCAACAATTCTTTTTTTCTTGTATGTTTTCTTTTCGTCGTAATTTAAATTTGTGTAACGGTGTGTCAACTATTTCTTAAACGCAAAATAAATATACCTTTAGTTTAAAATATATGGAAATAATAAGTGACTACGTTTTGCCCAATGAAGAAGTACTACAGGAGCACTGATATTCCCCTTCTTGTGAGGTGAAATCCGATTGGTGTTAGTGAAACACCATTTTAGTATTAGTGCGCTCAGTGAAGTGGTGAACAAGTTGTTTTTAGAAGGCGCAAATTTAGTGAATTTTCAAATTTGGCGGGAGTTTCATTATCAAGAGATGAATTTGTTGTAGATGTAAAAAAATTTGAATGAAGTAATTAAAACAAGATTAAGTATAGCCACTTAAATAATATATATATATATATACATATATATATATATATATATATATATATATATATATATATATATATATATATATATATATATATATATATATATATATGTATATATATATATACGAATATATATATATATATATATATATATATATATATATATATATATATATATATATATATATATATATATATATATATATATGTATATATATATACGAATATATATATATATATATATATATATATATATATATATATATATATATATATATATATATATATATATAAAAGTATATATATATAAATATATGTATATATATATATATAGACATATATATATATATATATATATATATATATATATATATATATATATATATATATATCGAAGATGTATATAATAGCATAAGATTAAGCCTTGTTCCTATGTGCTCAATAACTAATGCATGTATCGACGCTTACTGAAAAGCAGACATGCAGTTTCTGATTCTTGGTGGTTATTAGTGATTCTGTACCACAGGAAGCTTAGAAAGTTGAACATCCGTTAATTGTATACTGAATGGTATAATTAAAAAAAAGATAACAACAGGGACTCGAAGTCTTTCTCATCTGCAATAGTTTGAGACAAACATATAATTATTTCAGTTGAAGGAAAGTTTTCTAATTAGCATAACTTATCACATCATAATACTTCTAGTGAATCGTGTCTTAGAAATGATACCGAATTTAGTTCTTTTTGTACCTTCAGCCATAGAAATTTCAAATTAATATAATCTATGTTTCCAGGGATCACCACGTGGAGGAAGGTGCAGGAAGTGTCTTAATATGAGTATAACATATACAATATACCTGTTTTGTTATAGAGTGATGAAATTTATGAATTCTTATGAACACATCCTTGGTCCCCTTTCAGCTTCATGTGGTCGTCTTGGTCTTCAAATATATTTTTGTTGATAAAATGTTCTTGTACCGCAATAACAAGACTTAATAAAATGTGCTTCCTTAATATGCTCTCATTTTGATTAAATTGTAATTTCAAACGTAATAGACTTTCTGCTTTTTCACAAATCTTTACAACGCTGGGAGAAGGAATCTTCAAGAAGCCCTTAGATTTATACTAAATAAGTGATTTCGTTGTGTGGGTTCCTTCTAAAGCGGCCAGGCGCACGATTAATATAATTCAAAAACAACAAACCCAGATATATAATGTACAATGTGATGCACATAATCAGACAACTTTGTAGGGTACATGACATAGTTATGTTCTTCCAAGAACTGCTGGTCCAAAATATCAGTATTTTCTACAACGTTTTCTTGATCTATCATGAGTGCCCTTTCTGTGGTTGCATTCATTTGCGATGAAGCTGTTTCACAAGAAGGCTGTTTTTGAAGGTTCAGTATGGTGATTTTATCTAAAGGGATACAATTCTCTATTCCTCCTTCTCTTATTTGGCATCGGACCAATAACTTTTTATAAGCAGCGATAAACTGTCTTAGCGATGGGTTGTTATGGCCAAGATGCATCCGTATTGAAGCGAAGAGCAATTCTAGATGGTCTTGATTCAATTTGTACATTGGTATGAATCGTAGCTGCTTTGATATTATATATTTATTATGTACAAATGCAACGTTTTTCAGTGCAGCAATAAGACCAATAAAAACGGTTTTTCTTACGCTATTTACAAGTAGTTGCCCTGAACAGGTTCTCAGCTTCGACAAGTAGGCGATGCAATGTTTTGCATACGGTAGAGCTTCGTTTGCATTCCTTTCGCAAAGCGCTCGTTTGAACGGGGCAAGAGCAGATAATTTGCGACTGTTCAATATATCGAAAGAATAGTTTATAACCCATATAAATTCGGTTAGAGGCTTACTACTCTGCTAAATTGAGAACATCTGCACAAAAATCAAGAGCATCAGCAACGGACTTACTAAATATTTGAGTAGCAAAATAAATGTGGGCCTGTCGTAGCTTATTGCCCAAATGCAATTACTCTTTTTCTTGTAGGATCACAAGTCTTTTGAGGTATATCCATTGAATATATTCTCCATCCTCGTTCAAAAAAGTTTTAAGGTCACCAAGGGTATTCCTCACCAACTTTACCATATGGCATGGATCAGGATGCACTATATATCGTTCGTTTGGAAGTTCGTGCGACACTTGAGAAGGATCTGCGATATTTCGCAAATCACAGCCTAGGGATTTCATTGCACTAATGTGATTATAAGCTCCATCAAATGTTATGCCAATTATATCAGCGCCACAGGTGGTCAATTCGTCTAGCGCTAAACGAATAATGTTCGCCTTTTGGTGTCCACTGAGAGATGTCATGGGAAAAAATCCTATTGGTATTTTCCATGACCTGTTCAAAGCAATAGCCATTATCACTAGAATCTGCGTTGCCAAAAACCCACTTCTGCCACCATCTCCCATATCAACATAGCCATACAATTTCTCTCCATCCCAATCTACATGCTTTCGAATGTGAACTTCATCAAATACAATATTTATCACTAATTTTTCGCTCTTTTTATTTGCTTCATCACAGGCAGTTTTAATGGCATGAAGTGCTTCATTTGTAAAGCCAGGAGAGCAATTCAAAACCCGATACCATTGGGAAATAGTTCTGGGATGTGGAAGACAGTTGTCAAATATTTCTCGTACATACTCATACCCTTTGGGTGACAGGAAGTTGAGATTAAGAGCAAATAATCGTATAGTTTTGTTATACTCTTTCTCCACCACTCCATGTTTTGATTTGCGTATATAACGATAGAGAAAATCTTTTGTTGGTCCGGCAATATCAATTAGCACGCTTTCTATTTCATTATCAATAAAATTTTTAGTTTTGAGTTCCTGCAGTACAGTCTGAATTTGCGCGATTCGTTTGCGTTGTCGGGAAACTTTTTGTGTCAAGCGCTATATTGATTTATCCCCACTCTGGATACACTTGCGCAGTTTTCGTAATTTAGCCTTCTTAATAATCACCTTTTCTGAGATTTCGCTTTCATCGTCACTTGAAGTCTCAAGGCATTCTTTCAGGCTCAGATTTTTTTCTATTTGATCCTAAACAGAGTTGAAGATTTCCATTAAATATATTATTTATTTGTATTGAAACCTATCCTTTGCAACGGCACGACTACTAGGTTTGGTTAGTATGAAGTGGATATAATGGCACGTATAAGGATCGAAAAACAAAGCATACGATTTTGTGTTTGCGTAAATGAAACCAAAGCAATATATGAGAATAGAGGAAAAACTTACAACAGAAATTTTCAGATTACTTTTGAAAAATGGTGTTCAGGCATAATATGAACATTGTTCTGAAAATGAGTTAAAGAATATAAAAATGATGATACCAGAAAGGAAAAAATCAACCAACACAAAAGAGTGAAATCATTATATTTTATTTTAGATCAAAAGTACGTGGATGAAGGAGTTTACTATGAGTGACTATAATGATAACTAAATTAATTCCCGCACGCTTAGTTTAAGGCGCAGGCCCGAGTAAAACTGCCATTTTGGGTAAACTAAGCAGCCGTCCATCTCAGAAACCTTAAAAGTATTTGCAAATATTTTTTAAGTAAAAATTAGAATTAATCTTTGGCTATTGAATCAGTTCATTACATATTGCAAAAAGTTTGTTGGGAAAATTACTAAATTCAAACAAAATAGCATGTTTTCTTTAAAAAATGTAGTAAATCTCAGAAACTACTTAACGTACCGTGTTGATTTAAGCTATAGTTGTTAGATCTAAATTATTTACATTAAATTAACTCATCAGAAATTTAAAAATGTTTTTGCCAAAAATTTCCTAGAACAAAATGTGGAAATTTGATACAAATTGATGTACATGCATGATATTTGTTCAGTGTGTGCAAATTACACATTTTGTTATTGGAAATTTTTCTGCAAAATTTTTGTTTAAATTTTTGATGAGTTAATTCAATACAAATAATGTAGATCTAATAAACATAGCTTAAAGAGAGAGAGAGTTACTACATTTTCTAAGGAGAACTTGCTATTTTGTTTGAATTTTGTAATTTTCGCAACAAACTTTTCGCAAAATGTAATGAACTGATTCAATAGCCAAAAGTTCATTCTAATCTTTACTTAAACAAATTTTCCAAACATTTGAAAGGTTTTCGAGATGGACGGCTGTAAAGTTTAAAAAAATTTGCAGTTTTACTGGGGGCTGCGCCTTAATATTGTACTTTCATTCTAGAACGAAAATGGGTTAGATCATATTGCATTCATAGGAGCTAATATTTGTAAATATATTATGGAAACCCAACCATCATCGAATATCAATAAAAATAAATTCTATGTTCACAAGCTAAAATGTACCCTGAAAATTGTGGCAGTATAAATGACCGCTATGACCACCTCTTGACTGTAACCGAAAATTCATATTGTTCGCATACGTTTCCAACTTTAAACTGTACAACCAATTCCAAAATGAAACTGCATAATTTCAATTTGGCATATACAATTTCATATTGTTGATTAAGATTTACAAATTGGAATTTCATTGCTAATCTATGATTTCAAAATTATTCATCTAACTTTCACTTGAGGAATTACAAGATTTTATGTTTACTTTACTTTATACTTCTGTTGTTTTCTTCTGAATTTACTTATTACGAGGGTTAAGTAACATATTTCTCGGTAAAATCAGTTTTACTGAACAATAAGTCACGTAATCCCCAAAGTATACGCAAAATGTACAACAAAATTATATAGTTGATTTAAAATCTTTTAATTTCTTTAATTTAAACTTGATTGTTTGAGATAACTTAAAATAGAATAAATATTAGTGCTTACGTGAGTGGTAGAAGTTGATGCAATTACTTTTGATGAACTTGACGATTCCATTAAAGTCTGGAATAGGATACTTTATTAAAATTTATGAATTGTTTTACTCTAACCACCTTTACCTCATCTATGTTCTCCATATGATGCAGTATTCCATAAGGATCAGGCGTGACAACTGCTTCACAATTCTTATCGCTTCTCTAAAACAATATATGTATTTTATTCGTTATTGAATTAGATGAAATGGTATATGAGATATATGCATATTAAGAATTTCTCCAAAAATTTTAACTGTATAAGGAGTAATATTTTTAACAACTAATTACATTGCCAAATTCTAACCAAAGGTATTAATTCATTCTAACCAAAGGTATTAATTCACATTACATTATAACTTCAATCAAATAAGAGTCACTTTTTCCAATGTGTTATAATTAAGGTAAGTAAATCAATTTTTTTCCTCTCTTAACATTCATGCATGATATGAACATTGTATAGTAGTCGAAAACGCGTTCTATACTAAATAAATATTCATCCAAGGCAAAAAGCGGAAAAATTTTATTTTACTTACCTTAACATTATAACTTATTTAAAAATGTTTAAGACTTACATGAGGCCAACTTTGCTGATAAATGTTGCATTGGACACTGTTTGGTTCACAGCATGATCCCATTGTACTCTGAAATAACATACTTTATTTCAATTTATAAATTATTTAACTATAAACACCTTTACCTCATTCACGTTTTCCATATGATGCATTATTTTATCAGCCTCTGTGGTGGAAGCTACTTCACAAGTATTACTCGTATCTTTTACCTAAAACAATTCATATATTTTTCCCTTTATCAAATTAAATATATATAATAAATATACGTATTAATCATTAATCTAATGAATATAATAATATAAAGAATTATTTTTAAAAAATAATTACGTTGCCAAGTTTTTTTTTCGAAGGTACCACTTAATGTTTGTTAATATATTTTAAAATTATAGCGTATATAAATAAAATTAACAAAATAATTGACTACATTATAACGTAAATCACATTCCTACATCTTGTGGAAATGTAATTTATGTATCAACTTGTCGCTATTCATCGTTTGAATAATAATATTGAAAAATATTATGCATTTATTCGTCCATATAAAAAAGCAGTAAAAGAAATCATAAACTGTTCGTACTCACCAAAACTTCACCACATAGTTGTCCACTCATGCCGGCTTCATTTTGATCAACTATTAGGTTTGGCTGAAATACAAAGAAAAACTTTTAAAAACAGTATTAGTATTTTCGTACGACTTACAACATTAATTTTCGGTATCGCATTCTTGGCCAAGCTTCTCCTCACTTCAATATCAAGGACATCTTCTGGCACAAAGTGGTCTGAACACACAACCGATTGCTTCCGTGTGTCAGCTTCAGGACGTCCTATAGCCAACAACCATTGCCTACGCATTTCCACGTCATTGGGGATTCTTAAAAAATATATTTTAATTAGTATCGCACAAACAATAAATCTTACTCTGAAAATATTTCAAAAACTTTCCCAGCCCCTGTCATTATAAATGCTTTAACTAAATCCCCTGGGCTTATCACACTTGACAATTCCCATGGCATTTGCTATGAAACATAAACAAAAATTAGCTAACTTTATTTCAACTTAAAACGATTAATCCCGCTAGGTTTAACATTGCACAAATTTCATAGCAAACCAATTAATATATGTTAATTTAATTATAAAACCAAATTAACACCTGAAAAATGATTTCCCTTTAATATGGGATGAATTGTTTCTACAGTTTTTCACCAAGCACTTCATTTTTCACTTTTCACTTTTAATTCGAGTTAAAACCGCACACGATAAATCAAAAGTACATCCGTATCACACGCGATATCACTTTCTAATTTTTCCGAAACCGGGATGAAATAGTTCAACGAAAAATTATGAAAAGAACGTCGCTGATTTTACCGCTTCGTATCGGTTTGTAAATTTGTTATGACAGTTCTCAGTGGAACCGTCAGTGAATGACAATTAAATCCCTTACATCTCTTTCTTCCTCATAGAGGGTATCTCTTTTCAACTATTTCTCCTGCAGGGGATTTCACTTCCCTCATGTACACTGTACGTGTGCCATATCGCTGTTCCTGTAGTACTTCTTCAATGGTTTTGCCTGTCTCGTTTACACAAAACATACGAACAATTAAAATTTATTTGACTACATGACGAAATTTCAATGATAAAATAGTTAAAACACTTTCATTTCAGAAATAAAGATTGCATATACTCGTAGTTTCATTTTGTTGCATCGCACTTTACCTATATGCATTTTTGTGTGGCTCAGTGTTGATGAATTGTTTGGTTTATGATTGAAACGGGAAGGTAGCAGATGATGGAGATAGGGAAGGTTTCTAGGAATCACTTTTTCTGTGTCTGTGACCAAGATAGCTTTCTTGGTCAACTTATTGACTTATTGGATGATTGGTTGTTTGTTTGTTTTATCAGATCTTCATCTTTTATGTTGTATTTTGTATCGTCGAAGCTACTTATAATTTAAAGAAAGTGATGAGTATTAAATCGACTCCAATATACATTTAGGAAAGGCAACGTGAATAAGCGGGTGATTTCTCTTGGCCTGGACGATGTACTACGACTCGTTCCAAGTTCTCATTTACTTCTTTCCCTGATATCTTATCTAAAATTGCTTCAGCTAATTCACAGAATGCTCGATCTATGTTTATATTTGACTTGGCTGAGGTTTCCATAAAGTGGATACAATGTTCACGAGCAATCGCTTCACCTTGTTCCCTGCTCACCACACGTTTGGCTGTCATGTCACATTTTTTGCCAAGAATCATTTTCTCGACATCTTCGTTGGCCTGCTCATCTATATTTCGGAGCCACTTCACTATATTCTCGAAACTTTTCTCGTTTGTTATATCATAAACTAACATTATTCCCATGGCACCGCGATAGTACGATGTGGTAATTGTGTGGAAACGTTCTTGGCCAGCTTTGTCCTATATTTACAGTTTAATCTTTTTACCACGCAGTTCAACCGTTTTATTTTGAAGTCAGTTCCTATCGTCGATATAAATGTCGACGTGAATGCATTGTCCGAGAACCGAAAAAGAATACAGGTTTTGCCAACGCCTGAATCACCTATCAGCAACAGTTTAAAGAGGAGGTCGTATGTTTTCTTCGCCATTATCTTGCACAAAAGACACCAAAAATGCTTGAAAAAATGCTTTCCTTGTTTCTACACCGAAAAAATTAGCAAAACGTCAAACACGAAAAGTCACGGTTTAATTTGCTCCGAAACATTCAAATCTAATACAAAACTTTTCGACGAAGGATTACAAGCATGAAACGGGATTCCTCATTTGAAAGAGCTTGGTCAACCGCGATGAAAACATTCGAATCAAATGATTCAAGGCTAACATCCCCTAAAATTTCAAAATTATCGAACAGACAAGGATTAGTCAAATCAGGAGTTGAAAACTGTTCCGTTTTGAGTTGCAACGAGACAAACTCTCACACACTGGCTTTTTGAGCCATACCTACTCGATTACTACAGGGCAGCTAATTTTCTCGCGATCCCAAGGCGATGCGGATTGCGAAAAAGGAGCTGAAGGATCTTTCAGTGTACCATGGGTTGTCTTCGGCGTCGGGACAAGAAGTGACGAACAATAAAAGAAAAACACAATTGACAGACGGACGGACTGACTTATGTTTATGTTTGGCCGGAAGTATACAACCCTTGCGCGTTGTTGAAAATATATGCGGACGGACAAAACAGACGTGACTAATTATCTATCGGTGCAAGTCTTTCACGTGGTATATCCCCACTTCTTTTCCCGATGGGTCCGTTATCAGGTAACGGTTAGGTCCCAGTACCTTCTTTATGCGGCTTTTCAAGAATCACCTGTCCAGCTTGGCGTTGTAATGCCCCGCGGCGTCACTTTGGCGGAAATTTCGCCGGAACACTTCATCTCCTTCTTTGAAATTAGCAGATCGTGACCTGAGATTGTACTGCGCCTCATTTGCACGTCCCGCGGCCTTAATCTTCGGTCCGATTTGCTGGTAGAGGTCTCCTAAATGCTCGTGGGGCTCCAGCGCAACGACGGGGTCTCCCAAACACTTCAATTGCCGTAACAGCCGGTATGATTTACCGTGGCAAATCATGTGCTGTCCAAAGGCGGCAAAGTAAGGGGCAACACCGGTGACGGAATGATGCGAGGACCGCAGGGCGCATGTGATGGCGGACAATCGCCAATCCCAATCTTTTTGAGATGGGTGTGTAGTGAATAAGTAGTTTCCATAATGTCCGTAATGGACTGCAGCGATGTTCTGCTGCCTCGGCAGAGGAAGGTGTTGGTTCCTGCCGAGAATGCCCTCGTCCGGAGACGCGTGAATGCGCTGGCAGGCTAGCATTGCGGTGTCGTGGGGCGGGTTCGTTTCCCCGGCACGAGGACTCACTACAAAACATTTCGCATTCACGAATTGCTTGCAGAGATCAGAAGAAGACGACCGAAGTCGCAAAATTGTAGATAACCTCCACGAAGGAATTATGACTTGTTACGAGAACAAGAGAAACCTGACAAGAAAGGCGAACTTGGGGTGACCTCGTCTTTACCCAAATAAATTCAGGGCCCACAAATGAAAGAGGGGCAACCGGGTGGTGGTGGAGCCCCTTCATACCCATCCAACCGGAATAAATCCAATGTTAACTTGTTGAAGTGGCCAGGTATTCCTCTTCTGAGTGGAAAACTCATACAACTTGAATTATATGAACATTCCCATCAGAAGGGGAGTACCCCGGTGACCAATTTATGTCATAGAATTATACAATTGAATTGCATAACTCTATGCCATAAAAAGGCACTTTGCTTGGGCCACTCAACCCATGAAGTCACCTGAAACAAAAAGGATTAATTTGTACCCGGTGGCTGGCTCATATTTTGGGGTGGAAGCCTGCCACCGTACCGGGTCCTATACTCGGTCAGAAAAACCGGAAGGGAAAAGACCAATTTTTCGTTTAATTCTTCATTTTATTTACAAACCGCATGTTTTTCAAGAATGTTAACCTGTCACTTACTGTAAAATGATTCGCTTCAGAATGCAAAGATTTCAAAATTTGCGATAAACAAAATATAAATTAAAGCAAAGGACCGCCAAAAATCGATTGCTTAATAGATCGTTAAGTATTCTGTTCTGAGTCAAAACCATGAGCTCATATTACTTATAGCATATAAATACCAAATGTTGCATGTTTATACTATGCTTTTTAAGTTAGTTTTTTCTCTTAACTTAAGATTTCATCCAGTTTTCTTAAATATTTCGTAAGGTTTTGAAATAACCGAGTTGCTTTTCAACAGACAAAGTAAAAAGGTTTAATTTTAATCACGTTCAGCTAACGAGAACGCGTCAACTAAATTTCTAGGCTTCCAATTAATTTGAAACCAAACTCTATGGTCGAAATCTAATATATGTATCTGCATATTTTATATATATAAAAAAAAATTTTATAATTTACTATTAATAATATAAATAATGAATATAAAATATTGAGCATAGATTTTTATTAATTAAAAGGACTCACCGCTTGTTCCGTCGAGCGCTCGATGGGGCTGGAGGTGTCCTGTAAATTCTCAATTTTGTTAGCTTCATTGCTATTAGTATTATTTTCACTTATCACTATAGAGGTTCTTTGGGCGAATGCCATACAAAATTTAGTAACAAAATCACTTGTTAAAATATATTCTCGTCCGCGGGCAATAAACCGAAGAGGTAAGAATGTCGGAAAAATGGTCAGTTTAGCAATAAAACTGAGGAAGCTCGCTATTGAACCACCACCTGTTAAATGAAGTAACTTAACTTTTGACGCTTTAATATCTTCCTCATCAACGATGCCAATCCGGTTTAGATCGATCACAGCAGCTTCTAGCATTAGCGTTACAATTTATAGGTGTATCGAATTCAAATCGTGCAGCTTCCTCCATACGATAATAACGGGTTGGATCTCTGTAGTCGATCAGGTCTTTGCGATTCCAATGATTGATGTTATTGTCGGTTCCTTTATTCGTTGGGAGTCCCTGACGGTAAAGTAATGTGGTTAGGTTTCCTTTTTAGGGTTTTGTACTAAAATACAAAACCCTATTGCAATCACGACCTGTGTCCGTCTGTCCGTCCGTCCGTCCGTCCGTCCGTCTGTATGTCACAGCACTTTTTCTCCGAAACTATAGAGGCTACAGCAATGAAACTTTGTAGAAAGGTCAGAAGTGATGACCTCTTGAAAGTTCAAGGGTGAAAAAATTTTTCAAAGGCGTTTAAGGGGGGTCTCCCCATATAGGGAGGTTACCCCTCAAAAAAAAATTTTCACCATTGGTAGTCGAGTAGGGTATCGTTGGAAAGGTCTCAATGAGATATTTTCAAAACTAGTCTTAAAACTGCCTTATTGTTACCGAGGGGGACAGGGGAAGGGGAAATGTTCGAACTTTTCGCGTACCCCCCCCTCGCGATTGGACACCTTCCATCCGAAAAATCTGAAAAAAATCATGAATGTAGGCCTTCATGAGCACAACAACAACAAATACATGAGAAGTCGAAATTCACTCAACTTTGTTAGTAATAGTATGATTTATCGATTTTGTGTTTTCTTGAATGAAATCCAAACGGTACCTTTAAACTCAATAAAATTTTGCAAAAAGATGACTATTTATAAGATTGATCTTTTCTGAAAGTTTGATAAAGATCGAATAGTATTTACTGAAGTTATAGCGATTTGAATTTTCCTGTATTACTATGGAGCAATATGCCCTGTATTACTATGGAAACATATGGCTATGGAGCCATATGCGCTTTTTACCGACTTAGACACTACAGCTATGCTAGAATTTGCATGAAAATATCAGAAGTGATAGGTATCATGAAAATGAGTACATACAATTGCAACAAGTCGAAGAGGCAGGAGAGAGCTCCTAGCAAAAGGGCTTTGTAACCATTCTAGGATTCGAAAAAATAGGCTATGAATCGATGATTACAGTATGGAAGAGTGGCCCCTGAAAAAAAATTTCATGAAACGTAGCCGATATGAGCATCAACTGAAAGTTCTCTATGAGAGCTTTTCAAAACAGTTCTTAAACTGACAGTTTTTGCTTCATGAAAAATGTGTTTCCTCCCTCGCGAATGGACACCCGTGATCTAAAAAATCTGAAGAAATTATCAAAGGAGATATTCATGGGTATAACTATAAAAAATACCTGAGAAGTCAAAATTCGTTCAACTTTATTAATAATAGTATGATCCTCGAATTTCACATTTTCTCCAATAAAATCGTCTTTGACATGTTTCTCTCTCCAATTAAAATCGTCTTTGACATGTTTCTTGATTTTATTCGCTGCTGGTTACTGCATTTTGTAAGTTAAGTACAAAACCCTTCTGACATGAGCATAGGTCTGTCTACCCAACTTGTTTTGTTTTGCATTCAACTTCGACGTATCTGCTTTTGATTTCTGCAATCCTTTGATATCGTGAGCTACTTGATCCCTTTTCTTTTCAAGACTATCTTTTCTAACTCCTTAGAACGAAAAATATCATATTTTTCATCACGCATCTAAATCTAACTTCAGGCGACGTTTTGAGATATTTTCACGACATAAATGCTGCTCCTGCACTAAGGTTTTGGAAAATTCCATGTAAGGAGTAAGGACTGCATAGTTCTCGTTGGCCTTATCACCGGTTACATAAAGTG
This sequence comes from Odontomyia ornata, assembly GCA_963969285.1. Taxonomy (NCBI): domain Eukaryota; kingdom Metazoa; phylum Arthropoda; class Insecta; order Diptera; family Stratiomyidae; genus Odontomyia; species Odontomyia ornata. The sequence continues at coordinate 1,316,262 of OZ017744.1, read as the reverse complement.
CGGAAATTCGCCTGCATGACGCTCAAAGATAGGTTTGATTTGGCTTAGTTTCATTTCCGACTTCAATGATACGTTTAAGCAATTCCACACCATTCTCTGCAGCCGGCCTTCAGTTGTTGTGGTGCTATACAATTATCCGTAGAAAACCAACTGAATGGCTGTCGCTGACTATGACTATTATTCCCTGATTCACTTATGGTTGAGCGGAGGTTTCTTAGTGATGAATATGATCGGTTACGGGAGCTATACGAGCTCTTTCAATATTTGTCCACGTTTGTAGAGGTGCTCTTTCTGTCTTCCGCCGAATCCTTTTGTTTCTTCCCGCTAGAATCGTTCTTGCTCGTTGATTGGCAACGAGGCGACATATGTTCGATCATCCGAACAAACGGTTGCCGAGACCTTGAAAGCGAATCAAACGCGGCATCAGCTAATTAGTACTGCTCCAGTGCTGGTTCTTCGGACGAATTGAAATCGTTATCGAAATGGGGCTTGGGTATTGTATGTGTACGAGTAGTTATCAATCACTGTAATCACGGCAGGCTATGGAGTGATTGCGGCTTGTCCTCAATTCAAATGGCGTTGGGTACCCGTATTTATCCTTGCACTATCAACACCGTGATTGCATTGAGAAAGTTTTGGTCAGCTCTAGGTGCACGGCGACTGGTAATAATTCCTTAGCAAAAAGTTCACCTCAACAGAGTATTCCCCGCAAATTTTAATTGTTGCCTGTTTCGACTCACCAATAAGTTCGTAAACACGCTCTCTTATTTTAAAATCTATCACGCGCGCAGATGAACCGATAATTTGTTCTTCGCACATCACGGATATTTTATTTTATAGTTCCAAATAGTCTTAGATTAAGTTTATGTTGAATCGTCATTTGAAGTGTTTGCACTTTATGAAAATGATTTAATACACATGCCTTGTTTTAAATACTAGTGTGCAATATTTTAATTTCGAATGATAATTTTAATTTAATTTTAGGTAGGGTTGCGTTTGAGCCATTAAAAGTTTAATATATTAATAATTGGTCAAAAACTTAATGAACTTGTTATGTCCCGCAAAATAAACAGATACGACATTGTATAACTTGTATAGAATGCTTATCGCCTCCTCAGGATTCACCACTGAATCACTAAAAGCTGGCATTTGACTTTCGTTCAGGGAATCTGATTCCAAGGAATGTTCACTTACTCCCGCAAGGTTCCGGAATCCTTCACGTCTTCCCGCTAGATTTGTTCTTGCTAGTCGACGGATATTCGTGATCGTGTTCTAGAAGCTAGACAATCACGTTTGGACGAGTTGTTTTTCTTCTCACTTGAATCCTTCTGGTGAGATTTATCGTGTTCTCGATTAGTGTTATCATCGGTTGGGTTTTGGCGACGTCTCTTGGGACTCGAAGGTGTCGATAAATCTTCACAACTTGGCGACGAGTCTTGGTCCGATATCCGTTTTCGTTCAAATCTTTTGGATGCAGGATTTGGTGGTTGAGATTTATACGATCTAATAGATCCACTCGTATTCGTACTATTTTCTAACAGGCATTGTTGTCGACGTCGCTGTGTTGCCAACGTTACACAAGGAGTCGGTGTTGGCTTCGTTATGTGTCGATTTTGTTCGTAGACTTCGAGAGTTTTTTCCCGCTTTGTGTTTTTGCTACTATTTTGGTGGCTATTGTAATGTGAATGGCTACTGGAAGCTTGTGAACCTGCCGCCGTGGTCGTGTTGCTACGATGCCCCTCCGTCACTGCCGAGAGCAATTGATTGTTAACGGGTTCGGCCATAGACGACACTTAACCTTCCACTCTATGTCACTAATCATGCCCCTGAAGCGAATTTTTCCTGTCCTTGTCCTATTTAATGTTTTGATTGTACCGAAAATTGTGGGGGGAGAAGGGAGTTGATCGATGTGAACAACACTAGTTCCAATATCTAGAGTACCCCTTTTTTATATGCCGTTTGAGTAAGGCGACTGTGGCAGTGTGCTTGAATAATAATAACAAAATATTGACCGCACTACAAACGCAACCGGAATTTCCATCAAATTTCGAAGTTCCTAATTACGTTTTCATTTGTTCGCAACGATGCGACAATAAAGAAAATCAATACTCACAAAAGTTGCCATACAAATAACAGTAAAGTCCACATTTCGCATTGCACACACACTCCCTATCCCGACGTATCTTCATTCCGGATGTGCTTTTAATACATGAAGAAGCTCCAATGAGGGGTAACTTAGAATATGAACACATCCTTGGCCACTGGTAAGGAAAAATAAATCACTTGTATTATTCCATGCTATTGCACTAACCTCAAAATCTTTTGGCTCAAAGTGTCTGGAACAATTGAGCGACTTAGCGTTGATTGTCGTATTTGACTGTCCAATTACCTTCAGCCATAATTGCTTCTCTGCTGCCGACTCCCGAAATCACTTTCCCACTCGCGATCTCCCTGCGGTTTTTCCCAAGTTGCCAAATTGGCGGGGCCGAGCCATCGAGCAACGAAACAGCAATGGAAAATCGCGCAAAGTTTCGTTTAATAGTGCCATCTATGAGTGAACCCGCGATGGTGATAATGCACACTCGTTTCGGTTGTTTTTAAATTCTAAGTCGTCTTTTGTAGATTCGCTTAAGTCATTAATTGAGAGCAATTTTCGTTTATAATGATTAGGCGTAATTAAGTGGGAAAAATCGGAAGAATTAGACAAATTTTAAGGGGTTTAAATGATACAATGATTTTAGCGTTCATATAATTTAAAAAGGTTAACCGTTTCGTTCTAAGCTTTTGTATCCCGCGTTACACCGCAATTTATTAAATTATATTCAAAAGATATTGTAGCAAAATCACTACACATTAAAATATTAAACAGTTTTAGAATTTTGTTTCCCGGGAGTTAAGTACAAAAGACATTTTCTGGACCTATTCGCCATGCAAAGAAAAAAAAAGAAAACGAGTGTTGCGATGGGGAAGGTGACTGAATCGACTGAATCCTTGTTAAATTGTGTTCGTGCTGTGTGCCTATGTCAGCGCTGCTTTTAGAGCCATAGCTCCTAGATTACTACAGGGCAGCTAATTTTCTCGCGATCCCAAGGCGATGCGGATTGCGAAAAAGGAGCTGAAGGATATTTCTGTGTATCCTGGGTTGGCTTCGGCGCCGGGACTAGAGATGACGGACAATAAAAGAAAACACAATTGACAGACGGACGGACTGACTCATGTCTATGTTTGCCTGGAAGTATACAACCTTTGCGCGTTTTTGAAAATATATGCAGACGGACAAACAGAAGTGACTAACTATCTATCGGCGCAGGTCTTTCGCGTGGTATATCCCCACTTCTTTTCCCGATGGATCCGTTATCAAGTAACGGTTAGGTCCCATTACCTGTTTTATGCGGCTTTTCAAGAATCACCTGTCCAGCTTGGCGTTGTAATGCCCCGCGGCGTCACTTTGGCGGAAATTTCGCCGGAACACTTCATCTCCTTCTTTGAAATTAGCAGATCGTGACCGGAGATTGTACTGCGCTTCATTTGCACTTCCTGCGGCCTTAATCTTCCGTCCGATTTGTTTGCGGAGGTCTCCTAAACGTTCGTGGGGCTCCAGCGCAACGACGGGGTCTCCCAAACACTTTAATTGCCGTAACAGTCGGTATGATTTACCGTGGCAAATCATGTGCTGTCTAAAGGCGGCAAAGTAAGGCGCGACACCGGTGACGGAATGATACGAGGATCGCAGGGCGCATGTGATGGCAGACAATCGCCGATCCCAATCCTTTTGGGATGGGTGGACGTAGGAACGGATCGCGGCCAATAGAGTACGGTTCAACCGTTCTGATGCGTTGGACTGAGGAGAGTATATGGGCGTCAGTTGGTGTTCAACGCCATACTGCTCAAGTAGGCTCTTAAACTGCCGAGACCGGAACTGTACTCCATTATCTGAGTACACACTCTCTGGAACACCGAACACATGAAATACCCGGCTCTCTAGGAATTTCACGATCGATGGACTTGTGAATTTACGGATAGGTTCCACCATTGCGAACTTTGAGAGCTGATCTAGAACGACTATAGCTCCGATGTGTCCCATGGAAGACCGAGGATATGGACCGAGTAGATCGATGTATAGACGCTGAAATACGCGTTCTGGGACGTTGAGTTGACCCATAGGAGGTCGAAGAGGCTGGTTGGGCGCTTTGGTGCCTTTACAGGTCTCACAGGCGCTCACGTAGTCTTTGACCTGGGATGCCATGTTAGGCCAAAAGAAGTATTTCTTGAGTCGCCGTAGTGTTCGACCGTAACCTCCGTGGGCACTTAAAGGATGGTCATGTGCGCGGAAGATCAGATGTTGTGTCATTTCCTCCGGTACCCAGAGTTTCCAAGACTCTTCTTCCTGCCATGGATCACCAGTGGCGTATTCATTTCGTCTATACACATAGCCGTCTATTACCTTCAAATCAGGCAGCTGTGTTTGTTGAGTCGCTATGGTTTGCCTCAACTCTTTGTAGCTATCTGATTCGAAATGTGGGCTGTCCAAATCTATTTCGATGGGGTCCTCGTCATTTATTGTTAATTCGGCTCCCTCTGGGGAAAACATCCGTGAGAGAGTGTCGGGTACGATGTTCTGGGTTCCTTTCCGATGTTTGATGGAGAACTTGAACCCTTGCAGTTTAAGAGCCCATCTGGCTAGGCGTCCACTTAAATCTGCCTGGTTCATCAACCATTGTAGTGACGCGTGGTCCCTGATGATCTCGAATTGGTGGCCCTCGATATAAGCTCGGAATTTCTTCACAGCCATTACCGCTGCCAAACATTCTTGCTCGAAAACAGTATAGTTTCTTTGGGCCGAATTCAGCTTATTGGACATGAAGGCGATGGGAGCTTCCTCTCCTTCGTCGGTCAATTGCACCAGCACGGCTCCTACTCCATGTTGACTTGCGTCATAATGAATGGAGAAGAGCTTCGTGAAGTCGGGGCTGTGCAAGACAGGAGCTGATGTGAGGGCTTGTTTTAGCTCTTCAAATGCCTTTCGGCTGAGTTCGGTCCAAATAAACTTCCCCTTCCGCAACATGTCTGACAGGGGCGCTGAAACTGTTGCATAATTCCGAACAAACCTTCGGTACCAACCGCACACACCAAGGAAACGTCGTAGCTGCTTCACAGTTTTTGGTAAGGGGAACTCATCAATCGCACGAGTTTTGTCTGGATCCGTTTTGATAGTGCCATGTCCTATGACATGTCGTAGGTATCGGACTTCTTTCATGACAAACTTACTTTTCTGTACGTTGATGGTGAGTCCCGCCTTACTGATGTGCAGGGCTACTTCTTGTAGAAGTAGGAGGTGTTGATCGAACGTTTCCGTGATGAGTAACAGATCATCGAGGTACACGAACACTTGGTGTTTCAGGTGAGGTGGGATGACCTTGTCCATCAACCGAGTCATCGTTTGTGGCGCGTTACACAGGCCAAAGGGCATTGTGACGAACTGATATAATGGTCGTCCAGGCACTGTGAAGGCACTTTGGGACTCTTCTATGACCCCCAACTCGAGCATCCTATCTAGCTCCGCATACACCAATTTCTCCATGGCCGGTGAGATGGCGTAGTGTCTCTGTTTAATCGGTTTACTATCGCCAACGTCGATGGCCTGTGAGACTAGGGTGGTGCGGCCGAGGCCTTGGGTAGCGTAAGATGGGAGAGCAGCAATGGATGCTTCCAGGCGTTGCCGTTGGTGAGGCGTCAGGTCATGCCTATCGGGAGTAGAAGTGATTTCGTTGACATTTCTGGTTTTTAAAGACAAATCTGTGAATAAATCGGAGGCCAGTCCAAAGCGAAGGACGAAATCGACACCAAGGTATACATTCTGAGTCAAAGACGGGATAATGTAGAACGTAATATCCTTCGTCTGACCCCTGAACGTCACGGGTGTGGTTAGTTTACCTCGTATAGGGTGTTTGGTGCCATCAGCTGTACTGATTTCAGTGCGCCAGGATTTAATCAAGTTCGGATAGTCTTGGAGCACCTTCCAGCCAAAGTTCGAGGCAAAACAACTGATACTGGCACCCGTGTCGATCAATGCAAACACGGTCTCGCCCAACACTTTAATTGGATGATAAGGTCTGATCTCATTCTCAGCAACCTCCGAGATGTTACAAGAGTTTACGGTTTGACGGCAGATGCGCACTCTCTTGCGAAAATTCCGCCAACGACGGGTTGACCATTTTGTCGTGCGCGGACGGGAAGTGACTACTTCGGAAGCAAATATTCGCTCTCAAGCCACCCGATATTCCTGCAGTCTAACATGATAAGGTTTTAGAGTGCGTATTTGAGGCTGCCGGGGTTCTCCTGGCAGTGACTGCGATGGTCGCTTTAATATTGTCGTTGGTGTGGTCTCTGGAAGAGAGTGAACATCCGCAGTCGTAGTGGTCATGGCTGGTGGGTTAACGTCAGGTTTATTGGGGTGAGCAGCTGACTGAGGAGCTACTGCTGGGGCTTCGAGTACCGCTGAGGTGGTCGGGTACTCTTTTGGCCGTTTTTTCGGGCGGCACATTCAGAACAGTCCGGGAAGTAAGTGTCCGGCTTGCCGCAACCATAGCAGAAAACCTTACGCTCTGCTCGGCATGAAATGAACCAGTGTCCGGTTTGATGGCAATTCCAGCAGGTCGTAAGACTTCCCACTGCTGCTACAGCAAGATGGTCTGGGTCCAAATCTTCCTCCAGATCTATGGTGGTATAATCTGGGGCCAATTCCACGATTCCTCGTCGAGGACCCGTCCTGGCTAGTAAGTATGGCCGGTCCCGTAGGTCTTCCTCAAACCCTTCTTTACAACGCACATTTTTCAGCAGGGCCTCCATACTCTGTGGATCGGAGTTCACGATATGGCGATGAATATCCGGTCTTAGATTGCGCTTTAGCAGGCGCAGAATTTTGGTAGAAGACAATGGCTCTGACAGCTGGTCATTCAACCGAAGGATATCAGCTCGATATTGATGGAAGGACTCGTCCGGACGCTGCCATCTAGCATTCATCTTGTCCAGTACCAATTCGTCCATGTCGACCGTAGGGTATTCCATACGGAGCACCTCCTTCAACCGTGACCAGCGTATGGATGGTGGAGCTGAATGTATTCGCCAATATGTCTCCAGTGCTGCTCCCCTAAGCAGCATTGGCAAGTATCCTGCGAGCGCCGTGCGGTCTCCTGCTAGCATCTGCTCAATCAGCGACTCCACCCGACTTATGAAGACTTCCACCGTTATAGTATTGGGTTCCCCACTGAAATGCAGATTCCATCCCTGGATGATGCTGGGGATCTGTGTCGGCTTCAGCCGATACATATCGTGTGGATGGAAGCGTTGGTCCGGCGGAATCACGGGAGCCTGATTTGGTGGCGGTGCTTGACTCAATCGGGGCCGATAAACTGGAGCCAACGGATTCATTGCTGCACCTGGCCGGATCCGTTCGGGATCACGCCACGAGTCTACTGGGAAATCCCACGGATTTGGGTCCGAATCCCACATAGGAGGAGTTCTTGGCCGGGGTGGTGCGGGGTTCTCTCTCTGGCTTTCTAGCGAGGCTAACCGGGTGGACATGTCCTGTACGAGCGCCATTAGATCTTGTAAAACTGTGGCTTCCACAGCCACAGTGGGTCTCGCCTCTTCTGCAGGCGGAACTGCTTCAGCACTGTAGTGTTCCTCTCGTGCACTCCTTGTCGTGGATGGAAGGGGTCCGCTTTTGGGCACAGCTCCACTTGCACTAGAGGACTGAGGTCGTTCTGTTGCTGGCTGTGCGATTTCTAGAGGCTGACGACAGAGGGAGCACATGGATGAGGTTTGCCGCAGTTGGGCCAAACACAGCTGGTGTAGCCTGTGTCCGCATTGCAACCTCTGGCTTGTGATTTCATCCATGCCCTCGTGACATATTGAGCATAAGAGCGCTGGTCCGGCATCCGACCGCAACTTTCTCCTCTCGGGAGTTCTTTTGGTGGGCATTCTAAATACAATTGGTTTTCCTAATTAAATACCTAGATAAATATATATAAATAATGAAGAATATGGGTATATAATATTAACTATATGAATAATTAAAATAATGAAGAAAAGGTGAGAAAAGTTACTAAAATTCTTATGTGGCCGTCAGTGGCGAACTATCTCAGAACCTCACAAAAAAAGTTTTAATTAAGTTATAAAAAAAATATATATATGAACGGTCTTTCCTTTCCGTCCTTCCTCCCAAGTATGGACACCATGGCACAATCCTTCTAAAATGTTTCAGGGACACTCTCTTGTGGCACCATGAAAATCAGGGTTCAGAAGTGATCCCTCATTAGCAAACTTCTCAAGTTACAACTTGTCAGCCCAGGGTGGGATTCTAATCCACTAGCAGCGCGTGTCTTGTCATGGATAGTCATGGATTAGCTAATCAGCCAATCACATGAAATCAAGATCCATGTAATTTAAGACACCTAGGCACCGCTGGTTTGGGGAGCGGATCAGAATCCTCCGCAAAATAGATGTTGGGATAGTAACTTCCGAACACAAAAAGGGACTCTAATATCATTTGGCCTTACTAGTTATACATTGGTGGTAAACCACCAAAGTATAATTCAAAAGCAGGACCAAACGATATTGATGTCCAGAGACAACACACGTTCGAAAGTTATTAGGCTGCTGGGGCACGATCAGTGCAATTACCCTCGGGAGTTATCTACCCGCCAGAAATTCTAACACCTAGTGGGGACACCTAGAGACGATGGACTGTCTCGTGCTCACGACTGATGATACAGCCGGGCATTTCGGGCCCCACGTTGGGCGCCAATTGTAGTGAATAAGTAGTTTCCGTAATGTCCGTTATGAACTGCAGCGATGTTCTGCTGCCTCGGCAGAGGAAGGTGTTGGTTCCTGCCGAGAATGCCCTCGTCCGGAGACGCGTGAATGCGCTGGCAGGCTAGCATTGCGGTGTCGTGGGGCGGGTTCGTTTCCCCGGCACGAGGACTCACTACAAAACATTTCGCATTCACGAATTGCTTGCAGAGATCAGAAGAAGACGACCGAAGTCGCAAAATTGTAGATAACCTCCACGAAGGAATTATGACTTGTTACGAGAACAAGAGAAACTTGACAAGAAAGGCGAGCTTGGGGTGACCTCGTCTTTACCCAAATAAATTCAGGGCCCACAAATGAAAGAGGGGCAACCGGGTGGTGGTGGAGCCCCTTCATACCCACCCAACCGGAATAAATCCAATGTTAACTTGTTGAAGTGGCCAGGTATTCCTCTTCTGAGTGGAAAACTCATACAACTTGAATTATATGAACTTTCCCATCAGAAGGGGAGTACCCCGGTGACCAATTTATGTCATAGAATTATACAATTGAATTGCATAACTCTATGCCATAAAAAGGCACTTTGCTTGGGCCACTCAACCCATGAAGTCACCTGAAACAAAAAAGATTAATTTGTACCCGCTGGCTGGCTCATATTTTGGGGTGGAAGCCTGCCACCGTACCGGGTCCTATACTCGGTCAGAAAAACCGGAAGGGAAAAGACCAATTTTTCGTTTAATTCTTCATTTTATTTACAAACCGCATGTTTTCCAAGAATGTTAACCTGTCACTTACTGTAAAATGATTCGCTTCAGAATGCAAAGATTTCAAAATTTGCGATAAACAAAATATAAATTAAAGCAAAGGACCGCCAAAAATCGATTGCTTAATAGATCGTTAAGTATTCTGTTCCGAGTCAAAACCATGAGCTCATATTACTTATAGCATATAAATACCAAATGTTGCATGTTTATACTATGCTTTTCAAGTTTGTTTTTTCTCTTAACTTAAGATTCCATCCAGTTTTCTTAAATATTTCGTAAGGTTTTGAAATAACCGAGTTGCTTTTCAACAGACAAAGTAAAAAGGTTTAATTTTAATCACGTTCAGCTAACGAGAACGCGTCAACTAAATTTCTAGGCTTCCAATTAATTAGAAACCAAACTCTATGGTCGAAATCTAATATATGTATCTGCATATTTTATATATATAAAAAAAAATTTTATAATTTACTATTAATAATATAAATAATGAATATAAAATATTGAGCATAGATTTTTATTAATTAAAAGGACTCACCGCTTGTTCCGTCGAGCGCTCGATGGGGCTGGAGGTGTCCTGTAAATTCTCAATTTTGTTAGCTTCATTGCTATTAGTATTATTTTCACTTATCACTATAGAGGTTCTTTGGGCGAATGCCATACAAAATTTAGTAACAAAATCACTTGTTAAAATATATTCTCGTCCGCGGGCAATAAACCGAAGAGGTAAGAATGTCGGAAAAATGGTCAGTTTAGCAATAAAACTGAGGAAGCTCGCTATTGAACCACCACCTGTTAAATGAAGTAACTTAACTTTTGACGCTTTAATATCTTCCTCATCAACGATGCCAATCCGGTTTAGATCGATCACAGCAGCTTCTAGCATTAGCGTTACAATTTATAGGTGTATCGAATTCAAATCGTGCAGCTTCCTCCATACGATAATAACGGGTTGGATCTCTGTAGTCGATCAGGTCTTTGCGATTCCAATGATTGATGTTATTGTCGGTTCCTTTATTCGTTGGGAGTCCCTGACGGTAAAGTAATGTGGTTAGGTTTCCTTTTTAGGGTTTTGTACTAAAATACAAAACCCTATTGCAATCACGACCTGTGTCCGTCTGTCCGTCCGTCCGTCCGTCCTTCCGTCTGTATGTCACAGCACTTTTTCTCCGAAACTATAGAGGCTACAGCAATGAAACTTTGTAGAAAGGTCAGAAGTGATGACCTCTTGAAAGTTCAAGGGTGAAAAAATTTTTCAAAGGCGTTTAAGGGGGGTCTCCCCATATAGGGAGGTTACCCCTCAAAAAAAAATTTTCACCATTGGTAGTCGAGTAGGGTATCGTTGGAAAGGTCTCAATGAGATATTTTCAAAACTAGTCTTAAAACTGCCTTATTGTTACCGAGGGGGACAGGGGAAGGGGAAATGTTCGAACTTTTCGCGTACCCCCCCCCTCGCGATTGGACACCTTCCATCCGAAAAATCTGAAAAAAATCATGAATGTAGGCCTTCATGAGCACAACAACAACAAATACATGAGAAGTCGAAATTCACTCAACTTTGTTAGTAATAGTATGATTTATCGATTTTGTGTTTTCTTGAATGAAATCCAAACGGTACCTTTAAACTCAATAAAATTTTGCAAAAAGATGACTATTTATAAGATTGATCTTTTCTGAAAGTTTGATAAAGATCGAATAGTATTTACTGAAGTTATAGCGATTTGAATTTTCCTGTATTACTATGGAGCAATATGCCCTGTATTACTATGGAAACATATGGCTATGGAGCCATATGCGCTTTTTACCGACTTAGACACTACAGCTATGCTAGAATTTGCATGAAAATATCAGAAGTGATAGGTATCATGAAAATGAGTACATACAATTGCAACAAGTCGAAGAGGCAGGAGAGAGCTCCTAGCAAAAGGGCTTTGTAACCATTCTAGGATTCGAAAAAATAGGCTATGAATCGATGATTACAGTATGGAAGAGTGGCCCCTGAAAAAAAATTTCATGAAACGTAGCCGATATGAGCATCAACTGAAAGTTCTCTATGAGAGCTTTTCAAAACAGTTCTTAAACTGACAGTTTTTGCTTCATGAAAAATGTGTTTCCTCCCTCGCGAATGGACACCCGTGATCTAAAAAATCTGAAGAAATTATCAAAGGAGATATTCATGGGTATAACTATAAAAAATACCTGAGAAGTCAAAATTCGTTCAACTTTATTAATAATAGTATGATCCTCGAATTTCACATTTTCTCCAATAAAATCGTCTTTGACATGTTTCTCTCTCCAATTAAAATCGTCTTTGACATGTTTCTTGATTTTATTCGCTGCTGGTTACTGCATTTTGTAAGTTAAGTACAAAACCCTTCTGACATGAGCATAGGTCTGTCTACCCAACTTGTTTTGTTTTGCATTCAACTTCGACGTATCTGCTTTTGATTTCTGCAATCCTTTGATATCGTGAGCTACTTGATCCCTTTTCTTTTCAAGACTATCTTTTCTAACTCCTTAGAACGAAAAATATCATATTTTTCATCACGCATCTAAATCTAACTTCAGGCGACGTTTTGAGATATTTTCACGACATAAATGCTGCTCCTGCACTAAGGTTTTGGAAAATTCCATGTAAGGAGTAAGGACTGCATAGTTCTCGTTGGCCTTATCACCGGTTACATAAAGTGCGGAAATTCGCCTGCATGACGCTCAAAGATAGGTTTGATTTGGCTTAGTTTCATTTCCGACTTCAATGATACGTTTAAGCAATTCCACACCATTCTCTGCAGCCGGCCTTCAGTTGTTGTGGTGCTATACAATTATCCGTAGAAAACCAACTGAATGGCTGTCGCTGACTATGACTATTATTCCCTGATTCACTTATGGTTGAGCGGAGGTTTCTTAGTGATGAATATGATCGGTTACGGGAGCTATACGAGCTCTTTCAATATTTGTCCACGTTTGTAGAGGTGCTCTTTCTGTCTTCCGCCGAATCCTTTTGTTTCTTCCCGCTAGAATCGTTCTTGCTCGTTGATTGGCAACGAGGCGACATATGTTCGATCATCCGAACAAACGGTTGCCGAGACCTTGAAAGCGAATCAAACGCGGCATCAGCTAATTAGTACTGCTCCAGTGCTGGTTCTTCGGACGAATTGAAATCGTTATCGAAATGGGGCTTGGGTATTGTATGTGTACGAGTAGTTATCAATCACTGTAATCACGGCAGGCTATGGAGTGATTGCGGCTTGTCCTCAATTCAAATGGCGTTGGGTACCCGTATTTATCCTTGCACTATCAACACCGTGATTGCATTGAGAAAGTTTTGGTCAGCTCTAGGTGCACGGCGACTGGTAATAATTCCTTAGCAAAAAGTTCACCTCAACAGAGTATTCCCCGCAAATTTTAATTGTTGCCTGTTTCGACTCACCAATAAGTTCGTAAACACGCTCTCTTATTTTAAAATCTATCACGCGCGCAGATGAACCGATAATTTGTTCTTCGCACATCACGGATATTTTATTTTATAGTTCCAAATAGTCTTAGATTAAGTTTATGTTGAATCGTCATTTGAAGTGTTTGCACTTTATGAAAATGATTTAATACACATGCCTTGTTTTAAATACTAGTGTGCAATATTTTAATTTCGAATGATAATTTTAATTTAATTTTAGGTAGGGTTGCGTTTGAGCCATTAAAAGTTTAATATATTAATAATTGGTCAAAAACTTAATGAACTTGTTATGTCCCGCAAAATAAACAGATACGACATTGTATAACTTGTATAGAATGCTTATCGCCTCCTCAGGATTCACCACTGAATCACTAAAAGCTGGCATTTGACTTTCGTTCAGGGAATCTGATTCCAAGGAATGTTCACTTACTCCCGCAAGGTTCCGGAATCCTTCACGTCTTCCCGCTAGATTTGTTCTTGCTAGTCGACGGATATTCGTGATCGTGTTCTAGAAGCTAGACAATCACGTTTGGACGAGTTGTTTTTCTTCTCACTTGAATCCTTCTGGTGAGATTTATCGTGTTCTCGATTAGTGTTATCATCGGTTGGGTTTTGGCGACGTCTCTTGGGACTCGAAGGTGTCGATAAATCTTCACAACTTGGCGACGAGTCTTGGTCCGATATCCGTTTTCGTTCAAATCTTTTGGATGCAGGATTTGGTGGTTGAGATTTATACGATCTAATAGATCCACTCGTATTCGTACTATTTTCTAACAGGCATTGTTGTCGACGTCGCTGTGTTGCCAACGTTACACAAGGAGTCGGTGTTGGCTTCGTTATGTGTCGATTTTGTTCGTAGACTTCGAGAGTTTTTTCCCGCTTTGTGTTTTTGCTACTATTTTGGTGGCTATTGTAATGTGAATGGCTACTGGAAGCTTGTGAACCTGCCGCCATGGTCGTGTTGCTACGATGCCCCTCCGTCACTGCCGAGAGCAATTGATTGTTAACGGGTTCGGCCATAGACGACACTTAACCTTCCACTCTATGTCACTAATCATGCCCCTGAAGCGAATTTTTCCTGTCCTTGTCCTATTTAATGTTTTGATTGTACCGAAAATTGTGGGGGGAGAAGGGAGTTGATCGATGTGAACAACACTAGTTCCAATATCTAGAGTACCCCTTTTTTATATGCCGTTTGAGTAAGGCGACTGTGGCAGTGTGCTTGAATAATAATAACAAAATATTGACCGCACTACAAACGCAACCGGAATTTCCATCAAATTTCGAAGTTCCTAATTACGTTTTCATTTGTTCGCAACGATGCGACAATAAAGAAAATCAATACTCACAAAAGTTGCCATACAAATAACAGTAAAGTCCACATTTCGCATTGCACACACACTCCCTATCCCGACGTATCTTCATTCCGGATGTGCTTTTAATACATGAAGAAGCTCCAATGAGGGGTAACTTAGAATATGAACACATCCTTGGCCACTGGTAAGGAAAAATAAATCACTTGTATTATTCCATGCTATTGCACTAACCTCAAAATCTTTTGGCTCAAAGTGTCTGGAACAATTGAGCGACTTAGCGTTGATTGTCGTATTTGACTGTCCAATTACCTTCAGCCATAATTGCTTCTCTGCTGCCGACTCCCGAAATCACTTTCCCACTCGCGATCTCCCTGCGGTTTTTCCCAAGTTGCCAAATTGGCGGGGCCGAGCCATCGAGCAACGAAACAGCAATGGAAAATCGCGCAAAGTTTCGTTTAATAGTGCCATCTATGAGTGAACCCGCGATGGTGATAATGCACACTCGTTTCGGTTGTTTTTAAATTCTAAGTCGTCTTTTGTAGATTCGCTTAAGTCATTAATTGAGAGCAATTTTCGTTTATAATGATTAGGCGTAATTAAGTGGGAAAAATCGGAAGAATTAGACAAATTTTAAGGGGTTTAAATGATACAATGATTTTAGCGTTCATATAATTTAAAAAGGTTAACCGTTTCGTTCTAAGCTTTTGTATCCCGCGTTACACCGCAATTTATTAAATTATATTCAAAAGATATTGTAGCAAAATCACTACACATTAAAATATTAAACAGTTTTAGAATTTTGTTTCCCGGGAGTTAAGTACAAAAGACATTTTCTGGACCTATTCGCCATGCAAAGAAAAAAAAAGAAAACGAGTGTTGCGATGGGGAAGGTGACTGAATCGACTGAATCCTTGTTAAATTGTGTTCGTGCTGTGTGCCTATGTCAGCGCTGCTTTTAGAGCCATAGCTCCTAGATTACTACAGGGCAGCTAATTTTCTCGCGATCCCAAGGCGATGCGGATTGCGAAAAAGGAGCTGAAGGATATTTCTGTGTATCCTGGGTTGGCTTCGGCGCCGGGACTAGAGATGACGGACAATAAAAGAAAACACAATTGACAGACGGACGGACTGACTCATGTCTATGTTTGCCTGGAAGTATACAACCTTTGCGCGTTTTTGAAAATATATGCAGACGGACAAACAGAAGTGACTAACTATCTATCGGCGCAGGTCTTTCGCGTGGTATATCCCCACTTCTTTTCCCGATGGATCCGTTATCAAGTAACGGTTAGGTCCCATTACCTGTTTTATGCGGCTTTTCAAGAATCACCTGTCCAGCTTGGCGTTGTAATGCCCCGCGGCGTCACTTTGGCGGAAATTTCGCCGGAACACTTCATCTCCTTCTTTGAAATTAGCAGATCGTGACCGGAGATTGTACTGCGCTTCATTTGCACTTCCTGCGGCCTTAATCTTCCGTCCGATTTGTTTGCGGAGGTCTCCTAAACGTTCGTGGGGCTCCAGCGCAACGACGGGGTCTCCCAAACACTTTAATTGCCGTAACAGTCGGTATGATTTACCGTGGCAAATCATGTGCTGTCCAAAGGCGGCAAAGTAAGGCGCGACACCGGTGACGGAATGATACGAGGATCGCAAGGCGCATGTGATGGCAGACAATCGCCGATCCCAATCCTTTTGGGATGGGTGGACGTAGGAACGGATCGCGGCCAATAGAGTACGGTTCAACCGTTCTGATGCGTTGGACTGAGGAGAGTATATGGGCGTCAGTTGGTGTTCAACGCCATACTGCTCAAGTAGGCTCTTAAACTGCCGAGACCGGAACTGTACTCCATTATCTGAGTACACACTCTCTGGAACACCGAACACATGAAATACCCGGCTCTCTAGGAATTTCACGATCGATGGACTTGTGAATTTACGGATAGGTTCCACCATTGCAAACTTTGAGAGCTGATCTAGAACGACTATAGCTCCGATGTGTCCCATGGAAGACCGAGGATATGGACCGAGTAGATCGATGTTTAGACGCTGAAATACGCGTTCTGGGACGTTGAGTTGACCCATAGGAGGTCGAAGAGGCTGGTTGGGCGCTTTGGTGCCTTTACAGGTCTCACAGGCGCTCACGTAGTCTTTGACCTGGGATGCCATGTTAGGCCAAAAGAAGTATTTCTTGAGTCGCCGTAGTGTTCGACCGTAACCTCCGTGGGCACTTAAAGGATGGTCATGTGCGCGGAAGATCAGATGTTGTGTCATTTCCTCCGGTACCCAGAGTTTCCAAGACTCTTCTTCCTGCCATGGATCACCAGTGGCGTATTCATTTCGTCTATACACATAGCCGTCTATTACCTTCAAATCAGGCAGCTGTGTTTGTTGGGTCGCTATGGTTTGCCTCAACTCTTTGTAGCTATCTGATTCGAAATGTGGGCTGTCCAAATCTATTTCGATGGGGTCCTCGTCATTTATTGTTAATTCGGCTCCCTCTGGGGAAAACATCCGTGAGAGAGTGTCGGGTACGATGTTCTGGGTTCCTTTCCGATGTTTGATGGAGAACTTGAACCCTTGCAGTTTAAGAGCCCATCTGGCTAGGCGTCCACTTAAATCTGCCTGGTTCATCAACCATTGTAGTGACGCGTGGTCCCTGATGATCTCGAATTGGTGGCCCTCGATATAAGCTCGGAATTTCTTCACAGCCATTACCGCTGCCAAACATTCTTGCTCGAAAACAGTATAGTTTCTTTGGGCCGAATTCAGCTTATTGGACATGAAGGCGATGGGAGCTTCCTCTCCTTCGTCGGTCAATTGCACCAGCACGGCTCCTACTCCATGTTGACTTGCGTCATAATGAATGGAGAAGAGCTTCGTGAAGTCGGGGCTGTGCAAGACAGGAGCTGATGTGAGGGCTTGTTTTAGCTCTTCAAATGCCTTTCGGCTGAGTTCGGTCCAAATAAACTTCCCCTTCCGCAACATGTCTGACAGGGGCGCTGAAACTGTTGCATAATTCCGAACAAACCTTCGGTACCAACCGCACACACCAAGGAAACGTCGTAGCTGCTTCACAGTTTTTGGTAAGGGGAACTCATCAATCGCACGAGTTTTGTCTGGATCCGTTTTGATAGTGCCATGTCCTATGACATGTCGTAGGTATCGGACTTCTTTCATGACAAACTTACTTTTCTGTACGTTGATGGTGAGTCCCGCCTTACTGATGTGCAGGGCTACTTCTTGTAGAAGTAGGAGGTGTTGATCGAACGTTTCCGTGATGAGTAACAGATCATCGAGGTACACGAACACTTGGTGTTTCAGGTGAGGTGGGATGACCTTGTCCATCAACCGAGTCATCGTTTGTGGCGCGTTACACAGGCCAAAGGGCATTGTGACGAACTGATATAATGGTCGTCCAGGCACTGTGAAGGCACTTTGGGACTCTTCTATGACCCCCAACTCGAGCATCCTATCTAGCTCCGCATACACCAATTTCTCCATGGCCGGTGAGATGGCGTAGTGTCTCTGTTTAATCGGTTTACTATCACCAACGTCGATGGCCTGTGAGACTAGGGTGGTGCGGCCGAGGCCTTGGGTAGCGTAAGATGGGAGAGCAGCAATGGATGCTTCCAGGCGTTGCCGTTGGTGAGGCGTCAGGTCATGCCTATCGGGAGTAGAAGTGATTTCGTTGACATTTCTGGTTTTTAAAGACAAATCTGTGAATAAATCGGAGGCCAGTCCAAAGCGAAGGACGAAATCGACACCAAGGTATACATTCTGAGTCAAAGACGGGATAATGTAGAACGTAATATCCTTCGTCTGACCCCTGAACGTCACGGGTGTGGTTAGTTTACCTCGTATAGGGTGTTTGGTGCCATCAGTTGTACTGATTTCAGTGCGCCAGGATTTAATCAAGTTCGGATAGTCTTGGAGCACCTTCCAGCCAAAGTTCGAGGCAAAACAACTGATACTGGCACCCGTGTCGATCAATGCAAACACGGTCTCGCCCAACACTTTAATTGGATGATAAGGTCTGATCTCATTCTCAGCAACCTCCGAGATGTTACAAGAGTTTACGGTTTGACGGCAGATGCGCACTCTCTTGCGAAAATTCCGCCAACGACGGGTTGACCATTTTGTCGTGCGCGGACGGGAAGTGACTACTTCGGAAGCAAATATTCGCTCTCAAGCCACCCGATATTCCTGCAGTCTAACATGATAAGGTTTTAGAGTGCGTATTTGAGGCTGCCGGGGTTCTTCTGGCAGTGACTGCGATGGTCGCTTTAATATTGTCGTTGGTGTGGTCTCTGGAAGAGAGTGAACATCCGCAGTCGTAGTGGTCATGGCTGGTGGGTTAACGTCAGGTTTATTGGGGTGAGCAGCTGACTGAGGAGCTACTGCTGGGGCTTCGAGTACCGCTGAGGTGGTCGGGTACTCTTTTGGCCATTTTTTCGGGCGGCACATTCAGAACAGTCCGGGAAGTAAGTGTCCGGCTTGCCGCAACCGTAGCAGAAAACCTTACGCTCTGCTCGGCATGAAATGAACCAGTGTCCGGTTTGATGGCAATTCCAGCAGGTCGTAAGACTTCCCACTGCTGCTACAGCAAGATGGTCTGGGTCCAAATCTTCCTCCAGATCTATGGTGGTATAATCTGGGGCCAATTCCACGATTCCTCGTCGAGGACCCGTCCTGGCTAGTAAGTATGGCCGGTCCCGTAGGTCTTCCTCAAACCCTTCTTTACAACGCACATTTTTCAGCAGGGCCTCCATACTCTGTGGATCGGAGTTCACGATATGGCGATGAATATCCGGTCTTAGATTGCGCTTTAGCAGGCGCAGAATTTTGGTAGAAGACAATGGCTCTGACAGCTGGTCATTCAACCGAAGGATATCAGCTCGATATTGATGGAAGGACTCGTCCGGACGCTGCCATCTAGCATTCATCTTGTCCAGTACCAATTCGTCCATGTCGACCGTAGGGTATTCCATACGGAGCACCTCCTTCAACCGTGACCAGCGTATGGATGGTGGAGCTGAATGTATTCGCCAATATGTCTCCAGTGCTGCTCCCCTAAGCAGCATTGGCAAGTATCCTGCGAGCGCCGTGCGGTCTCCTGCTAGCATCTGCTCAATCAGCGACTCCACCCGACTTATGAAGACTTCCACCGTTATAGTATTGGGTTCCCCACTGAAATGCAGATTCCATCCCTGGATGATGCTGGGGATCTGTGTCGGCTTCAGCCGATACATATCGTGTGGATGGAAGCGTTGGTCCGGCGGAATCACGGGAGCCTGATTTGGTGGCGGTGCTTGACTCAATCGGGGCCGATAAACTGGAGCCAACGGATTCATTGCTGCACCTGGCCGGATCCGTTCGGGATCACGCCGCGAGTCTACTGGGAAATCCCACGGATTTGGGTCCGAATCCCACATAGGAGGAGTTCTTGGCCGGGGTGGTGCGGGGTTCTCTCTCTGGCTTTCTAGCGAGGCTAACCGGGTGGACATGTCCTGTACGAGCGCCATTAGATCTTGTAAAACTGTGGCTTCCACAGCCACAGTGGGTCTCGCCTCTTCTGCAGGCGGAACTGCTTCAGCACTGTAGTGTTCCTCTCGTGCACTCCTTGTCGTGGATGGAAGGGGTCCGCTTTTGGGCACAGCTCCACTTGCACTAGAGGACTGAGGTCGTTCTGTTGCTGGCTGTGCGATTTCTAGAGGCTGACGACAGAGGGAGCACATGGATGAGGTTTGCCGCAGTTGGGCCAAACACAGCTGGTGTAGCCTGTGTCCGCATTGCAACCTCTGGCTTGTGATTTCATCCATGCCCTCGTGACATATTGAGCATAAGAGCGCTGGTCCGGCATCCGACCGCAACTTTCTCCTCTCGGGAGTTCTTTTGGTGGGCATTCTAAATACAATTGGTTTTCCTAATTAAATACCTAGATAAATATATATAAATAATGAAGAATATGGGTATATAATATTAACTATATGAATAATTAAAATAATGAAGAAAAGGTGAGAAAAGTTACTAAAATTCTTATGTGGCCGTCAGTGGCGAACTATCTCAGAACCTCACAAAAAAAGTTTTAATTAAGTTATAAAAAAAATATATATATGAACGGTCTTTCCTTTCCGTCCTTCCTCCCAAGTATGGACACCATGGCACAATCCTTCTAAAATGTTTCAGGGACACTCTCTTGTGGCACACTGAAAATCAGGGTTCAGAAGTGATCCCTCATTAGCAAACTTCTCAAGTTACAACTTGTCAGCCCAGGGTGGGATTCTAATCCACTAGCAGCGCGTGTCTTGTCATGGATAGTCATGGATTAGCTAATCAGCCAATCACATGAAATCAAGATCCATGTAATTTAAGACACCTAGGCACCGCTGGTTTGGGGAGCGGATCAGAATCCTCCGCAAAATAGATGTTGGGATAGTAACTTCCGAACACAAAAAGGGACTCTAATATCATTTGGCCTTACTAGTTATACATTGGTGGTAAACCACCAAAGTATAATTCAAAAGCAGGACCAAACGATATTGATGTCCGAAGACAACACACGTTCGAAAGTTATTAGGCTGCTGGGGCACGATCAGTGCAATTACCCTCGGGAGTTATCTACCCGCCAGAAATTCTAACACCTAGTGGGGACACCTAGAGACGATGGACTGTCTCGTGCTCACGACTGATGATACAGCCGGGCATTTCGGGCCCCACGTTGGGCGCCAGTGTGAATAAGTAGTTTCCGTAATGTCCGTTATGAACTGCAGCGATGTTCTGCTGCCTCGGCAGAGGAAGGTGTTGGTTCCTGCCGAGAATGCCCTCGTCCGGAGACGCGTGAATGCGCTGGCAGGCTAGCATTGCGGTGTCGTGGGGCGGGTTCGTTTCCCCGGCACGAGGACTCACTACAAAACATTTCGCATTCACGAATTGCTTGCAGAGATCAGAAGAAGACGACCGAAGTCGCAAAATTGTAGATAACCTCCACGAAGGAATTATGACTTGTTACGAGAACAAGAGAAACTTGACAAGAAAGGCGAGCTTGGGGTGACCTCGTCTTTACCCAAATAAATTCAGGGCCCACAAATGAAAGAGGGGCAACCGGGTGGTGGTGGAGCCCCTTCATACCCACCCAACCGGAATAAATCCAATGTTAACTTGTTGAAGTGGCCAGGTATTCCTCTTCTGAGTGGAAAACTCATACAACTTGAATTATATGAACTTTCCCATCAGAAGGGGAGTACCCCGGTGACCAATTTATGTCATAGAATTATACAATTGAATTGCATAACTCTATGCCATAAAAAGGCACTTTGCTTGGGCCACTCAACCCATGAAGTCACCTGAAACAAAAAAGATTAATTTGTACCCGCTGGCTGGCTCATATTTTGGGGTGGAAGCCTGCCACCGTACCGGGTCCTATACTCGGTCAGAAAAACCGGAAGGGAAAAGACCAATTTTTCGTTTAATTCTTCATTTTATTTACAAACCGCATGTTTTCCAAGAATGTTAACCTGTCACTTACTGTAAAATGATTCGCTTCAGAATGCAAAGATTTCAAAATTTGCGATAAACAAAATATAAATTAAAGCAAAGGACCGCCAAAAATCGATTGCTTAATAGATCGTTAAGTATTCTGTTCCGAGTCAAAACCATGAGCTCATATTACTTATAGCATATAAATACCAAATGTTGCATGTTTATACTATGCTTTTCAAGTTTGTTTTTTCTCTTAACTTAAGATTCCATCCAGTTTTCTTAAATATTTCGTAAGGTTTTGAAATAACCGAGTTGCTTTTCAACAGACAAAGTAAAAAGGTTTAATTTTAATCACGTTCAGCTAACGAGAACGCGTCAACTAAATTTCTAGGCTTCCAATTAATTAGAAACCAAACTCTATGGTCGAAATCTAATATATGTATCTGCATATTTTATATATATAAAAAAAAATTTTATAATTTACTATTAATAATATAAATAATGAATATAAAATATTGAGCATCGATTTTTATTAATTAAAAGGACTCACCGCTTGTTCCGTCGAGCGCTCGATGGGGCTGGAGGTGTCCTGTAAATTCTCAATTTTGTTAGCTTCGTTGCTATTAGTATTATTTTCACTTATCACTATAGAGGTTCTTTGGGCGAATGCCATACAAAATTTAGTAACAAAATCACTTGTTAAAATATATTCTCGTCCGCGGGCAATAAACCGAAGAGGTAAGAATGTCGGAAAAATGGTCAGTTTAGCAATAAAACTGAGGAAGCTCGCTATTGAACCACCGCCTGTTAAATGAAGTAAATTAACTTTTGACGCTTTAATATCTTCCTCATCAACGATGCCAATCCGGTTTAGATCGATCACAGCAGCTTCTAGCATTAGCGTTACAATTTATAGGTGTATCGAATTCAAATTGTGCAGCTTCCTCCATACGATAATAACGGGTTGGATCTCTGTAGTCGATCAGGTCTTTGCGATTCCAATGATTGATGTTATTGTCGGTTCCTTTATTCGTTGGGAGTCCCTGACGGTAAAGTAATGTGGTTAGGTTTCCTTTTTTGGTTTTGCATTCAACTCCGACGTATCTGCTTTTGATTTCTGCAATCCTTTGATATCGTGAGCTACTTGATCCCTTTTCTTTTCTAGACTAACTTTTCTAACTCCTTAGAACGATAAATATCATATTTTTCATCACGCATCTAAATCTAACTTCAGGCGACGTTTTGAGATATTTTCACGACATAAATGCTGCTCCTGCACTAAGGTTTTGGAAAATTCCATGTAAGGAGTAAGGACTGCATAGTTCTCGTTGGCCTTATCACCGGTTACATAAAGTGCGGAAATTCGCCTGCATGACGCTCAAAGATAGGTTTGATTTGGCTTAGTTTCATTTCCGACTTCAATGATACGTTTAAGCAATTCCACACCATTCTCTGCAGCCGGCCTTCAGTTGTTGTGGTGCTATACAATTATCCGTAGAAAACCAACTGAATGGCTGTCGCTGACTATGACTATTATTCCCTGATTCACTTATGGTTGAGCGGAGGTTTCTTAGTGATGAATATGATCGGTTACGGGAGCTATACGAGCTCTTTCAATATTTGTCCACGTTTGTAGAGGTGCTCTTTCTGTCTTCCGCCGAATCCTTTTGTTTCTTCCCGCTAGAATCGTTCTTGCTCGTTGATTGGCAACGAGGCGACATATGTTCGATCATCCGAACAAACGGTTGCCGAGACCTTGAAAGCGAATCAAACGCGGCATCAGCTAATTAGTACTGCTCCAGTGCTGGTTCTTCGGACGAATTGAAATCGTTATCGAAATGGGGCTTGGGTATTGTATGTGTACGAGTAGCTATCAATCACTGTAATCACGGCAGGCTATGGAGTGATTGCGGCTTGTCCTCAATTCAAATGGCGTTGGGTACCCATATTTATCCTTGCACTATCAACACCGTGATTGCATTGAGAAAGTTTTGGTCAGCTCTGGGTGCACGGCGACTGGTAATAATTCCTTAGCAAAAAGTTCACCTCAACAGAGTATTCCCCGCAAATTTTAATTGTTGCCTGTTTCGACTCACCAATAAGTTCGTAAACACGCTCTCTTATTTTAAAATCTATCACGCGCGCAGATGAACCGATAATTTGTTCTTCGCACATCACGGATATTTTATTTTATAGTTCCAAATAGTCTTAGATTAAGTTTATGTTGAATCGTCATTTGAAGTGTTTGCACTTTATGAAAATGATTTAATACACATGCCTTGTTTTAAATACTAGTGTGCAATATTTTAATTTCGAATGATAATTTTAATTTAATTTTAGGTAGGGTTGCGTTTGAGCCATTAAAAGTTTAATATATTAATAATTGGTCAAGAACTTAATGAACTTGTTATGTCCCGCAAAATAAACAGATACGACATTGTATAACTTGTATAGAATGCTTATCGCCTCCTCAGGATTCACCACTGAATCACTAAAAGCTGGCATTTGACTTTCGTTCAGGGAATCTGATTCCAAGGAATGTTCACTTACTCCCGCAAGGTTCCGGAATCCTTCACGTCTTTCCGCTAGATTTGTTCTTGCTAGTCGACGGATATTCGTGATCGTGTTCTAGAAGCTAGACAATCACGTTTGGACGAGTTGTTTTTCTTCTCACTTGAATCCTTCTGGTGAGATTTATCGTGTTCTCGATTAGTGTTATCATCGGTTGGGTTTTGGCGACGTCTCTTGGGACTCGAAGGTGTCGATAAATCTTCACAACTTGGCGACGAGTCTTGGTCCGATATCCGTTTTCGTTCAAATCTTTTGGATGCAGGATTTGGTGGTTGAGATTTATACGATCTAATAGATCCACTCGTATTCGTACTATTTTCTAACAGGCGTTGTTGTCGACGTCGCTGTGTTGCCAACGTTACACAAGGAGTCGGTGTTGACTTCGTTATGTGTCGCTTTTGTTCGTAGACTTCGAGAGTTTTTTCCCGCTTTGTGTTTTTGCTACTATTTTGGTGGCTATTGTAATGTGAATGGCTACTGGAAGCTTGTGAACCTGCCGCCGTGGTCGTGTTGCTACGATGCCCCTCCGTCACTGCCGAGAGCAATTGATTGTTAACGGGTTCGGCCATAGACGACACTTAACCTTCCACTCTATGTCACTAATCATGCCCCTGAAGCGAATCTTTCCTGTCCTTGTCCTATTTAATGTTTTGATTATACCGAAAATTGTGGGGGGAGAAGGGAGTTGATCGATGTGAACAACACTAGTTCCAATATCTAGAGTACCCCTTTTTTATATGCCGTTTGAGTAAGGTGACTGTGGCAGTGTGCTTGAATAATAATAACAAAATATTGACCGCACTACAAACGCAACCGGAATTTCCATCAAATTTCGAAGTTCCTAATTACGTTTTCATTTGTTCGCAAAGATGCGACAATAAAGAAAATCAATACTCACAAAAGTTGCCATACAAATAACAGTAAAGTCCACATTTCGCATTGCACACATACTCCCTATCCCGACGTATCTTCATTCCGGATGTGCTTTTAATACATGAAGGAGCTCCAATGAGGGGTAACTTAGAATATGAACACATCCTTGGCCACTGGTAAGGAAAAATAAATCACTTGTATTATTCCATGCTATTGCACTAACCTCAAAATTACATTACTTTTCTGCACGAATTTTATGCGCCCTGGTATCAATGAAGGTCACTAAGTCTTCTTCGTTGCCACTGCAATGGTCTTGCCATCCGGCGACCATATGATATTAATGTTTTCACCGTTCGTGTTACTAATTGTAGCACACTTGCCTGCATGCACGTTCTAGATTCGCACCGTCTTATCACCACGCGCCGTGCTCAGCAAATCGGGCATATATGGGATGCAGCAAATAGGGGTGGATGGCTCAGCAAACGACTCTGTCTCCAACCTTTATCCAATCTTTTGGCTCAAAGTGTCTGGAACAATTGAGCGACTTAGCGTTGATTGTCGTATTTGACTGTCCAATTACCTTCAGCCATAATTGCTTCTCTGCTGCCGACTCCCGAAATCACTTTCCCACTCGCAATCTCCCTGTGGTTTTTCCCAAGTTGCCAAATTGGCGGGGCCGAGCCATCGAGCAACGAAACAGCAATGGAAAATCGCGCAAAGTTTCGTTTAATAGTGCCATCTATGAGTGAACCCGCGATGGTGATAATGCACACTCGTTTCGGTTGTTTTTAAATTCTAAGTCGTCTTTTGTAGATTCGCTTAAGTCATTAATTGAAAACAATTTTCGTTTATAATGATTAGGCGTAATTAAGTGGGAAAAATCGGAAGAATTAGACAAATTTTAAGGGGTTTAAATGATACAATGATTTTAGCGTTCATATAATTTAAAAAGGTTAACCGTTTCGTTCTAAGCTTTTGTATCCCGCGTTACACCGCAATTTATTAAATTATATTCAAAAGATATTGTAGTAAAATCACTATACATTAAAATATTAAACAGTTTTAGAATTTTGTTCCCCGGGAGTTAAGTACAAAAGACATTTTCTGGACCTATTTGCCATGCAAAGAAAAAAAAAAGAAAACGAATGTTGCGATGGGGAAGGTGACTGAATCGACTGAATCCTTGTTAAATTGTGTTCGTGCTGTGTGCCTATGTCAGCGCTGCTTTTAGAGCCATAGCTCCTAGATTACTACAGGTGGACGTAGGAACGGATCGCGGCCAATAGGGTGCGATTTAACCGTTCAGAGGCGTTAGACTGAGGAGAGTATATGGGCGTCAGTTGGTGTTCAACGCCATACTGCTCAAGTAAGCCTTTAATCTGCCGAGACCGGAACTGTACTCCGTTGTCCGAGTACACACTCTCTGGAACCCCGAACACATGGAATACCCGGCTCTCTAGGAATTTCACGATAGATGGAGTTGTGAATTTACGGATAGGTTCCACCAGGGGGAATTTTGAGAGCTGGTCTAGAACGACTATAGCTCCGATGTGTCCCATGGATGACCGAGGCGTTGAGTTGACCCATAGGAGGTCGAAGAGGCTGGTTGGGCGCTTTGGTGCCTTTACAGGTCTCACAGGCGCTCACGTAGTCTTTGACCTGGGATGCCATTTTAGGCCAAAAGAAGTATTTCTTTAGTCGCCATAACGTCCGACCGTAACCTCCGTGGGCACTTAAAGGATGGTCATGTGGGCGGAGGATCAGATGTTGTGTAATTTCCTCCGGTACCGAGTTTCCAGGACTCTTCTTCCTGCCATGGATCACCAGTGGCGTATTCATTTCGTCTATACACGTAGCCGTCTATCACTTTCAAATCAGGCAGCTGCGATTGTTGGGTCGCGATGGTTTGCCTCAACTCTTTGTAGCTGTCTGATTCGAAATGTGGGCTGTCCAAATCTATTTCGATGGGGTTCTCGTCATTTATTGTCAATTCGGCTCCCTATGGGGAAAACATTCGTGAGAGAGTGTCGGGTAAGATGTTCTGGGTCCCTTTCCAATGTTTGATGGAAAACTTGAACCCATGCAGTTTAAGAGCCCATCTTGCTAGGCGTCCATGTAAATCTGCCTGGTTCATCACCATTGTAGCGAAGCGTGGTCCCTGATGATCTCGAATTGGTGACCCTCGATATAAGCTCGGAATTTCTTCACAGCCATTACCACTGCCAAACATTCCTGCTCGGACACAGTATAGTTTTTTTGGGCCAAATTCAGCTTATTGGACATGAAGGCGATGGGAGCTTCCTCTCTCTCATCGGTCAATTGCACCAGCATGGCTCCAACTCCATGTTGACTCGCGTCACAATGAATGGAGAAGGGCTTAGTGAAGTCGGGGCTGTGCAAGACCGGAGCTGATGTGAGGGTTTGTTTTAGCTCTTCAAATGCCTTTCGGCTGAGTTCGGTCCAAATAAACTTCCCTTTCCGCAGCATGTCTGACAGGGGCGCTGAAACTGTTGCGTAATTCCGAACAAACCTTCCGTACCAACCGCACACACCAAGGAAACGTCGTAGCTGCTTCACTGTTTTTGGTAAGGGGAACTCATCAATCGCACGAGTTTTGTCTGGATCCGTTTTGATAGTGCCATGTCCTATGACATGTCCTAGGTATCGGACTTCTTTCATGACAAACTTACTTTTCTGTACGTTGATGGTGAGTCCCGCCTTACTGATGTGCAGGGCTACTTCTTGTAGGAGTAGGCGGCCAAAAAGCTACTCCTAGAAAAAACAGACAAAGAGCTCAACCACGAAAAGAACAAAGAACCCCCCGATATACTGCAGAAAGCAAAAAGCCAACCGCGGTGCAAACCCTTGCGAGAGGCACTGCTTATTAAACCCACTAAGGGCCAAACCTACGCAGATGTCTTCCGTGAAATTAAAGGAGCGGTCAAGCCAGACGACACCAAAACTGCCATCAAAGCAGTTCGACCAACCCGGACCGGTGGCCTGCTGGTAGAATTTGGGCCAGAGGCCACAAACAAAGATGCATTCCGTGACGCGGTTCAAAAGGTTCTTGGAGATGGGGCAACGGTTGCTTCGCTCGAACCAATGGCCACCCTGAAAATCAGGGACCTCGACTGCGTCACGGACAAAGCTGAAGTAGAGGATGCCATTAGGAGGGAGTTCCCCAGCTTAAGTGAAGTCAAGGCAAGATTGACACGTGAAAACACAAGGGGGCAACGCATGGCTATTGTCGAACTAGCTGATAAAGACGCCCAGCAAATCCTGGCGAAGGGCAAAATTAAGATAGGTTGGGTGATCTGCAGGATGCGGAGAAGAGCGATCCCTATCCGCTGCTTCAGATGCTTCGAATACGGACACACCGCGTATGGCTGTAGGGGACCCGACAGGAGATCTCTGTGCTACAAATGTGGTGAAACGGGGCACAAAAGGAAGGAGTGCATGAACGAGGCAAAATGCATTCTTTGCAAGGATGCTAGGCTAGCACCCGGCGACCTCAAACATGAGCCGGGGACAGGGAGATGCTGGGTTTTCAAGGAGGCCCTAATTAAAGCCAAATCGATACTCAAATGATCTGTATCCTGCAGGTCAATTTGCACCGAAGCACAAACGCCCAGGACCTACTTGAGCAGTTTGCGAGGGATAAGAAAGCTGACCTCCTGTTGCTGAGCGAGCAACATCATAACAAGGACTCGCAAGCGTGGTACCCTGACAAATCTAGTACCTCGGCCATCTGGGTTCGAGACAGCGCCCGCCTTCAGGTGCTGGGCCATGGACGCGGGGATGGTTTTGTGTGGGTGCGGTGTTCAGGGATAACATATTTCAGTGTTTATCTGACGCCTAACGAGGCAATGCGATCTTTTCGAACCAAACTCGATGCCCTGGAGGACGTTGTATCGAACACAGAGGGCCACATGCTGGTCGGGGGAGACTTCAACGCTAGAGCCATTGAATGGGGTATGCCACAATCCGACCAAAGGGAAAGCAAATCTTGGACATGGCGGCCAGAACAGCGCTTTTTGCCCTAAATACTGGTAACACTCCTACTTTTCGCCACTGGGGCTGCGTAGGAACCATATCCGATGTGACACTCGCTTCGGAGTCCCTGGTACCTAGAGTACACAACTGGCGAGTACTAGAGGACTACTCGGCTAGTGATCACCAGTATATAGCTGTTGAGATTCACGACAGTGCCACTCTGCGTGCATATGCCCAAACTTCAATCCTCGGATGGAGGACTGGGAGGATGGACGTTGAGAGGTTCGCTGACGCGCTTACGGCAGGCGCACCATTGCTGGGAGCTCCGCCAGGGAGTGGAGGGCCTACAGCCAAGGACTTGGTGAACTCAACTATGAGTACCATCATAGCTGCTTGCGAGTCTTTCATGCCCCGTCGGAGACCCCCACACGGTAAGCCTCCAGTATACTGGTGGTCAAACGAGAACGCCCAGCAAAGAAGCGAGTTTCACAAACTACGACGAGAGGCCCAGCGGGCGCGAACACGGGAGGAGGCAGACACTAGGCTAGCAGCTTACAGGTCTGGCAGGAAATATCTTCGCAGGCTTATTAACAAGAGCAAGGCCCGATGCTGGCAAGACCTCGTGGACGATGTGAACAAGGATCCGTGGGGCCTTGGCTACAAGCTGGTCATGGGGAAACTTGGTGCCCTACGGAAGCCTTGTATACATGACGCAGAAAAGATGGACGCGATAGTGCGGGGACTCTTCCCCGCCCATCCCGTCCATGTTGACGCTGTCCATGGTGAAACAGCAGTCGAGTGCCCACTCTTCACACAGCTGGAACTGGAGGAGGCAGTCCTCTCCCTAAAAGCGAGGAAGGCTCCAGGTCCAGATGGTGTTCCAGCTGAGGTTTTGCAGCTCGTCTATCACCATTGTCCTGACTTGCTGCTCAGCACATTCAACGCTTGCCTACGGGACGGGGTTTTCCCGGTACGATGGAAGGTGGCGAGGCTCGTGCTGGTCAGCAAGGGGAAGGAAAATCCCGAATCGCCGTCTGCATACCGCCCGTTATGCATGCTAGACACGGCTGGGAAAGTGCTAGAGAAACTCATCAAGGGAAGACTCACTGACGCGATTCGTGCTGCTGGGGACCTATCTCCTCGGCAGTACGGCTTTAGAGCAGGACGTTCTACCATTGATGCGATTGCAGAGGTGGTGAACGCGGTCCAAAAGGCAGAGGCATATAGTCGCACCAAGTGACGGATCGTCCTGTTGGTGACACTCGACGTCAGGAATGCCTTCAACTCCGCTAGATGGGTGGATATTCTGGACACGCTGGAAAACACTTTTCAAGTTCCAGAATATCTAATGCGGCTTTTGAGGAACTACCTAAAGGACCGAAGCCTGCTCTACGACACGACACAGGGCCAACGAAGGATGGAGATTACATCGGGTGTTGCCCAGGGATCTATCTTTGGTCCGGACCTATGGAACGTGTCTTACGACGGGCTACTGAGACTTGAGATGCCAGATGAGTCGCGCTTGGTCGGCTATGCAGATGATATTGCGGCTCTGGTCGCCGGACGCACCGTTGAACAAGCGCAACTTAGGCTAGGTATGCTAATGCGCCGAGTGAGGGACTGGATGACTGCTCGCGGGCTCAGTTTAGCACTGGAGAAAACCGAAGTGGTCATTTTGACAAAAACGAGAATCGCTAGAGTAAGGATGATCAGTATTGGAGATATACAAATCGAATCGAAACCAGCGGTGAAGTACCTGGGGCTACTAATCGACTCGAAGATGAGTTTCTCTGAGCAAATCAGGGCAACGGCTGAGAAGGCTGCTTCGGGAATATCGGCCCTGAGTCGACTTATGGCCAACGTAGGGGGACCCAGCCCATCAAGAAGACGCCTCTTGATGAGTGCTGTAGGGTCAGTGCTACTGTACGGAGCAGAGGTATGGGGCGACGCTCTCAGCAAGGAGGTATACCAAAAACGATTGGCACAGGTACAGAGAAGAGGAGCACTGAGAATTGCATCTTCGTATCCAACAGTCTCCGACTCGGCGGTGAGAGTGATTGCAGGCGTGATACCTGTCGCCCTCCTTGCTAGAGAGCGCCGCACTATTTACCTGCGCCGAAACGAGGATGCGAGGGAGATGGTTGTCCGCGAGGAGAAACAACGCTCGCTCAACGATTGGCAGCAGTCTTGGGGGAATCGCACGAAGGGAAGGTGGACTGCGTGCCTCATCCCGGATGTGAGACCGTGGCTTAATCGAAGGCATGGTGAGACTGACTTCTATCTGATCCAGCTTTTGAGTGGGCACGGGTGTTTTCAGTCTTACCTTGTTATGTGGTGGTGTTCCGCAGGAAAAATAAAAAAAATATAATATGCATTATCAAGAAAAAACAGGATGTATGTAGTAATAGCAACTAAGGAGTTGCTCTCGCAGCAAAAAAAAAAGGTATTCAGCAAAGGTTGCTGACTAAACAAAAACAGTTTCCCTATGGAACCACATAAAGTCACATGATGGTGACTGAAGAGGAGATCTTTTTGGTTCAACGGCTAGCTCACCGCGTATGGGAGTGGGTTGAGAGACAGAAAGATTTTTTTTTGTTTTTAAAGAACTCTATAATGTCGAACACGCGCACACACACACACTAAAATATTCACCAGTGCGTCATGGATACTGGTAACTTCCTGAAATTAAATTGAATTGAATCAAACAAAATGAAAACTGGGCTTAATCCAGCACATTGAACTTATTTAATTATTTCAATTTTTCTAGACTGTTTTGATTGTTAAATGAACATTTATTTTCGGAAGGTTTTATCAGTATGTTTCCTAGCATCTGCAAGCCATGTTGTCAAGTGGTTGAATGTTTCTCTTCGAGTTATATCATACACAAGCAGAGCTCCTGCTGCACCCCGATATTAGGAATGGGTAATTGACCTGAATGCCTCCTGGCCTGCTGTACCCCAAATTTCCAACTTTAGTTGTTTTCCATCAATTATTAGCATGCGAGCACCAAACTCTGATCGTTAAATCATGGACGGGTTGAAATCGCTTGTCCGTGAACTGTAACAAGAGACACGACTTCCTAACTCCTTTAGAGAAAAAGTAAATAAGCAAAATATTGATTACGGCAATACATATTGCTGATAAAGGAAGCGCAGCAAATTTTCCGTGGTACCATATGTTACTGAATTTCCTCATATGCGATTAGTCTATGTCGGAGGGCTTCGATGGC
Organism: Odontomyia ornata; assembly: GCA_963969285.1. Classification (NCBI taxonomy): domain Eukaryota; kingdom Metazoa; phylum Arthropoda; class Insecta; order Diptera; family Stratiomyidae; genus Odontomyia; species Odontomyia ornata. The sequence goes on along the minus strand of OZ017744.1, from coordinate 1,283,772 downwards.
TTTCCTCGAATACTGTTAACAGCGAACAGACATGTTAATGTTTGTGCATTTGCTGATACTTCGAAAATTACTCCAACAATAAGACGTCAGCGACACCCAGACAAATGACACTTACGAATACAGATCTTACAAAATGCGTAGTAAAGCCACTAAATTTAGAATATTGGAGTAACGAATAACTGTTTCAGGGAGCCAAACGAAAGTCCAAGGCTGTACATTGCAAATGCGTCAGAAAACCTACATTCCGCCTGAGGTAAAACCCGTGTCACCGATGATGAAGCACCTGAACAAACATGCACACGCCATTCTGAACAACTATCTCTCGAACAATTAATGCACAAATTTGATTACGATTTACACAATATCACAATCCTTGGAAATACTAAATATAAATTCCACAAAATCCTTTGTTGCACACACGAAAAGAGGCTATCTTTCTACGAACTTTCTGAATTGAGATTCACAGGGCTTTTTTTGTTCTACAAAGGGGATACGCCATAAAATTATACGTACGTTCACCACGACTCTTTCCGATCTGCTCTCAAACTGAACTGCCTCCTCCGCGTCATTTTCATCAACGCGTTTCCAAGTTATTTCAACTTCAGCCGCTTGATTACATCAGCCGCGTCATTTCATCAACGCGCGCTGGATTGCGTCTCCGCGTTGAGATGATGTGGGTTTTAGCATCGGATAAGCGAAGTTCAGCGTCGGGGTATTTAAAGGTTTGAAAATAAAGGGGCCATTAATTGTGCCAACGTAACACGTGGGGACGTCCCATACCCTGGAGAAGGGTCTCATTTCCCAAAGCCGGGCAATACCAACTACTAACCAATAAGCCAAGGTCTTACAAACGAACTACTATTTACACCTATCACTAACTGTACAGAACCTATAACCTTATGCTAAAACTAACTCTATATGTTCTATTTACACTATTAACAACAATAAAAAGAATGTGAGAGTGGGGAGAAAGGAAAATACAGAGTATGAAGACAGGGTGAAAAGGAAACAGAAACATGCCTGACCCACAATACAGCCAACTAGTTGGTAATATTTACAGCCGGATATCCTGGCCGTGATAGGTCCCCAAAGGCTTTCCATCAAGTGACTCGAGATCATAGGCCACCTGACCCACCTGTCTAACCACTCTGGCAGGTACAAATATGGGTGCGAATTTATCAGCTGCACTACTAAGGACATGATTCCGGACGTAAACCAATTGTCCTGGAGTAAAGGTACGGACTCTTGCTCGTAAATTGTATCGCTGCTGGCCTTTAGCATAGGCTGCAGCTAGCTTTTCCTGGACACGCTCGCAAATACGTCGCAGGCGCTCGTGCGGGGTGCTGAGCGCAACCTCGCCATCTTCAAACGCGGAAAGGCGTCGGAGGAGCTCATAATCCGAGCCGTGGCTCATGGACTGAAATCTGAACATTAAATTGTGTGGGGAACAACCCGTGGACTCGTGAACAGTACTTCAAAACGCTGCGCCCGCCTCGCACAGGTATTTATCCCACGTGCAGTGGTCTTCACCTATGTAAGCGCGGATGGCAGCTAGGATCGATTGGTTCACACGTTTGGAGGCATTCGATTAGGGTGAATATTTGGGGGTTAAGATATGAGAGACACCATGTTCTTGCAGAAACTGAGTGAACTGTTTCGAAGTGAACTGTGCACCGTTATCAGAGTGTATTAGTTCTGGTACTCCGAAAGCACAAAAGAGATCTAGCAAATATTTAAGGACTGCCTCAGTGGTTGCTTTTGCTAGGGGCTTGAGCCACACAAATTTCGTGTAGTGGTCGAGCACTACAAATAAGTAAGTATTTCCACTTTTGGAGCGTGGATAAGGTCCTAGAAAATCAATGAATAAGCGCTGTACAGGTCATTCAGACAAGCGCTCATGGCCCATGGGAAGTCTTAAAACCTGGTTACAGGGTTTAACCTGTTTGCATGCACTGCAACGTGAAATGTAAGAAGCGACGTCCTTACGAAGAGTTGGCCAGTAATAATATCGTTGCAGTAGTTTGGTGGTTTTACGTACACCACAATGAGACGATGCCGGCCTATCGTGAGCTTCGGATATCAGCCCAGCTTGCTGGCTCACGGGAACCCATAATTTGGTACGAGGAATGTCCAAATCGGTATCGGATATTCGTCCTACATTAATGTAGATCCGGCCATCTCGGACCCATACATTTGGAAACCGTTCAGGTTCTTTAGCGATGATTAACATCTGCTCTACATAGTCGGGGTGGCTGAAGGCTGAGTCCGGTAATATAGACTCGAGGCGTATGTGTTCGGGAAGGACGGGAAGGTAAACACTTGAAAGCTCATTAATGCTCTCATAAGCACGGGAAAGGGCATCGGGGACGATGTTAGCTGAGCCCTTGACATGTTCGATATTGAAGTTGAAACCTTGCAACTTCAGACTCCAGCGAGCTAATCTACCGGAAAGGACTTGCTGGCTCATAAGTCACTTCAGACTAGCGTGATCCGTGATGATGGTAAAGGGCAGACCTTCAATATAAGCACGGAATTTCTTCACGCTCTGTACGGCGGCGAGACACTCCAACTCCGTGATAGTATAATTTCGCTGCTCCGACGTCAGTTTGGCTGACATGAAGGCAATAGGATGCTCTTCCTCCTTTTCGTTCTTTTGAAAGAGAACGCTACCAATGCCAGTGGTGCTAGCATCACGCTGGATGAAGAAGGGTTTAGTGAAATCAGGGTTGAATAATACAGGGGCTATAATAAGGGCTTGTTTAAAATGGTCGAAAGCGTTCTGAGCAGTGTCAGTCCATCGGAAGGACGATTTGCCTTTCAGCAAATCAGTCACGGGAGCGGTAATTGCGGCAAAACGATGAATAAATCGGCGGTACCATCCAGCCATTCCCATGAAACGACGAATGTCCTTTGCAGATCTGGGAATCGGGAAATCCATGATTGTGGAGACTTTGGAGGGATCAGTCTTTAGGATACCATCACTAACGATGTATCCCAGGTACCTAATCTCACGCTAGATAAACCTGCTCTTCTCCACGTTTATCGTGAGCCCAGCTGACTTCAGTAGCTTAGCTACTGTAGCCAAAAGTTGCAAATGTTCTTCGAATGAAGAGCTGGTTACGAGCAAATCGTCCAGGTAGACGAAGATTTTGTCTTGAAGCTCATGCGGGATGACTTTGTGCATTAGACGACACATAGTCTGGGGTGCGTTGCACAACCCGAAAGGCATGACCTTAAATTTATACAAAGGACGACCCGGCACCGTGAAGGCTGTCTTCTCTTGAGATTCGGGATCTAGGGGTATCTGCCAAAAGGCGTCCTTTAAATCAAGACTGGTAATAAACTTGGTGGATCTTAGGCGTGAGAGTAGCCCGTCTATCAAGGGCAACGGATATGCGTCCTTGACGGTCACTTCGTTCACGCGCCTGGCATCAAGGCACAACCGGACTTTCCCAGGTTTGCGAACTAATGTTACAGGGGAACTCCAAGAACTGTGACTCTCGCCGATCACATCAAGGGCGAGCATACGGTCCAGTTCCTTCTTCATCAGAAACAGCATAATGCCGTTGTTTGACTGGCTTAGCAGTCCCGGTGTCAATGTGGTGTGTAACCAGTGACGTTCTTCCAAAACCAAGTTTATTGAACGAAGGGAAAAGAGCAATTACTTTCTGTAATTGCTGCTGTTGATTTGAAGTCAGCTGGTGAAGATCAGTCTCACTGACTGAAATTGAAGAGGGGTCTTCGTGGAGCATACTGACATGTTTCAGCGACACTGGAGCGATCTGGAAAGCATTCCAAAAATCAATGCCTAAATATAGCTTGCCGGCCAGGGACAGAACTACCAGGAACCGTAAAGGCTTAGTCTCCTTCTCATACGTGACAGGGACATTCACGTATCCTACCGCGGCTACGCGTTGACCAGACGCCGTCTGGATATTGGTCTTGATATTATGAAGACGGAGATCTAGGTCTCTTATCAAAGCAAGGGAGCCATGTCCCAAAACACTGACGCTGGCTCCACTGTCCATCAAACCAGTGAGCATACGGTTTTTGACGATAATGTTGCAGTGAGGACGAGGATCGCTCGCCGGTAAGCACGTTTCAGGGGAGAGTTGGTTTAACATGAAACAGACACACAAAATCTGCTAGGCAGGCGTGCTTGGTACGGGTCACATGGGAATTCGTACTGTTGAGGGGATCGGGAATCAGAAATTAGTGATTGTGTCGCAGTTCGGGATCCACATTGGTGGCTGCGTCTACTGTTGTGGAGCGATTCTGCGGTTTGCGTTGTTGAGGTGGGACTCGAGAATTGGGAGCGCGACGATCCCTCACAACTGGGGCGCTCCTGTTGTAGTTTCCCACTTCCCTACATTTAGGGCATTTCGTCTTGCGAACGCCGGGGTTACCACAACCAAAACAGAAGACACCTTTGACGGGGGCCCGACATTGGGCGAGCGAGTGCCCGATATCACTGCAATTCCAGCACAAGCGATATTCTGGACTATGGACGGGGTCGGTTGACTGGATAGTTTCCACATGTCTATCAGACGAGAAACGGGCATGGCCAGGGTAAGGGTCTTTTATCTCGTGCACGGTACGGCTAGGGATGTGGTGCCGTTCAGGCTTGCTGAGGTTCCAGACAGTCTCCACTGAGGTGCAACAATTCACCAACTCACGTATAGACTCGAAGTGCCGACCGGCTAAATGATCGCGCAGACGTTTAGTCATGTTGCGGAACAACAGGTGCTGCATGTCCAAATCCGACATGCTCTGTCTGAGTTGGAGCGACATAGTCTCCAGAGCATCAAAGAAGTCGACGAAAGGTTCGTTCAAGCCTTGCATGCGAGCGTCCATCTGGCGTCGAACATCAATGTCAACACCAACAGGCGCGAAACGGTGCCTGAACGCCTGGGTTAGGGATTCCCAGTTAATTGCATGCGCACTCATGGCATGGTACTTCCAGTACCAACTAAGAGCAGGACTCCTCAAGAACAAATGAAAACTCTGGGCGATTAGATCCAAGGGAACACCCTGAGTGTCCGCCATAGCTTGAATTCTGTATAAGAAGTCATCCACTCGGAGACTGGATTTACCTCCATCGAAAATAATACCCCATTTGGAAATAGGTATAGAAAGATGAGACTGAAGAGTAGTGCGTTGTGGATATCGTGCGGAATTCGATGCTTGAGGCTCAGACGTAGTTTGAGCGGTAATTTAAGGTGGATTTGAATTTGACTGTGGATCCATTCTGCCCATTTGCCTCGGGGGACTGACGACACTCGATTTGAGTGCCTGCGTCAATCTTCGGATATCAGCAGCAAGCTCTATCAACTGGACATCATTTCTATTGTCTTCAGTATAAGGACCAACCGGAGACGGTGTATTCCACAATTCAGCTATGTCGATATACGATTTGATTCCTTCGGATTTGACTGGTAGTTGAGTTAGGTTAATATTTCCTCCTTTGTCGATAGAAAATTAATTGGTATCATTAAATAGATCGGCTGAGACATTAGAGTCCATCTGTCCACTGGACGCTACGCCCGAATCAAGGAAAGTCTTGTCTCTACTTAGGCGAGTATTGAAGGGGACACCCTGTGGTGTAGAATGCCTCGAAGGCACAAATTCCTGACTAAAAGGAGAAGTCATTATCGATCCCTAGTTATTGGAACGATGCAATTGACAATATTGGCTTGGCTCGAGTCGTAGGAAGATGTACAAATTTACATCGAAATATATCTCCCCAAGACTCGCTTAATCATATGATTTTACAAAAAAATCTTTCTTTTTTCTCCTTATTTCTAGAATTTTCTTAATATTACTAAATTTTCGTTTTCGTTTATTAACTTTGTATATTTTCTTTTTCTCTTTACTCTACCTTACTTTACTTCACGACAATTGATTTTTCATTAGAAGGAGTGTGTGCGCGCGTGGACATCAGGAAAGGAGACTGCGTACTGAAAATAAGAGAGGTCGATAGAAAAATTGTTGAGCTAAATATGTATACTAGAAGTCCTGAGGTCTATCCGATTGCTTGGCTACGATTTCAAAACGCAATTGCGTCACAACTTTTCGTTGGCCAGCGGCAAGAGGTCCTCTGGGGATATAGATGAAGAAGGATAGAATGCAAAAAGTGCAGAAGTGGATTCCACGAAACAATTGCTTCAGCTTGATATATATTCAAAACGTACAAACGTCGATAGTTCTAGACCAGCGTCCGCTCAAGGATCGGGAATGTGGTTGTGCGCAGTATCAGTCGGATCAACGTCATGTGCCATAATCAAACCTACAAGGCGAACACACTGACACGATGCCGATCCTTCGCACTCCACCTCGAAACCAACAAAAAGGTCGAAAATCTGGAGTGGCTGCTGAAACTACATACGGGAATTGAAAGAGAGAAAGAGAAGAGAGATAGCGAGAAAACAAACGGTTGTTGGTGGGGCGCCAGCTGCGAGAGCAAGCCCTCAGGCGAACGGTGCTGGTCCAAAAAGGTGACACAGGCGATGAGTCAGTCTGTGAGAAGAGGAGCAAAATGAATAATGATGGTCTCAAAGAAGCCAATAACCGAAATCCTCCTCTGCCAGACCAAGCAACACCGAGGCCTGAATAATCATCAGTGATGATAGGCACAAAATGAGATGATGAAGGTTAAATTGCCAAACAAGAAAGCCTTAGTACCAATAGGGCGCCATGTTATGTGGTGGTGTTCCGCAGGAAAAATAATTTATTTTATTTTTCCTGCGGAACAATGCATTATCAAGAAAAAAACAGGATGTATGTAGTAATAGCAACTAAGGAGTTGCTCTCGCAGCAAAAAAAAAAGGTATTCAGCAAAGGTTGCTGACTAAACAAAAACAGTTTCCCTATGGAACCACATAAAGTCACATGATGGTGACTGAAGAGGAGATCTTTTTGGTTCCACGGCTAGGTCACCGCGTATGGGAGTGGGTTGAGAGGCAGAAAGATTTTTTTTTGTTTTTAAAGAACTCTATAATGTCGAACATGTGCACATACACACACTAAAATATTCACCAGTAGGTCATGAATTCTGGTAACTTCCTGAAATTAAATTGAATTGAATCAAACAAAATGAAAACTGGGCTTAATCCAGCACATTGAACTTATTTAATTATTTCAATTTTTCTAGGCTGTTTTGATTGTAAAATGAACATTTATTTTCGGAAGGTTTTATCAGTGCTCTAACAATATTCAAGTGAGTCTTAAAGTATTTTCAAATTGAGATAATTACATACAAACTAAAACGGCACTATATTTTTAAACAGATTCCACCTATTATCTGCTCATCGACAGATTCACTCATCAGCCTCTTTATCGAAAAATGTATGCTTTGTCAAACGCATTAAACTTAATTTTAAAATGTAGCTTAAAACTGGAATCCGAATTACAGTGAATTCAAGTAAGTATACCACTAACTAGAATAAATGATTTAATCAACACATTAAGTAATTTAGAATCATTTTTATACAATGAATTCCCGCGATTTTTGGTCTCAAAAGGTTTAATATTGGGTTTCATCTTAAAAACGATTTTTTTTTTTCTTATCTATAAAAAGTCTCTACATGAACATAAATCATTTGTTATAAATACTGCTCACCTATGCCAGATTGTGTTTTCACTTTTGTTTCAGATTTCAAGCATTATGACCATATTCGAATTTGAAATGTTTCCTAGCATCATGCACCATGTTGTCAAGTGGTTGAATGTTTCTCTACGAGTTATATCATACACAAGCAGAGCTCCTGCTGCACCCCGATATTAGGAATGGGTAATTGACCTGAATGCCTCCTGGCCTGCTGTACCCCAAATTTCCAACTTTAGTTGTTTTCCATCAATTATTAGCATGCGAGCACCAAACTCTGATCGTTAAATCATGGACAGGTTGAAATCGCTTGTCCGTGAACTGTAACAAGAGACACGACTTCCTAACTCCTTTAGAGAAAAAGTAAATAAGCAAAATATTGATTACGGCAATACATATTGCTGATAAAGGAAGCGCAGCAAATTTTCCGTGGTACCATATGTTACTGAATTTCCTCATATGCGATTAGTCTATGTCGGAGGGCTTCGATGGCTTTCCTCGAATACTGTTAACAGCGAACAGACATGTTAATGTTTGTGCATTTGCTGATACTTCGAAAATTACTCCAACAATAAGACGTCAGCGACACCCAGACAAATGACACTTACGAATACAGATCTTACAAAATGCGTAGTAAAGCCACTAAATTTAGAATATTGGAGTAACGAATAACTGTTTCAGGGAGCCAAACGAAAGTCCAAGGCTGTACATTGCAAATGCGTCAGAAAACCTACATTCCGCCTGAGGTAAAACCCGTGTCACCGATGATGAAGCACCTGAACAAACATGCACACGCCATTCTGAGCAACTATCTCTCGAACAATTAATACACAAATTTGATTACGATTTACACAATATCACAATCCTTGGAAATACTAAATATAAATTCCACAAAATCCTTTGTTGCACACACGAAAAGAGGCTATCTTTCTACGAACTTTCTTAATTGAGATTCACAGGGCTTTTTTTGTTCTACAAAGGGGATACGCCATAAAATTATACGTCCGTTCACCACGACTCTTTCCGATCCGCTCTCAAACTTAACTGCCTCCTCCGCGTCATTTTCATCAACGCGTCTCCAAGTTATTTCAACTTCAGCCGCTTGATTACATCAGCCACGTCATTTCATCAACGCGTGCTGGATTGCGTCTCCGCGTTGAGATGATGTGGGTTTTTGCATCGGATAAGCAAAGTTCAGCGTCGGAGTATTTAAAGGTTTGAAAATAAAGGGGCCATTAATTGTGCCAACGTAACAACCTGCACAAGATCGGTAAGTCACGGTCTCCCGATTGTCGGTTTTGCCCAGGAGAGGAGGACAATGCCTGTCACACATTTTTTGCGTGTACCAAATGGGCCAGGCTGCGAAGGGAACTCTACAGGGAGACGGGAGAGCTCACCCCCGGATAATATAGTTGCGGTGATGCTCGAATCGGTTGACAAATGGAACCAGGTGGCACATTATGCTTGGGCAGTCCTAAAATATAAAAGGGACTCACAGCAGCCGGAGGTGCTGGGGCTGGGGGATCACTCTTCTGGCATTTCCACTTCCCCTCTCCCCTCCCGCTAGGAAAGGGACTCCCCAGCTTGAAGGCGCCCCACGGCGTAACAAAACGAGACCTGGCCCGAAGTAATGTGTCAAACGGTTCCAGGCTAGGTTCTCAGATTGACAGGGGAGGTGTTTAGTGGGTAGTCCAAGGGTATCCTCCATGGGAGTCCCACACTGCCAGACTCGGCGGGCATAAATGCCTTCACCTCCCTAACAAAAAAAAAAAAGGTTACCGGTGAGGACCAGGCACTTTGGGACTCTCTATGACCCCCAACTCGAGCATCCTATCCAGCTCCGCATAATACACCGATTTCTCCATGGCCGGTGAGATGGCATAGTGTCTCTGCTTAATCGGCTTACTGTCGCCAACGTCGATGGCGTGTGAGACTAGGGTGGTGCGGCCAAGGCCTTGGGTAGCGTAAGATGGAAAAGCAGTGATGGATGCTTCCAGGCGTTGCCGTTGGTTAGGCGTCAGCTCATGCCTATCGGGAACAGAAGTGAATTCGTTGACATATCTGGTATTTAAAGACAAATCTGTGAATAAATTGGAGGCCAGTCCAAAGCGAAGGACGAAGTCGACGCCAAGGTACACATTCTGAGTCAAAGACGGGATAATGTAGAAAGTAATATCCTTCGTCTGACCCCTGAACGTCACGGGTGTGGTTAGTTTACCTCGTATAGGGTGTTTGGTGCCATCAGCTGTACTGATTTCAGTGCGCCAGGGTTTAATCAAGGTCGGATAGTCTTGGAGCACCTTCGAGCCAATGCTCGAGGCAAGACAACTGATACTGGCACCCGTGTCGATCAATGCAAACACGGTTTCGCCCAACACTTTAATTGGATGATAAGGTCTGATCTCATTCTCAGCAACCTCCGAGATGTTACAAGAGTTTAGGGTTTGACGGCAGGTGCACACTATCTTGCGGAAACTCCGCCAACGACGGGTTGACCATTTTGTCGTGCGCGGGCGGGAAGTGATTACTTCGGAAGCAAATATTCGCTCTCGAGCCACCCGATATTCCTGCAGTCGAACATGATAAGGTCTTAGAGTGCGTATTTGAGGCTGCCGGGGTTCTTCTGGCAGTGACTGCGATGGTCGCTTTAATATTGTCGTTGGCGAGGTCTCCGGAAGAGAGTGTACATCCGCAGTCATAGTGGTCATGGCTGGTGGGTTAACGTCAGGTTTGTTGGGGTGAGCAGCTGGCTGAGGAGCTACTGCGGGGGCTTCGAGTACCACTGAGTTGGTACGGTACTCGCTCAACCGTTTTTTGGAGTGGCACCATCTGGGTAGTCCGGAACATAGGTGTTCGACTCCGTGTGTTCTTCCAGATCTGTGTTGTTGCAATTTGGTGCCATTTCTGCGATTTCACGTCGCGGACCCGTCCTCGCATGCATGTAAGGCCGTTCTTGGAGGTCTTCTTCAACCCTCTCCAATCGACTCTCGAACCTCAGTAGTGCTTCCATGTTCTGCGGGTCCGAGTTGACGATATGGCGACGAAGTTCCGGCCTTAGATTCCGTTTTAACACCCGCAGCAGTTGAGTGGAAGACATCGGCTCTGACAACTGGTCATTCAGCCGAAGGATATCGGCTCGATATTGATGAAAGGGCTCATCCGGACGTTGCCATCTGGCATGGATCTTGTCCTGGACCAATTCGTCCATATCTATCGTAGGGTACTCCATGCGGAATACCTCCTTCAACCCGGACCAGCGTATTGATGGTGGGGCCGAATGTATTCGCCAATATGACTCAAGTGCTGCTCCCCTAAGCAGCATTGGTAAACATCCTGCCAGCACTGTGTAATCGCCGGCCAACATCTCTCCGACTAAGGACTCCACCCGACCAATGAAAACTTTCAAGTTCAGGCCGTTTGGCTCCCCGCTAAAATGAAGATTCCAACCCTGGACAATGCTGGGGATATGCTTCGGCTTCAGCATATAGGGTTGCTCCTGCGGAGCCATTGGACCTAGAGTCATTGGTGGTATTTGGTTGAGTCGTGGTGGAAGATCCCAGGAGTTCCAAGGATGATATCGAGATGGTGGATCCGGATCCTCAGACGGATAGTAATCAGTTCTCCGAATCTTGGTTGGCTGGTTTATGGTTGGTTCCTGAGGACGTCGTGCCGATCTGTGTCGTTGTAGGGCTGTCTCGGTTTCTTTGCAGCGACGTATGAAGGTGTATATCCGTTCCACTTCTGTGTAACAATCACCACAGATTTGATCTGGTGGGCCATCTTCAAGAGTGATATTAATCTTGATGTACTCCTTCAGAACGTCAAAAACAGCAATCCTCCTCACTTCGTCGACCAAACTATCCAGCCAGCCAGCGGATACATTTCATCGCCAATCCACAGGCAAAGTCGACATGTGCTTGAAATGTCCATTACGCTATCCTAAAAATGTTGACGCTAATAAATAGAATAATAAAAATGTGTTCACGAGATGTTAAAAATGATGCTTTAAATAAATTGACTATTAAAAAGGACGAAATAATCACAAGTGGCCGAAAGTGGCGAACTATAAGAACTCCCAAAAAAAAAAAAAACCAAAAGGTATGAAAAAAGGTTTTATTGGTTATAAAAATTTACGTTATCCAAAAAAAGTTTTTACGCTATAAAAAAAAAAAATAATCGGTCTTTCCACTCTGTCCCTCTTCCCAAGTATGGACACCAATGGCACATTCCTTCTATAGCGTTTCAGAGACAACTCTCTTGCGGCACCATGAGAATCAGGGTTCAGAAGTGCTCCCTCATCCGCAAGTTTTTTACAAGTTACAACTTGTCAGCCCAGGTTTGAATTCTGATCCACAAGCAGCGCGTGTCTCGTCATGGATAATCATGGATTAGCTAATCAGCCAATCACATGAAATCAAGATCCATGTAATCTAAGACACTCAGGCACCGCTGGTTTGGGGAGCGGATCAGAATCCTCCGCAAAATGGATGTTGACATAATAACTTCCGAACACAAACAGGGACTCTAATATCATTTGGCCTTACTAGTCATACAATGGTGGTAAACCACCAAAGTATAATTCAAAAGCAGGACCAAACGATATTGATGTCCAAAGACAACACACTTCCGGAAGTTATTAAAGTTGCTGGGGCACGATTAGTGCAAAAACCCTCGGGAGTTACCTACTCGCCAATAATATTGACACCTTGTGGGGACACCTAGAAAGGATGGACTGTCTCGTGCTCACGACTGATGATACAGCCGGGCATTTCGGGGCCCCACGTTGGGCGCCATTTGTAGTGCATATAAAGTTTCAAAAGTCCGTGAAGGACTGCAGCGATGTTCTGCTGCCTCGGCAGAGAATGCCCTCGTCGTATATTTATATATATATGTATATATATATATATATATATATATATATATATATATATATATATATATATATATATATATATATATATATATATATATATATATATATATATATATAGATATATATATATATATATATATATATATATATATATATATATATATATATATATATATACTATAATCGCAATACTATAAAATTTTTCCTATCCATAACTCCAGTCCGTAAAACTTATATATGTACCTGCTCTACCTTCAGTTGCCTAAATCTAAATTATCTTGAAAATTTAATTTAATGATGGCATTGAAAGATTATCCAGCGTATATTCAATGCAAAGCGATAAAAAAAAAATTATCTACATAGTTGCAGTCATATATTTTGAAAAATAGGCGAGCAAACTATGCAAGTTTAACGGATATAAATGCTAATCATGTTATGGAATTCAACCTTCTTATTGGTTATGGAATATATTTATGGTAGTAGACACAAATCAAATCCATCTTAGATATTGACTAAATGTGTTTCAATTGTAACGCCAAGCCATCAATACAGTTGGGAGATTATTTTTCGCTAAACAGACTAGTTCGCACTGTTGCATCTGCGTGATTGATCCGGATCGACATATACTGCGTCAATTTTTCAAGCGCACTATTCGACAGTTCTACGTTAATTATGTTGTATTTAGTTAAAAGGTCCTGTAAAAATTTCAATCGGTAGGGATTCTTTTTAGCATAGAAGTAAAATAACTCGCGAATATCTCTTTTTTTGAAGAATCTTGAAAATATAACATTAAATTATATTTTCTTAGATATAAATATTTGCACGGCTATTTTGTTGCTATTTTTATATCTAACTTTAGGTACAATATCATTTCACTAAGAGTGAATCATAAAAAAAAAATGAGTATAGTCGCCTTGCCAGAAACTTCGTGTTTTTTTCGTTATCAGTTATTTCAATCGGACATGTAATTTCAACAGACGGTGACCATTAATATTGGATATTAACTACATTAGGCAATTATATTTTCATTTAATTTATGGAAGATGCCTCATTATACCCGCAACTAAGTAATAATTTCATTCAAATTTTGAAGTCAATTCTCACTTTGCTGTCATTCTATCGTTACCTTCTTCCACACGGTATTAACACCACCACACGCGATTTGTGACTTTCCATCTCTTTGCATAGCTATCATCTACCCTAACTTTTGGAAACAGCTTCCAAAACTAGATTTGATTTGTTGTACGAAATCGATGGCGAGATTGTATGCAAACCATATCTTGCTCCAGAGCTTATTCCGTTAAATTAACGACGTGCGCACTGCCGATATTTCATCGTAAAACTTACTTGCTAACCTCCTAATCCTTCTATATATTTAACCATAACTATGTCACCTTCCTCGACAAGGCATTCTCCTCTCCAAGGTTGTCGTAGGGCTCCTTGTTCCGTTCAACGTCTTTTAGTAATGCCAGCCATATTTCTGAAATAAATACCCTTAGGATGTATAGCCAAATTGAAGCAAGGATTTCTTTCACCAAGACGAGAAATATGACACAAGTAATAATTCGGTTTAAAATTTGCAGTTTAACCAATTTAGAAATAAATGCCCGATGACATTTAACAATCCTCACGGCAGTGCGGTCGTTTCGCCCGAGCTTTTCTGCTCTTTCTTTTCACCGCCACTTTCATCTTCCTCCCAGCTGTTAAAACGTGGTTCAGTGACAGTGAGTGGTTGAAGGGTCGTCTCGAAACCGTTGACGTCAATAACAACCTGCGGATCGTTGTCAGTGGCGTAGGGCTGGTTCATTACATACAGGTGAGTATCCTCTTTTGTTTTTTGAATTTGCTGTAGCTGTGTGTTAACATTTTTTTTGGTAGAATTAAAACATTAATGCGTTTATTCCAGGTGGCTTCACCTGCAGATATGGGGTGATTCGAGATGTCAACATGGATTTTGACCAGAAGAAGTTAATAGGAGTTGCTAGACTCTGTAACAAGATGGGGCTTCTTCTCGAAAACATCAAATTAATCCACGCCACAAGACTAAACAGGAGAGATCCTGAAAAATGTCCTGCAAGGATACAAAATGTTAACTTTGCAATTATAAAGATCATATAGCTATAGACTATTCATGCCCGAAATGGGTGAAGTATAAGCATTAGGAAGAAGTTAACAACACGATAAAATCGGAGTGGACATATATATGTCCACGTTGTCGCAACCACCCTTGCGATCACCAGCCTGACTACGTACCTTTTTGCACTTACCCCTTGAACCGCGATCCCAAACTATGTTAGGGGAATCCAGTGCGTTGTCACAAGAAAGTAAACAAACGTTTATGGGTCCAGAAATATGATTTACATGCAGAAAGCACTTCAAAAAATTATAAAATAGTATTGAATATGAATAAAACTTTATAGCTATTTCGGAAAAAAACGTTTTCATTTGATTAACTCATCGTTTTCCAGCAATAACGCACATTACACTTTTTATTGAGTTACTCGCTCCGATTTACAATGCTACCGCTTAAAATGTTGATATCCATAGGCTAGGTGTAATCTTACTTTTTCGACAGTCAACGTGTTGCTCCGGGCATGCTTTTGAACCGAAAAAACGAAAAATTCGAATATTTCCTCACGCGCTAGTAAAATTTTGCAGCCATTTTTGGTCGTCAAATTGACAATCGGCCTCGCAAAAGTAGAAATTGGAAATTATTGGAAATGAAATCACAATCAGCCTCAGGAATGAAGTCATATACTTTCCTATGGAGTTTAAATTCGCGTAGTCTCTCTATTTGTTCTGTTCCTCAAGAGAATATCCATAGATTACTCTTTGAGAATGAAACACAGGAGTGGAACATCAACCAACATCTCTGTTATAATTTCCTATGTGCCACGAGGGTTCACATTTGGATTTAATTTTCATAAGGCGCAGTAAAATAGAAGACATGAAAATATTTATGTGGAGAAGAGTGTGATCCAATGACTGAGAATTGAGTAAGAATTCCTTCAGAATCTAGTAAATATTTATTTATTTTATGTACTAACTTATGGCTCCCTCTTCCTTTAACCGAGCTTGGGACCAGCTTCGGCGGAATTAAGGTGCAATATTGAGGGAAATTGCTATTTGAATTTTTTAATGAATGAAGTAAAATTAACATGGTTGGTTTTAGTGTGCGCTTTGAAATGGCAGTCACTGTATACCTCTTAAATGAACAAGTTTATTAAAATATCTCCTAATAGATAGTTTTTCAGATTAATTTTCTGGGATGAAGTAGTATTTTGTATGTACATATTTTTCAGCAATGAGTTTAATCAATGACTTGTAGTGCTGGGTTTAATTCATATGTCCAGTATATGCATGCAAGAGCTCCCTTTCAATGCATGATACTTGATCATATTGCAATGTACTGTTCAAAGCTTATTTAGTCAATATCGTTTCATCTGTACATTTCTGAAGTCTCCAAATGTTGTTTCCGCAGTTTTACAAATTACAATTATGCTTTCAGAGGGTGTTTTCAATAATCCTCTTGTTTTGGAGCGAGTTAGTGATTCTTCTGAATATTTTCCTTGTATTGCTGATTTTTCTGAATATTTTCCTTGTATTGCTGATATACACGGTTGACAGTTCAGAGCCTTGCAGATTTTGAAGACAATAAATTCGGCAATATACATGAAAACGTGGTTCACATGTTCAGACAATTCCGTTGGGTCAGCCGCGTAATTGTGCTTATTAAGAAACTGTTTATCAAATTCACATTCCATTGTTGAGCATTGCTGGTTGGTCAATAGTATCATTAATTTCGTGTAGTGAACAAGGATTTGTGCATTAGAAACGAATATTTCTTTAAGAGGTAAGCAATCCTCCATTAAAGCTTTTTGTAGCTGGCTGTGAATTGTGTTCCCATTGGAGTATAATTGTAGCCCAGACTTGATTTTATTGATGAGAAGAAAAGTTCTTTATGATCTTGGATTAATTTATAAAGTAGTACAAATTGCAGTTTGTTATTGGCAATGTATGTGTATCATATATAACTCTCAAATTTCGCAAAGCAGTAATCAGTCGTAGAAATCCAACGTTTTGCTTAGATTGAATAATGATGCAATCGGAAGAAGTTTGAAGTCCACTGATGTAGGCTATAGCATTATTTGAAACTTGTAGAACCACGTCAGAATTATTGATGCAAAGTGATTTTTCCAGGTACTCGTATTCAGATATCTTTCTGCTTTTGAGCACGTTGAAGATATCATTAAATATTCCTTGCGATAAATTCTTCATATTTTAATGTATTTCGACAAAACTCAATTGCATCCGCAACTGATTTGCTAAGAGTTTGAACCGATAGCCGTACCTTCATTTTTTGTATCTCAGAGTATACGTGGGTCTTTTGCAGTTTGTTTGCTAAATACAAGCCTTCTTTCCCTTGGCTCTCCAGGAGTTTCACTATATATTCCCACTTTATTAATTGACCAGCGCCATCTACGAAAATCTTTGTCAGCTAGTGCATTATAGATGAGTTTCAAAATATGACAAGTGTCTGGATGAAAAACAATTTTTATTTCATAATTATGTACCTTGATTAATCCTTGAGAATTCAGGTCACGCACATCAGACCCTAACAGTTTTGACATGGTAAAATTTGCCGATGCGCCATCAAATGTGATTTCGATTAAATGCATACCCATGTCAATGATATTTTTAATACATAAAGTAACTATATTTGAGTTTTGCTTGGGGTTCACATTGACAATTAGGAAGGAGCCAATCGGAATTTTCCAAGGCCGGTTTATAAAAGCTGCCATGAAAACAATAATTTGTGTTGCAATAGTATTACTCCTGCCGTGTTTACCAAAATCAACATATCCGTGTGCACGTTCTCCATCCCAGTCGATATGTTGCCTTATGCAAATCTCATCGAAAACCATTTTCACAAACAGTTTTTCGCTGTTTATGTCTGACTCAACTATTTTCTTAACAGCTGTGAATGATTCTTTCATAAATCCTGGCTTGCAATTAACTTTTTCATACCACTTGTGCAACGTTCTTGAGTGTGGCAGTCAGTCATCAAATGCAACACGAACACACTCACGTTTTGGGTGAAAGAAAGTTTATTGATATTTTTTCGGCTCTTAAAAATCTGTCGTTCGATAATTTGCCTGTTGGGACCGACAATATTTTTTTAAGTTTTCACTCAACCACTCAAATATTTAATTTGTCCTTGAGGGATGCAAGTGATTGTTTCAAGCCGCTTATTTTCGACGTTTTTCGGTTTTTGTCCTGTCTGGATCTATGCAAAATTTTGCTTTTAATTTCTCAGATAGTTCATTTTCTGTTAATTTTCCCATTAAAATTAAAAATTTACATATTTCAACCAAATTGTATATGCTTGCAACAAACTCCCACATTTACCGTCTTAACACATGGAACGAGGAGAAGATGAATTCTAAAGACTATCCAGTTGACAAAACAGAATCGAATTGAAAATTATTTCAAAAATGCTTTTTATATGTTATTATGTAGTTTTTATTTTAACTTACTTCCTATTAACGAATTTCATAATAAAAGAAAAATAGCATTCAAAAAATGCATGCCTATATAGAAAAGTCATACTCACCACGTCAGCATGTTGTTTTTCACCTTCTAACGGGAGAGGATTCGTATTCAGCATCTGCAATCAATTATCAATGTAAGATTTTTTTATGTTTAAACAAAACTTGCTGTACTTACATCAATATCCATTGACTTTTTTCAAAACGACCCTGCCCAATATACCTACCAATTCCTGATATTTGCGGAGCCTTTTAAAAGTAAATAATGAACACTATGTTAGCTTTTGCTGAATATTTTACCCCATCAAAAAGGGGCACATGGAGTAAAGCTGCCTGCAAAATAATGAAACAAATTTGACTTTGTACTCAAATCCACAAAAAGATCACACTTTCCCCCAAACCGATCGTAAACTTCATCTGAAACCTAAAAACGTGCTTATATCATTTGAAATCACATGTAAATTTATGATCAGGGCCCAGTATAATTCATTCAAAGAGAAGTGTTAGATTTTTAGTGCTAATAGGTGGTTCGACAAATTGAACAGTAATAGACGACATATTTCCAACCAATATTATGCTTGAATTTGTTCCCCTGTATAAATTAAATCAAAATCACATTGAGCTATTTTTCATCTATTTGCTGCAAGAATAACTCAGCTGTAAGGCAATTTACTGCCAGCTACAAGAAACTTTTATTTTGGTGCCACCTTCACGAGGAGGGAATCCAAAGCTGTCAACGATTATACATTTCACTCAATAAAGGCAGTATAAAATCCGTGGCACTAAAAATTACGCCTTAGTTCCACCAAAAATTATCCCAAGCTCGGTTATGAAAGTAAGCGGCAGGCTAAAAATCAAAGACATATAGAGTAATGGACGCAAAATGAGCTTATTTTCATCCATACGTGACTGAAGTACTATTAATACATGCATGCTTTCCCCTCGCATGCGAATTGAAATCCCCCTGCCTTTCATGCCGCTAGAGATTCCACACATTCAAGTGGCTCTCTAGTTGCTCTCATGAAAATCCCACTCCTCTTATAACTTAACCCCCGAATTGTCAACAAAATATCAACTATATGATTGAGAACATATGATCCGTGAAAATTCAACAATGATGGGAAACGTCTAATCAAGATGAATTTGAAATTGTACACATAACAAGTTTTTTAAGATAAACCGTGTTGAATGTAGTGCAAGAGCGTTGCAAAAGTGTTAATTAATTGAATTGGAAATAGTTAATTAATTAAATTGAGATTACGGGATTTCAGTGCTATAAAAATTGACTGGTTTAAGTGTAGAAACATTGTGGAATAGAAATAAATTTTAAAGAAAAGCAAAGTAAATGTTATGTGAATGTGAAATATTCCTAATTGAAACTTCGAAAGTAATTTGCGATTTAAGTTCGCCATTTTCTGAGACCTAACAATTCGTGAATGTGAAATTCTTTTGTAGTGGGCCCTTGTGCTGGGGGAATGAACCCGCCCCACGACATCACAACGCTATCCTGCCAGCGTATTCAAACGTCCCCAGACAAGGCCAGTCTCGGCTGATATTACCATCCTCTTTTGCCCAGGCAGCAGACCATCGCTGCAGTTCTACATGGACATTCATACCTACTTTCACTACAAAATGGCGCCCAATGTGGGGCCCAAATGATATTAGAGTCCTTATGTGTATTCGGAAGTTATTATCTCAACATCCTATTTGCGCAGGATTCTGATCTGCACCCCAAACCAAGTGATGCCTAAGTGTCTTTCACTACATGAATCTTGATTCATGTGATTGGCTGCTTAGCTATTCATGACTATCCATGATAAGACACGCGCTGCTTGTGGGCCAGAATCCAACCTGGGCTGACAAGTTGTAACTTGTGAAACCTTGCGGACAAAGGAGTACTTTCGAACCCTAACCCTTATGGTTCCGCAAGAGAATAGTCCCTGTGACGCCACGGGAGCAGTGTTCCATTGGTGTCCTTGCCTGTGAAGAGGAACGATATGGAAAGACCGAACTAGAAATTGGTATTGGCAATTATTTTTGAAATCAACTTTATAAATAAACCCAGCATATTTTTAAAATCGATCCGTGATTAGGAATTTTAATATTTATTTGTTCATATTTATTTATCTGTCTATATTTTCATTTTTATGAGATTCATTTATAGTTCATCACTAACGGCCACTTTGTTTTGAAATTTAAATTATTTTTGTTTGATTAATTTCTTGCATTCTTTTGAGAAGCTAGTTTGATTAGCATTTTTGTCATGAGAATAATTTTGTACCATTGTAACATAATAATTGTATTCATGCATTAGCTTAATAGAAAAATGAAGTAATTAAACTCACCCTGCAGTCTTTCCATTTGGTCCCCTCTGACGGGTATTGGACCTGCTACGATGGTGGGCGGTTCACTGAAAATGGGCTACCTATCGGGTGCGCTCCACCTGTTTTGTTGTTTTCAGTGGCTCTTGCCGGGTTGAGTGGCCCTCCGCTCGCGTGTCCTTTTTATGGCATAGAGATATGTGACCCGATCACATAATTCTATCACATAAATCGGTCACATTTATATTTCTCGTTGATGGGAAGGCTCATGCAAAGTATGTTTGTATGAGTTTTCCTCTCAAACGGGAAATATATGGCCACGTCAATTTTTGGATCTTGATCCGGTTGAGCGGATGCGAGGGGGCACCACATCCATCCGACTGCCCCACTCTTATTTGTGGGCCATGAAAATCGTCGGGTTACGACGAAGTCTCCACAAGTCCATCTGTTTTTGCTTGTTTCAACTTGTTCTCTGAACAAGCAATTTCCACCCTCAGGTAGTTACCTCCATTTTTTGACTTCGGTCGACCTTTTTCTGAGACCCAACAATTCGTGAAGGTGAAATTCTTTTGTGGTGGGTCCTTCTGCTGAGGGAATGAACCCGCCCCACGACACCGCAACGCTATCCTGCCAGCGTATTCAAACATCCCAATGCAAGGCCAGTCTCGGCTGATATTACCATCCTCTTTCGCCCAGGCAGCAGACCATCGCTGCAGTCCTACATGGACATTCATACCTACTTTCACTACAAAATGGCGCCAAACGGGGGCCAAAAATGCCCGGCTGTATCATCAGTCGTGACCACGAGACAGTCCATCCACCTACAAGGTGTCCAGATTATTGGCGGGTAGGTCACTACTTAGGGATATTGCACTAATCGTGCCCCAGCAACATAGTATCTTCCAGACGTGTGTTGTCCTCGGACATCAACATCGTTTGGACCTGCTTTTGACTCATACTTTGGTGGTTAAACACCATTGCATGACTAGTAAGGCCAAATGATATTAGAGTCCTTATGTGTATTCGGAAGTTATTATCTCAACATCCTATTTGCGCAGGATTCTGATCCGCACCCGAAACCAAGTGATGCCTAAGTGTCTTTCACTACATGAATCTTGATTCATGTGATTGGCTGCTTAGCTAGTTCATGACTATCCATGATAAGACACGCGCTGCTTGTGGGCCAGAATCCAACCTGGGCTGACAAGTTGTAACTTGTGAAAACTTGCAGACAAAGGAGTACTTTCGAACCCTAACCCTTATGGTTCCGCAAGAGTAGTCCCTGTGACGCCACAGGAGGAGTGTTCCATTGGTGTCCTTGCCTGTGAAGAGGAACGATATGGAAAGACCGAACTAGAAATTGGTATTGGCAATTATTTTTGAAATCAACTTTATAAATAAACCCAGCATATTTTTAAAATCGATCCGTGATTAGGAATTTTAATATTTATTTGTTCATATTTATTTATCTGTCTATATTTTCATTTTTATGAGATTCATTTATAGTTCATCACTAACGGCCACTTTGTTTTGAAATTTAAATTATTTTTGTTTGATTAATTTCTTGCATTCTTTTGAGAAGCTAGTTTGATTAGCATTTTTGTCATGAGAATAATTTTGTACCATTGTAACATAATAATTGTATTCATGCATTAGCTTAATAGAAAAATGAAGTAATTAAACTCACCCTGCAGTCTTTCCATTTGGTCCCCTCTGACGGGTATTGGACCTGCTACGATGGTGGGCGGTTCACTGAAAATGGGCTACCTATCGGGTGCGCTCCACCTGTTTTGTTGTTTTCAGTGGCTCTTGCCGGGTTGAGTGGCCCTCCGCTCGCGTGTCCTTTTTATGGCATAGAGATATGTGACCCGATCACATAATTCTATCACATAAATCGGTCACATTTATATTTCTCGTTGATGGGAAGGCTCATGCAAAGTATGTTTGTATGAGTTTTCCTCTCAAACGGGAAATATATGGCCACGTCAATTTTTGGATCTTGATCCGGTTGAGCGGATGCGAGGGGGCACCACATCCATCCGACTGCCCCACTCTTATTTGTGGGCCATGAAAATCGTCGGGTTACGACGAAGTCTCCACAAGTCCATCTGTTTTTGCTTGTTTCAACTTGTTCTCTGAACAAGCAATTTCCACCCTCAGGTAGTTACCTCCATTTTTTGACTTCGGTCGACCTTTTTCTGAGACCCAACAATTCGTGAAGGTGAAATTCTTTTGTGGTGGGTCCTTCTGCTGAGGGAATGAACCCGCCCCACGACACCGCAACGCTATCCTGCCAGCGTATTCAAACATCCCAATGCAAGGCCAGTCTCGGCTGATATTACCATCCTCTTTCGCCCAGGCAGCAGACCATCGCTGCAGTCCTACATGGACATTCATACCTACTTTCACTACAAAATGGCGCCAAACGGGGGCCAAAAATGCCCGGCTGTATCATCAGTCGTGACCACGAGACAGTCCATCCACCTACAAGGTGTCCAGATTATTGGCGGGTAGGTCACTACTTAGGGATATTGCACTAATCGTGCCCCAGCAACATAGTATCTTCCAGACGTGTGTTGTCCTCGGACATCAACATCGTTTGGACCTGCTTTTGACTCATACTTTGGTGGTTAAACACCATTGCATGACTAGTAAGGCCAAATGATATTAGAGTCCTTATGTGTATTCGGAAGTTATTATCTCAACATCCTATTTGCGCAGGATTCTGATCTGCACCCCAAACCAAGTGATGCCTAAGTGTCTTTCACTACATGAATCTTGATTCATGTGATTGGCTGCTTAGCTATTCATGACTATCCATGATAAGACACGCGCTGCTTGTGGGCCAGAATCCAACCTGGGCTGACAAGTTGTAACTTGTGAAACCTTGCGGACAAAGGAGTACTTTCGAACCCTAACCCTTATGGTTCCGCAAGAGAATAGTCCCTGTGACGCCACGGGAGCAGTGTTCCATTGGTGTCCTTGCCTGTGAAGAGGAACGATATGGAAAGACCGAACTAGAAATTGGTATTGGCAATTATTTTTGAAATCAACTTTATAAATAAACCCAGCATATTTTTAAAATCGATCCGTGATTAGGAATTTTAATATTTATTTGTTCATATTTATTTATCTGTCTATATTTTCATTTTTATGAGATTCATTTATAGTTCATCACTAACGGCCACTTTGTTTTGAAATTTAAATTATTTTTGTTTGATTAATTTCTTGCATTCTTTTGAGAAGCTAGTTTGATTAGCATTTTTGTCATGAGAATAATTTTGTACCATTGTAACATAATAATTGTATTCATGCATTAGCTTAATAGAAAAATGAAGTAATTAAACTCACCCTGCAGTCTTTCCATTTGGTCCCCTCTGACGGGTATTGGACCTGCTACGATGGTGGGCGGTTCACTGAAAATGGGCTACCTATCGGGTGCGCTCCACCTGTTTTGTTGTTTTCAGTGGCTCTTGCCGGGTTGAGTGGCCCTCCGCTCGCGTGTCCTTTTTATGGCATAGAGATATGTGACCCGATCACATAATTCTATCACATAAATCGGTCACATTTATATTTCTCGTTGATGGGAAGGCTCATGCAAAGTATGTTTGTATGAGTTTTCCTCTCAAACGGGAAATATATGGCCACGTCAATTTTTGGATCTTGATCCGGTTGAGCGGATGCGAGGGGGCACCACATCCATCCGACTGCCCCACTCTTATTTGTGGGCCATGAAAATCGTCGGGTTACGACGAAGTCTCCACAAGTCCATCTGTTTTTGCTTGTTTCAACTTGTTCTCTGAACAAGCAATTTCCACCCTCAGGTAGTTACCTCCATTTTTTGACTTCGGTCGACCTTTTTCTGAGACCCAACAATTCGTGAAGGTGAAATTCTTTTGTGGTGGGTCCTTCTGCTGAGGGAATGAACCCGCCCCACGACACCGCAACGCTATCCTGCCAGCGTATTCAAACATCCCAATGCAAGGCCAGTCTCGGCTGATATTACCATCCTCTTTCGCCCAGGCAGCAGACCATCGCTGCAGTCCTACATGGACATTCATACCTACTTTCACTACAAAATGGCGCCAAACGGGGGCCAAAAATGCCCGGCTGTATCATCAGTCGTGACCACGAGACAGTCCATCCACCTACAAGGTGTCCAGATTATTGGCGGGTAGGTCACTACTTAGGGATATTGCACTAATCGTGCCCCAGCAACATAGTATCTTCCAGACGTGTGTTGTCCTCGGACATCAACATCGTTTGGACCTGCTTTTGACTCATACTTTGGTGGTTAAACACCATTGCATGACTAGTAAGGCCAAATGATATTAGAGTCCTTATGTGTATTCGGAAGTTATTATCTCAACATCCTATTTGCGCAGGATTCTGATCCGCACCCGAAACCAAGTGATGCCTAAGTGTCTTTCACTACATGAATCTTGATTCATGTGATTGGCTGCTTAGCTAGTTCATGACTATCCATGATAAGACACGCGCTGCTTGTGGGCCAGAATCCAACCTGGGCTGACAAGTTGTAACTTGTGAAAACTTGCAGACAAAGGAGTACTTTCGAACCCTAACCCTTATGGTTCCGCAAGAGTAGTCCCTGTGACGCCACAGGAGGAGTGTTCCATTGGTGTCCTTGCCTGTGAAGAGGAACGATATGGAAAGACCGAACTAGAAATTGGTATTGGCAATTATTTTTGAAATCAACTTTATAAATAAACCCAGCATATTTTTAAAATCGATCCGTGATTAGGAATTTTAATATTTATTTGTTCATATTTATTTATCTGTCTATATTTTCATTTTTATGAGATTCATTTATAGTTCATCACTAACGGCCACTTTGTTTTGAAATTTAAATTATTTTTGTTTGATTAATTTCTTGCATTCTTTTGAGAAGCTAGTTTGATTAGCATTTTTGTCATGAGAATAATTTTGTACCATTGTAACATAATAATTGTATTCATGCATTAGCTTAATAGAAAAATGAAGTAATTAAACTCACCCTGCAGTCTTTCCATTTGGTCCCCTCTGACGGGTATTGGACCTGCTACGATGGTGGGCGGTTCACTGAAAATGGGCTACCTATCGGGTGCGCTCCACCTGTTTTGTTGTTTTCAGTGGCTCTTGCCGGGTTGAGTGGCCCTCCGCTCGCGTGTCCTTTTTATGGCATAGAGATATGTGACCCGATCACATAATTCTATCACATAAATCGGTCACATTTATATTTCTCGTTGATGGGAAGGCTCATGCAAAGTATGTTTGTATGAGTTTTCCTCTCAAACGGGAAATATATGGCCACGTCAATTTTTGGATCTTGATCCGGTTGAGCGGATGCGAGGGGGCACCACATCCATCCGACTGCCCCACTCTTATTTGTGGGCCATGAAAATCGTCGGGTTACGACGAAGTCTCCACAAGTCCATCTGTTTTTGCTTGTTTCAACTTGTTCTCTGAACAAGCAATTTCCACCCTCAGGTAGTTACCTCCATTTTTTGACTTCGGTCGACCTTTTTCTGAGACCCAACAATTCGTGAAGGTGAAATTCTTTTGTGGTGGGTCCTTCTGCTGAGGGAATGAACCCGCCCCACGACACCGCAACGCTATCCTGCCAGCGTATTCAAACATCCCAATGCAAGGCCAGTCTCGGCTGATATTACCATCCTCTTTCGCCCAGGCAGCAGACCATCGCTGCAGTCCTACATGGACATTCATACCTACTTTCACTACAAAATGGCGCCAAACGGGGGCCAAAAATGCCCGGCTGTATCATCAGTCGTGACCACGAGACAGTCCATCCACCTACAAGGTGTCCAGATTATTGGCGGGTAGGTCACTACTTAGGGATATTGCACTAATCGTGCCCCAGCAACATAGTAACTTCCAGACGTGTGTTGTCCTCGGACATCAACATCGTTTGGACCTGCTTTTGACTCATACTTTGGTGGTTAAACACCATTGCATGACTAGTAAGGCCAAATGATATTAGAGTCCTTATGTGTATTCGGAAGTTATTATCTCAACATCCTATTTGCGCAGGATTCTGATCCGCACCCGAAACCAAGTGATGCCTAAGTGTCTTTCACTACATGAATCTTGATTCATGTGATTGGCTGCTTAGCTAGTTCATGACTATCCATGATAAGACACGCGCTGCTTGTGGGCCAGAATCCAACCTGGGCTGACAAGTTGTAACTTGTGAAAACTTGCAGACAAAGGAGTACTTTCGAACCCTAATCCTTATGGTTCCGCAAGAGTAGTCCCTGTGACGCCACAGGAGGAGTGTTCCATTGGTGTCCTTGCCTGTGAAGAGGAACGATATGGAAAGACCGAACTAGAAATTGGTATTGGCAATTATTTTTGAAATCAACTTTATAAATAAACCCAGCATATTTTTAAAATCGATCCGTGATTAGGAATTTTAATATTTATTTGTTCATATTTATTTATCTGTCTATATTTTCATTTTTATGAGATTCATTTATAGTTCACCACTAACGGCCACTTTGTTTTGAAATTTAAATTATTTTTGTTTAAGATGCAAATAATATCGAAATGTCCCAACTGCTAGCCACCATGCAGGAATTGGCTGCCAGCATGGAGCAAATGTAACAGCGATTGCAGCAACTGTCGGATCCACCACCTCCTTACCCACCGCTTCTTGACCCGCCATCTCGACCCATGCTCAATGACAACTGGGATCATCCACTGCTCACCCAGCTAGAAGACCTTCCACCATCTAGGGGGAAATGTGAAAGCCGTCACACGCTGCGCTCAAATGCTTTTCAGTGGGAGCACGCTCCGTTGGCTTTGGAAGTTTGTAGAGTTTTTTCCAACATTTGACTAGGAGACGTTGAGGGGCGCAACACTGCGGAAGTTCACACCAGTCGAGGGAGACGACACCTGGAAACGGGAGATACAAGACCGACACCAACAGGTGCATGAGACCGTAGACGATTACTACGAAGTCCTGTGTTGCCTGTCAGAGCATTTGATGCATCCCATGCCGGAGTCAGCATATTTTGTGAAGGAATTTGGGCCGAGTTGTGAGAGTGACTGGTGTTCGCCCCGCACCACACCGCGCATGCGCTTCGCACGTCCACAAAAGCGCTAGAAGCAGTACAACAGTCCCAGCGGTCCACAGCCCAAAGCAATTTCTCGAGGCGACGAGAGCAGCCAGAACGACGCGCAATAGCTGAGCTTGAGTGCAGCATGCCTGCGCTACCCATACCAGCCTATCTCAGACCATCCAAAACGGACAGTGTGTCAAATACCAATTTTTCCGCTTCCACAGGATTAGCCCATCACCATCAAACTGAACTACATGAACTGGCCTCTAGATGTTGGAACTGCCGGCAGACAGGACATCACTTTACCGCATGCCAGGCAGAGGCTGACATTTTTGGTCTCCATTGTGAGAAACCAGATATACATACACCAGATTGTACAAATTGCAAGAAGTCAAAAAACTTGCTAGCGAGAGCTCGCAACAGCTAGCAACACTCGTGACAAACCAAGTAACTAGTGGTTCCACCACGACCAGTTCCTCGCCAGTAAACCCACTAGAGCCAAACACCACGACACCATTGCTAGCACATGATGCAACAGATGCCACACCTTCTTCGGAGGTTTCGCTAAAGGCAGTGCTGAAGCGATCACCTCAAGAACTGCTTGAAGAATCCCGGCATCCACTGACTCGCGTATTGAAACCATACCATATTAGGTTGCAGGAGTATATTGCTGCACGAGAGAGGATTTTCGCCGCAAAAGAGGTCACCCCACACCAGCACAAAGCTAAGTGGTCAACTGGTCGTTGGAGGAACTTCCAAAGAAGAGTGCACACCTGTTGCCAAACCTTAAAATTATGTTACGTCTTGGAGGTTTCTGAGAATGATACTCGACTTTGCGCACCAATCAAAGTCTTGGGCGAAATCACTATTGCACTGATCAACACGGGTGCAAGTATTAACTGCCTTGCCTCGAGCCTCGGCTCCAAAGTGATACAAAAAAAACCCTACGGGAGTAAAACTTTGGTGCTCTGAAATCAGTACAGCTGATGGCACCAAACATTCTATCCAAGGTAGACTGACAACACCCGTGACGTTTTGAGGTCAAATGAAGAATATTACTTTCTACATTATCCCGTCACTGACTCAGAACGTGTACCTTGACGTTGATTTCGTCCTATCACTTGGTTTGGCCCCAGATTTATTCACAGATTTGTCTTTAAATACTAGATATGTCAACGACCTCGTTTCTATACCCGAGTGGCACGAATTAACGCCTAACCAACGACAACGTCTGGAAGCATCCATCACAGCTTTTCCATTTACGCTGCCCAAGGCCTTGGCCGCACCATACTGGTCTCACATGTCATCGATGTTGGCGATAGTAAGCCAATCAAGCAGAGACACTATGCCATTTCACCTGCCATGGAAAAGTTAGTGTACGCAGAGTTGGACCAGATGCTTGAGTTGGGGGTTATAAAGGAGTCCCAAAGTGCCTGGTCCTCACCGATAACCTCGGTGGTGATGCCAGGGAAAGTCCATCTTTGACTAGATGCCCGGAAGGTAAAAGCAGTGACCATCAAAAACGCTTACCCTCTTCCGCTCATCGATGGATGGGGAGACTGCCAAAAGCAAACTATATTACCAGTCTCGACCTTAAAGATGTATTCTGGCAAATTCCACTTGATGAGGGGTCGAGGGATAAGACAGCCTTCACAGTGCCCGGAAGACCATTATACCATTTCGACACAATGCCTTTGGCCTGTGTAACGCTCTGCATGAATGAAACACAATCTTTGGGCGATTGGATTATCAAGACAAAAACCAACGATGCATCAAGCCAACTTACATGGACGCCTGGCCCGATGGGCTCTTAGACTGCAAGGGTTCAAGTTTTCAATCAAATACTGAAAAGGGACGCAGAACATCGTGCCCGGTACCCTTTCGTGAATGTTTACACCCGAGGGAGCCGAATCGACAGTGAATGACGAGGACCCCATTGATATAGATTTGAACAGCCCACATTTTGAGTCAGACAGCTACAAAGAGCTCATGCAAATCATCGCAACCCAACAAACACAGTTGTCTGATTTGAAAGTGATAGACAGCTATGGCACTGGTGATTCATAGCAGGAAGAAGCGTCCTATAAACTTTGAGTACTGGAGGGAATGACACACAATCTGATCCTCCGCGCACACGACCATCCTTTAAGTGCCCACGAAGGTAAAGGTTGGACGCTTCTGCTTCTTCTGGCCTAAAATGGCGTCCCAGGTCAAAGACTACGTGAGTGCCTGTGAGACCTGTAAAGGCACTAAACCGCCCAACCAGCCTCTTCGACGCTCTATGGGTCAGCTCAACGTCCCTGAACGCGTATTTCAACGTCTGTACATAGATCTACTCGGTCCATATCCTCGATCTTCTATGGGATACAGCTATCGTTGTGTTAGGCCAGCTCTCTAAATTCCCAGTGGTGGAATCTATTAGCAAGTTCATAACTCCATCTATCGTGGAATTCCATGTGTTCGGGGTACCAGAAAGTGTGTACTTAGACAACGGAGTACAGTTCAGATCTCAGCAGTTTAATGGATTACTCGAACAGTACGGCGTTGAACACCAATTGACGCCCATATACTCTCCTCAGTCTAACGCATCTGAACGTTTGAATCGCACACTGTTAGCCGTGATCTGTTCTTATGTTCGCCCAACTCAGAAAGATTGGGACCGCAGATTGTCCGCAATCTCGTGTGCTCTGCGGTCATCTTATCATTCAGTCAAACATGCTATTACGGCAATTGAAGTGTTCGTCGTCGTTGTGCTGGAGCCCAATGAGCGTTTAGGAGACCTCTGCCAACAATTCTGATGGAAGATAAAGGCCACACGACATGCCAATGAGGCGTAGTACAACCTCAGGTCACGATCTTCTAATTTTAAAGAAGGAGATGCCAAAGTGACGCCACTGGGCATTACAATGCTGAGCTGGACCGGCGCTTCCTGAAAAACCACGTACAGAAGGTAGTAGAACCCAATCGTTGACTGTCAACTGACCTATCGGATAAAGAAGTCGGGGTGTACGACGCAAAGGAAATGCGCCGATAGTTATACATATATACGTCTGTTCCATCCATCTGTATTCAGCTTCAATCACACGCCAGTTACATACTCACAGCACAACGTAAATCTACGTGTCAGTCTGTCCATCCGTCAACGGTTTTTTTTCATTCATCTCACTCCGCGTTCCGACTCCGAAGACAAACGATGCTTTAACTGACGATCCTTCAGCTCCTTTTTCGCAATTGTCGTCACCTTGGGATCGCGAGAAAATTAGCTGCCCTGTAGTAATCGAGCAGTCACACAAGCACACTGCTCGACCACCTTCCTATCTCCCATTCGAAATTTCAATAGTAGATAGTTTTCAGTGGATGTCCTAGAATCGGTTGGCAAATCGATCCCTTTGGCGACACAAGGGAGATGGCTTCAATGTTTGCTTATATGGGCTATGATGGTTTATTCTTTGGGCAATTGGATTATCAAGACAAAAACCAACGATTAAAAAAAAAGTCTGCTGAAATGATTTGGCAAGCAAGTGCCAACCAAGGAGAGTCTTCTGATTTATTTACTGGAGTACTTTACAACCAATATCAGCCACCACCAGAATTTGCTTTGATATACTTTGCACAGATGAACCAATTATCGATGAAAAACCCAGTCCTGATAATAATGTGGATTGAAGGGTTTCAGAATTTTCCAGTTTTATGAACCAGCAAAGACAATATTACAAAACAAATAATATCATTCTTACAACGGGTGGAGATTTCACATATATGGATACCAATGTTACTATAAGAATTTTGATAAGTTAATCAGTTATGCCAATGAAAAACAATCGAATGGTTCCGACGTCCATCTCTTTTATTCCACATCTTCATGCTACTTAAAATCTTTTCACGATGCTAATGAAAAATGGCCAACAGAGTCAGATGACTTTTTCCATATTCGTCAGATCCTCATGCATGTTGGACTGGCTGCTTTACCTCACGTCCAATACTGAAACGCTTTGAGTGAGTTGGCAACGAATTCTTAAAAATTGATAAACAGTTATTGGTTATGGCTCCTTAAAATGAAAAAATGTTGGAACCTCATTTAACGTTCATGTAAGGAACAATGGGCATAATGCAACATCATGACGCTGTAACATGAACAGAGAAAGAAAAATAGCGTATGAGTATGCAAAGTAACTTGACATTGCCATGCGCGCATGTAACGCGAACGCTGAGCTATTTTAAATACAACGGTCACAGGAGAACTGAACACTGAAGGTCTTAATCATGATGCAGAAATCAAATACGAATTCCAATTAAAAAGCTGCCCTGATTTGAATATCTGAAAAAAGCTAACAATTTACAATGCCAATCTACAAACCACTTCCATACTCAACATTCCAGTATGTGAGAATTGGAATTCGAATAGCAACTGCTAATTATCAAGTTATGGAATATAAAAATGTACAAACTGAGTTTCGGATCGTCCCAGTACCAACTTCCGGAAAACAACTCAACTATCGTACGTCAAATGTATCAGCAGAGCTCGTTTTCCTCGCTGGAGAAGATCCATCGCTAGGTGATAAATCATATTTCATTTCGAGATAGCGGGAGTTCGTCAAAGGGTTCACCCCCCGAAGTACAATTACTTGCAGATGATCCCAATGTGATAGAAGAAGATCAAATTACCATTGGAAACAAGTACATGAATCTTACCTTCGAGCAAAACGTTTTTTCAATCGACTGGATCATCGAAGGCAAAGGGGAGCAATTCCTTCGACCGATGGTGACGGCGAGCGGTGAGAGGTGAATTTTTGGGATTCGGCGACGGCGAGAGGTGAATTTTTGGTATTCGGGTCCAGAAGTAGCCCAAAGTGGGCTGGTTTATCGCAGTTTGGGCCGCGTGAAGTGCGTATGAAGATTACATTGTTTCTTGGAG
The DNA here is from genome assembly GCA_963969285.1 of Odontomyia ornata. Classification (NCBI taxonomy): domain Eukaryota; kingdom Metazoa; phylum Arthropoda; class Insecta; order Diptera; family Stratiomyidae; genus Odontomyia; species Odontomyia ornata. The sequence continues at coordinate 1,251,432 of OZ017744.1, read as the reverse complement.
ACAATGACGCGGATTGCGGTATTGCTCTGCTGAAATAAGCGAGTGCCGGGTTGAGTGGCTTTCTGCTTGCGTGCCCTTTTTATGGCATAGGGATATGTGACCCAATCAAATAATTCTATGACATAAATCGGTCACATCTATATTTCGCGTTGATGGGAACGCTCACGCAAAGTATGTTTGTATGAGGTTTTCGCTCAAACGAGAAATATATGGCCACGTCAACATTTGGATCTTGATCCGGTTGGGCGGGTTCAAGGGGGCACCACATCCATCCGATTGCCCCACTCTTATTTGTGGGCCATGAAAATCGTCGGGTAACGACAAAGTCTCCACAAGTCCGTCTGTTTTAGCCCGTTTCAACTTGTTCTCTGAACAAGCAATTTCCACCCTCAGGTAGTTACCTGCATTTTTCGACTACGGTCGACCTTTTTTTGAGACCCGAGTGTTTGTGAATGCGAAATTCGTTTGTAGTGGGTCCTTGTGCTGGGGGAATGAACCCACGCCACCACACCACAACGTTATCCTGCCAGCGCATTCACGCGTCCCCAGACAAGGCCATTCCTGGTGAATCTTAACATCTTTTTTTCCCGAGGCAGCAGGTCATCGCTACAGTCCTTCACGGACACTTTATATACCTATTAGCACTACAAGTGAAAAGTAAAAGTGACAACAGCTGTTTTATCAATGACATCATTACGTTTTTAATTATTTTATCAGCTGTCGTGACATTTCTCAGCAAGTGTCAGATTATCGTCAAATTGTGGAAGGAAACGTTATTGGCCGAACTTTATTGCCTGAGAAATTGTGCAGCAGGATAGCCTGAATTGTTTGTTGTGAGTCGGATAATCTTGTAGGAAGTTGCAAAGCAGTTAATTAAGTATTTTATACATCTTTAACTGATATAAACCTGAACTTCATTCAATTTTAGATCTATGACACTTCGTTTAAGTGCATTGTTCGAAAATCATATCAAACCGATGTTATACAATTGCAAATCGGTACGTAGGCAAAGTAATAATCTAATATGCTAAACCTTCTCCCAAGAAAAATAAGTCTGGTACATCTAAAATCGTATCAAGTAGTAAGTCCTCGAATGGCGGCGCAGTACCCGGAAAATTGACAATACTTTATAATAATACATCTAATGATGAAACGGATAAGGATAACGGAAGTGCATGTTTCCCTCGCCGGAATAATGCCTCAGACGGTGTTTCATCGTCAAAACTCTTACCAAGTCGAAGGAGTGCTTGGCTAGAAGCATATAGAGCTGCTAGTCAAGAGGAATCAAGTAGCGAAACGAGTAATACAGCATCATAATCAAGTCCTTCAGATGATGTAAGTGAAAAAAGCGCTGGGAGTTCAACATAGATGTACACCAAATTTTCGTTGACTTCAAGCAAGCATAGGACAGTATTGATCATAAGGTACTGTACCAAATAATGCTTGGTTTTGGCATCGTAGCTAAATTAGTCCGTCATACCAAAATGACAATGACGTCGACGATCTTCAAGTCCGCATCAATGACCAACTCACCGATGCCTTTGACACAAATATTGGACTAAAGCAGGGAGATGGGCTGGCCCTATTGCTATTCAATTTGGCTCTGGAGTACGTCATACGGAAGCTACCTGTCGATACGTGAGGTATATTACTATACAAGTCGAGCCAAGTAGTGGCTTATGCGGACGATATCAACATTCTGTCACAGTTATTAACAACTGCCAAAGAACTCTTCCTGAAACTTGACAGCGAAGAAAAACTGGTAGGGCTACAAATCAACGCAGATAAAACAAAGTTCATGACGTAGTCGAGGAAAAATACCTCAAATACATAAAATATCACACTTGACGAATACAGTAATGAGAATGTTCGCGAATTTGTGTATTTAGGCGCTAAAATAATGAAAATGGGCAATGAAAGAGACGAAATACGCCGAAAAATACAGCTCGCAAATAAAATATTCTATTCAGTATCGGTGATCTTGAAGACCAGCTGCATACATAGGAAAACAAAGCTCCAAGTATACAAATTTATGTTACGCTATGGGTGTAATACATGGACCCCTAACCCAAGCATCCGCAAATATATCGTCCTGAGGCGAATAATTGGAGCGAAGCTAGACGGGGGCCAATGGTGAATTCGATACAATCATGAGCTGAATGAAACTTTTGAGGAACTAGAGGTCTCAAGGATTGTAAGACTGCGGAGGTTGCAATGGGCTGGACACATTGTAGTAATCTAAGAACTATGGCTCTAAAAGCAGCGCTGACACAGGCACACAGCACGAACGCAATTTAATAAGGATTCAGTCGATTCAGTCACCTTCCCCATCGCAACACTCGTTTTTTTTCGCAAGAATAATAAGTGGAAAAATTTCCTTTGTACTTAACACCCGGGAAACAAAATTCTAAAAATGTTTAAAAAAATTTCTAATGTGTAGTATCTTATTACAATATCTTTTGAAGATAATTTAACGAATTGCGGTGTAACGCGGTATGCAAATGCTTAGAACGAAACGGTTAACCCCTTTTAATTATGAATGCTAAAATCATTGTATCATTTAACCTGTTAATTATGAATGCTAAAATCATTGTATCATTTAACCTGTTAATTATATGAACGCTAAAATCATTGTATCATTTAAACCCCTTAAAATTTGTCTAATTCTTCCGATTTTCCCACCTAATTACGCCTAATTATCATAAACGACAAATTGCCTTCAATTGATAACTTAATTGAACCTACAAAAGACAGTGAAAAGGGAAATTGCAAATACCGCCGTCATAAACTACAACTGATAAGGAAAAAGTACATTTGATAGCAACAAAAAAACCTTCAATTGTGTGATTTCCCCCTTTCTGAATGGGTTCGTATTGTTCTACTTGCCCATAAAGTGTCGTAGTTGCTTGAGTGTGGAGAATATTAAATTGTGCTTGCGAAATTTGCATGCTATTGCGTCGTAAATCATGAAAATGGGTGATAACTACATAACAACATTGGAATTATCGGGGAGAGTGGCGCCGGCAAGTCGAGTCTTATGCTTCGTCGCACAAACGAGGAATTGGATGGAGATGGGGAGTGTTTCGCTCGTTTTCGATTGAATACGAGTGCAGAATTACGTTGGACGGTGAAGTGATTTATTCTGATTGATTTTATTTTGCGTTGCATGCTTGAGTTTTTCATCCAAGCCATCGCCAATATCGTTCGGGATCTTGCATTTGTATTAGCAGTATTGTGTGACGAAAAACGAAATATGCACATAGACATAACATCCTCTCAGTTGCGCTTACTCCGGCGTGTCATCGCTCCATCGCATGCTCCGGAGTTACATCTTGGTGTTGTGTTGTAATAATCCCTTTAAAGCGGTTTGAGTAGCGATCCCGCTATAGAAATTGCATTTCGCAAAGTCAAGTGGAATTACGGGGATTGTGGGGAGTCGGTTATGGATTTTCACGGCGGTCACGTCGGATGCGGAAAGAAACTTATCATGTCGTAGGGTGTTAATATCGAAATTACCAAATACGCGTTAATGATTGCCTATGCGAATGCATATGTTAGGAAATCGGAAAGTTATCGTGGGTGAAAATAGTACAAGAGCGGTGGTGTTCATTACGGTTTCCAAGAAAAAGTGCTCGGGAATTTGGCATTTGGATGCAATAAGTGGAAGAAGATAAAATTGTTGTGGGGTTTGCGTTGGTTGAATGACGGAAAGACCGTAAATGTTTTTGGAACGGGAAAATTGATTTGAATGTGAATAAATGAGTGTCAAGTGAAAAAGAAAAATCCGCAATTGATTTATGCTTTGAAAATGGAGAGTTTTCTTTGCGGTTCTTCGTGCTGCTTCTGCGAGGTGTTGGCGATCGCGGAAAAGTTGGTGGTGCGTTGCTGCTGAAGCGTGTGCGCGACAAAGAAAAGCGTGTTTGCATCTTCCGTACAACAAAAACGAACGTTGTTGTTCAGCAGCGGAAAAAGAAAAACTTGGCGCTCGTTGTGCGCAAGTGACGTACGAAAGTAAAATTGGAGATTGCTAGTCGGCCTTGGGTTTTCCTGCTCGCGCGGAAAACTGCTCAAGTGCAAGATAGTGTTGTGTGCGCCGGGAAAGCAGGAAATTCGCGTGGATCATTTCTCGTGAATATCACGGACTGTCTTGTGGAAACACGTCATCGCGGACGAAACTCTGGGAATAATTTTATTACCGGAAAAACTAACGAGGATTAGTTATTTCTATCCGTTTTAGTTATTTATTTCCACCCGACAAATAGTGCTCAGTGCAAGATTGCGGGACGTGAAATTTTAGTTTGTTTGATCTCAACTGTTACAAATTTTCGGTCGTCAGCAGACAACAAAGGGAAGTTATTCGTCAAGATAACGGGAAAGCCAAAACGAAAACAGTTTCAGTTTTGCCTGCTCGTGGAAGTAAATTTGTTGGGACTGTGCTGCAAGAGAGGGGGAAAATATTCTAGCGAAGAAACTCAAAGCCCGGATTTAAACATTTTTTTTATCGCGCGTCACTTGTACTGATCCATGCGCGCCAGAAAGTTTTAATGTGTTTCGTGCTGAATTTTTCACGAATTCAACCAAGAAGCCGAAAAGGAAATTCTAAAGAAAAACGTTTTAATTTGCATGAATCTCGTTATCACGTGTGCGTTTTAGCATTTACCAAAAGAAAAAAGAAGAAGAAAAGTTGACAACGAAAATATTCCAGAAATATCGCGAGTGCTTTTAACTAATTTGCTATGCAGTATTATAACTTTACAGGACTTACTCACCTCGTCAACGAGCGCTCGTCGTCGGAAAAGGTTGGGTAAGTTCCCCTATTGTTTCATTTTTACATATATACCAATTGTTTCATTTTTACATATATACCAATTGTTTCATTTTTTATATATACCAATTGTTTCATTTTTTTTATATATACCAATTGTTTCTTTTTATTCAATTTATTCAATTAAGTTGGGTAATCTTTAATATATACTGCAAATACTAATTATATCAATATTAAAAAATGTTTTAATATATACACTGAATAATTTTTGTTGAACTATTTTGATTTCTTTGCTTTGTATTTACGAGAAATCAATGAAATTAAATAAAATGATGAATTAAACGGTAAAAATCGGTCTTTCCCTTCCGGTCTTTTCCAATCGGGTATAGGACCCGGTACGGTGGCAGGCTTCCACCCCAAAATATGAGCCAGCCACCGGGTACTTAAAAATTTTTCTGTTTCAGGAGACTTAATGGGTTGAGTGGCCCAAGCCAAGTGCCTTTTTATGGCATAAAGTTATGCAACGCCATTGTATAATTCTATGACATAAATTGGTCACCGGGGTACTCCCCTTCTGATGGGAAAGTTCATACAATTCAAGTTGTATGAGTTTTCCACTCAGAAGAGGAATACCTGGCCACTTCAACGATTTAACATTGGATTTATTCCGGTTGGGTGGGCATGAAGGGGCTCCACCACCACCCGGTTGCCCCTCTTTCATTTGTGGGCCCTGAATGTATTTGGGTAAGGACGAGGTCACCCCCAAATTAGTCTTTCTTGTCAGGTTGCACTTGTTCTCGCAACAAGTCGTAATTCCTTCGTGGAGGTTATCTACTGATTTGCGACTTCGGTCGTCCTCTCGAACTCTGCAAGCAATTCGTGAATGCGAAATGTTTTGTAGTGAGTCCTCGTGCCGGGGAAACGAACCCGCCCCACGACACCGCAATGCTAGCCTGCCAGCGCATTCACGCGTCTCCGGACGAGGGCATTCTCGGCAGGAATCAACACCTTCCTCTGCCGAGGCAGCAGAACATCGCTGCGGTCCTTCACGGACATATGAAAATCTCTTATTCACTACAAATGGCGCCCAACGTGGGGCCCGAAAAGCCCGGCTGTATCATCAGTCGTGAGCACGAGACAGTCCATCGTCTCTAGGTGTCCCCACAAGGTGTTAGAAATTTTGGCGGGTAGATAACTCCCGAGGGTTTTTGCACTAATCGTGCCCCAGCAGCCGAGTAACTTCCGAACGTGTGTTGTCTTCGGACATCAATATCGTTTGGTCCTTCTTTTGATTTATACCTTGGTGGTTTACCACCATTGTATAACTAGTAAGGCCAAATTATATTAGAGTCCCTTTTTGTGTTCGGAGGTTATTATCCCAACATCTATTTTGCGGAGGATTCTGATCCGCTCCCCCAAACCAGCGGTGCCTAAGTGTCTTAAATTACATGGATTTTGATTTCATGTGATTGGCTGATTAGCTAATCCATGACTATCCATGACAAGACACGCGCTGCTTGTGGATTAGAATCCCACCCTGGGCTGACAAGCTGTAACTTGAGAAGTTTGCTAATGAGGGATCACTTCGGAACCCTGATTTTCATGGTGCCACAAGAGAGTGTCCCTGAAACGTTTTAGAAGGATTGTGCCATGGTGTCCATACTTGGGAGGAAGGACGGAAAGGAAAGACCGATTATTTTTTTTTGATAACTTAAAACTTTTTTTGAAACTTTATCATACATTCTTTTTGTGAGGTTCGACTATAGTTCGCCACTGACGGCCACTTACAAATTATAAATTTTGCATCATTTTTTTCACATTTTCATTATTTATATATATATATTTATTTAGGTTTTTAGTTAGCAATTTAAATTTCTTTTAGCATGCCCACCAAAAGAACTCCCGAAAGGAGAAAGTTGCGGTCGGATGCCGGACCAGCTCTATTGTGTTCCATCTGTCACGAGGACATGGACGAAACTACAAGCCAGAGGTTGCAGTGCGGACACAGGCTACATCAGCTGTGTTTGGCACAACTGCGGCAAACTTCATCCACGTGCCCGCTCTGTCGACAGCCTTTGGAAATCGCACAGCCAGCAACAGAACGACCTCAGTCCTCCAGTACAAGTGGAGCTGTCCCCAAAAGCGGACCCCTTCCATCCACTACAAGGAGTGCACGAGACGATGACTACAGGGCTGAAGCAGTTCCGCCTGCAGAAGAAGCGAGTCCACCGGTGGCTGTGGAAGCCACAGTTCTACGAGATCTAATGGCGCTCGTACAGGACATGTCCACCCGGCTCGCCTCTCTAGAGAGCCAGAGAGAGAACCCCGCACCATCCCGGCCAAGAACTCCTCCTATGTGGGATTCGGACCCAAATCCGTGGGACTTCCCAGTAGACTCGCGGCGTGATCCCGAACGGATCCGGCCAGGTACAGCCATGAATCCGTTGGCTCCAGTTTACCGGCCCCGATTGAGCCAAGCACCGCCACCAAATCAGGCTCCCGTGATTCCGCCGGACCAACGCTTCCATCCACACGACATGTATCGGCTGAAGCCGACACAGATCCCCAGCATCATCCAGGGATGGAATCTACATTTCAGTGGGGAACCCAATACGATAACGGTGGAGGTTTTCATAAGTCGGGTGGAGTCACTCATTGAGCAGATGCTAGCAGGAGACCGCACAGCGCTCGCAGGATACCTGCCAATGCTGCTTAGGGGAGCAGCCCTGGAGACATATTGGAGGATACATTCAGCTCCACCATCCATACGCTGGTCACGGCTGAAGGAGGTACTCCGCATGGAATACCCTACGGTCGACATGGACGAATTAGTCCTGGATAAGATGAATGCTAGATGGCAGCGTCCGGACGAGTCCTTCCATAAATATCGAGCCGATATCCTTCGGTTGAATGACCAGCTGTCAGAGCCATTGTCTTCTACCCAAATTCTTCGCCTGCTAAAGCGCAATCTAAGACCGGAGATTCGTCGGCATATCGTGAACTCCGATCCACAGAGTATGGAGGCCCTGCTGAGAAATGTGCGTCGTATAGAAGGGTTTGAGGAAGACCTACGGGACCGGCCATACTTACTAACCAGGACGGGTCCTCGACGAGGAATCGCGGAATTGGCCCCAGATTATACCACCCTAGATCTGGAGGATGATTTGGACCCAGACCAGCTTGCTGTAGCGGCGGTGGGAAGTCTTACGACCTGCTGGAATTGTCACCAAACCGGACACCGGTTCATTTCATGCCGCGCAGAACGTAAGGTTTTCTGCTACGGTTGCGGCAAGCCGGACACTTACTTCCCGGACTGTTCTGAATGTGCCGCACGAAAAAACGGCCAAAAGAGTACCCGACCACCTCAGCGGTACTCGAAACCCCAGCAGTAGCTCCTCAGTCAGCGGCTCACCCCAACCAACCTGACGTTAACCCACCAGCCATAACCATTACGACTGCGGATGTTCACTCTCTTCCGGAGACCTCACCAACGACAATATTAAAACGACCATCGCAGTCACTGCCAGAAGAACCGCGGCAGCCTCAAGTACGCACGCTAAAACCTTATCATGTTAGACTGCAGGAATATCGGGTGGCTCGAGAGCGAATATTTGCTTCCGAAGTCGTCACTTCCCGTTCGTGCACGACAAAATGGTCAACCCGTCGTTGGCGGAATTTCCGCAAGAGAGTGCGCACCTGCCGTCAAACCGTAAACTCTTGTAACATCTCGGAGGTTGCTGAGAATGAGATCAGACCTTATCATCCAATTAAAGTGTTGGGCGAGACCGTGTTTGCATTGATCGACACGGGTGCCAGTATCAGTTGTCTTGCCTCGAGCTTTGGCTCGAAAGTGCTCCAAGAATACCCGAACTTGATTAAATCCTGGCGCACTGAAATCAGTACAGCTGATGGCACCAAACACCCTATACGAGGTAAACTAACAACACCCGTGACGTTCAGGGGTCAGACGAAGGATATTACCTTCTACATTATCCCGTCTTTGACTCAGAACGTATACCTTGGTGTCGATTTCGTCCTTTGCTTTGGACTGGCCTCCGATTTATTCACTGATTTGTCTTTAAAAACCAGAAATGTCAACGAAATCACTTCTACTCCCGATAGGCATGACCTGACGTCTAACCAACGGCAACGCCTGGAAGCATCCATTGCTGCTTTCCCATCTTACGCTACCCAAGGCCTTGGCCGCACCACCCTAGTCTCACACGCCATCGACGTTGGCGATAGTAAACCGATTAAACAGAGACACTACGCCATCTCGCCAGCCATGGAGAAATTGGTGTATGCGGAATTAGATAGGATGCTCGAGTTGGGGGTCATAGAAGAGTCCCAAAGTGCCTGGTCCTCACCGGTAACCTTGGTTGTAAAGCCAGGTAAAGTCCGCCTCTGTCTTGATGCCCGTAAGGTAAACGCGGTTACCATCAAGGACGCGTACCCTCTTCCACTCATCGATGGAATACTAGGGAGACTGCCGAAAGCCAATTATATCACCAGTCTCGACCTAAAAGACGCCTTCTGGCAAATTCCACTCGATGAGGGCTCGAGGGACAAGACCGCCTTCACAGTGCCTGGACGACCATTATATCAGTTCGTCACAATGCCCTTTGGCCTGTGTAATGCGCCGCAAACGATGACCCGGTTGATGGACAAGGTCATCCCACCTCACCTGAAACACCAAGTGTTCGTGTACCTCGATGATCTTTTACTCATCACGGAAACGTTCGATCAACACCTCCTACTTCTACAAGAAGTAGCCCTGCACATCAGTAAGGCGGGACTCACCATCAACGTACAGAAAAGTAAGTTTGTCATGAAAGAAGTCCGATACTTAGGCCATGTCATAGGACATGGCACTATCAAAACGGATCCAGACAAAACTCGTGCGATTGATGAGTTCCCCTTACCAAAAACTGTGAAGCAGCTACGACGTTTCCTTGGTGTGTGCGGTTGGTACCGAAGGTTTGTTCGGAATTATGCAACAGTTTCAGCGCCCCTGTCAGACATGTTGCGGAAAGGGAAGTTCGTTTGGACCGAACTCAGTCGAAAGGCATTTGAAGAGCTTAAACAAGCCCTCACATCAGCTCCTGTCTTGCACAGCCCCGACTTCACGAAGCCCTTCTCCATTCATTGTGACGCAAGTCAACATGGAGTAGGAGCCGTGCTGGTGCAATTGACCGACGAAGGGGAGGAAGCTCCCATCGCCTTCATGTCCAATAAGCTGAATTCGGCCCAAAGGAACTATACTGTTTCCGAGCAAGAATGTTTGGCAGCGGTAATGGCTGTGAAGAAATTCCGAGCTTATATCGAGGGCCACCAATTCGAGATCATCACGGACCACGCGTCACTACAATGGTTGATGAACCAGGCAGATTTAAGTGGACGCCTAGCCAGATGGGCTCTTAAACTGCAAGGGTTCAAGTTCTCCATCAAACATCGGAAAGGAACCCAGAACATCGTACCCGACACTCTCTCACGGATGTTTTCCCCAGAGGGAGCCGAAATAACAATAAATGACGAGGACCCCATCGAAATAGATTTGGACAGCCCACATTTCGAATCAGATAGCTACAAAGAGTTGAGGCAAACCATAGCGACCCAACAGACACAGCTGCCTGACTTGAAGGTAATAGACGGCTATGTGTATAGACGAAACGAATACGCCACTGGTGATCCATGGCAGGCAGAAGAGTCTTGGAAACTCTGGGTACCGGAGGAAATGACACAACAGCTGATCCTCCGCGCACATGATCATCCGTTAAGTGCCCACGGAGGTTACGGTCGAACACTACGGCGACTAAAAAAATACTTCTTTTGGCCTAAAATGGCATCCCAGGTCAAAGACTACGTGAGCGCCTGTGAGACCTGTAAAGGCACCAAAGCGCCCAACCAGCCTCTTCGACCTCCTATGGGTCAACTCAACGTCCCAGAACGCGTGTTCCAGCGTCTATACATCGATCTACTCGGTCCATATCCTCGGTCTTCCATGGGACACATCGGAGCTATAGTCGTTCTAGATCAGCTCTCAAAATTCCCAATGGTGGAACCTATCCGTAAATTCACAACTCCATCGATCGTGAAATTCTTAGAGAACCGGGTATTCCATGTGTTCGGAGTTCCAGAGAGTGTGTACTCAGATAATGGAGTACAGTTCCGGTCTCGGCAGTTTAAGAGCCTACTTGAGCAGTATGGCATTGAACACCAACTGACGCCCATATACTCTCCTCAGTCCAACGCGTCAGAACGGTTGAACCGCACCCTATTGGCCGCGATCCGTTCCTACGTCCACCCATCTCAAAAGGATTGGGATCGGCGATTGTCTGCCATCACATGCGCCCTGCGATCCTCGTATCATTCCGTCACCGGTGTCGCCCCTTACTTTGCCGCCTTTGGACAGCACATGATTTGCCACGGTAAATCATACCGACTGTTACGGCAATTAAAGTGTTTGGGAGACCCGGTCGTTGCGCTGGAGCCCCACGAACGTTTAGGAGACCTCCGCCAACAGATCGGACGGAAGATTAAGGCCGCAGGTAGTGCAAATGAAGCGCAGTACAATCTCCGGTCACGATCTGCTAATTTCAAAGAAGGAGATGAAGTTTTCCGGCGAAATTTCCGCCAAAGTGACGCCGCGGGGCATTACAACGCCAAGCTGGATAGGCGATTCCTGAAAAGCCGCATAAAGAAGGTAATGGGACCTAACCGTTACTTGATAACGGATCCATCGGGAAAAGAAGTGGGGATATACCACGCGAAAGACCTGCGCCGATAGATAATTGGGCACGTCTGTTTGTCCGTCCGCATATATTTTCAAAAACGCGCAAAGATTGTATACTTCCAGGCAAACATAGACATAAGTCAGTCCGTCCGTCTGTTAATTGTGTTCTTTTATTGTTCGTCATCTCTAGTCCCGACGCCGAAGGCAACCCGTGAGACACAGAAAGATCCTTCAGCTCCTTTTTCGTAATCCGCATTGCCTTGGGATCACGAGAAAATTAGCTGCCCTGTAGTAATCTAAGAACTATGGCTCTAAAAGCAGCGCTGACACAGGCACACAGCACGAACGCAATTTAATAAGGATTCAGTCGATTCAGTCACCTTCCCCATCGCAACACTCGTTTTTTTTTCGCAGGAATAATAAGTGGAAAAATTTCCTTTGTACTTAACACCCGGGAAACAAAATTCTAAAAATGTTTAAAAAAATTTCTAATGTGTAGTATCTTATTACAATATCTTTTGAAGATAATTTAACGAATTGCGGTGTAACGCGGTATGCAAATGCTTAGAACGAAACGGTTAACCCCTTTTAATTATGAATGCTAAAATCATTGTATCATTTAACCTGTTAATTATGAATGCTAAAATCATTGTATCATTTAACCTGTTAATTATATGAACGCTAAAATCATTGTATCATTTAAACCCCTTAAAATTTGTCTAATTCTTCCGATTTTCCCACCTAATTACGCCTAATTATCATAAACGACAAATTGCCTTCAATTGATAACTTAATTGAACCTACAAAAGACAGTGAAAAGGGAAATTGCAAATACCGCCGTCATAAACTACAACTGATAAGGAAAAAGTACATTTGATAGCAACAAAAAAACCTTCAATTGTGTGATTTCCCCCTTTCTGAATGGGTTCGTATTGTTCTACTTGCCCATAAAGTGTCGTAGTTGCTTGAGTGTGGAGAATATTAAATTGTGCTTGCGAAATTTGCATGCTATTGCGTCGTAAATCATGAAAATGGGTGATAACTACATAACAACATTGGAATTATCGGGGAGAGTGGCGCCGGCAAGTCGAGTCTTATGCTTCGTCGCACAAACGAGGAATTGGATGGAGATGGGGAGTGTTTCGCTCGTTTTCGATTGAATACGAGTGCAGAATTACGTTGGACGGTGAAGTGATTTATTCTGATTGATTTTATTTTGCGTTGCATGCTTGAGTTTTTCATCCAAGCCATCGCCAATATCGTTCGGGATCTTGCATTTGTATTAGCAGTATTGTGTGACGAAAAACGAAATATGCACATAGACATAACATCCTCTCAGTTGCGCTTACTCCGGCGTGTCATCGCTCCATCGCATGCTCCGGAGTTACATCTTGGTGTTGTGTTGTAATAATCCCTTTAAAGCGGTTTGAGTAGCGATCCCGCTATAGAAATTGCATTTCGCAAAGTCAAGTGGAATTACGGGGATTGTGGGGAGTCGGTTATGGATTTTCACGGCGGTCACGTCGGATGCGGAAAGAAACTTATCATGTCGTAGGGTGTTAATATCGAAATTACCAAATACGCGTTAATGATTGCCTATGCGAATGCATATGTTAGGAAATCGGAAAGTTATCGTGGGTGAAAATAGTACAAGAGCGGTGGTGTTCATTACGGTTTCCAAGAAAAAGTGCTCGGGAATTTGGCATTTGGATGCAATAAGTGGAAGAAGATAAAATTGTTGTGGGGTTTGCGTTGGTTGAATGACGGAAAGACCGTAAATGTTTTTGGAACGGGAAAATTGATTTGAATGTGAATAAATGAGTGTCAAGTGAAAAAGAAAAATCCGCAATTGATTTATGCTTTGAAAATGGAGAGTTTTCTTTGCGGTTCTTCGTGCTGCTTCTGCGAGGTGTTGGCGATCGCGGAAAAGTTGGTGGTGCGTTGCTGCTGAAGCGTGTGCGCGACAAAGAAAAGCGTGTTTGCATCTTCCGTACAACAAAAACGAACGTTGTTGTTCAGCAGCGGAAAAAGAAAAACTTGGCGCTCGTTGTGCGCAAGTGACGTACGAAAGTAAAATTGGAGATTGCTAGTCGGCCTTGGGTTTTCCTGCTCGCGCGGAAAACTGCTCAAGTGCAAGATAGTGTTGTGTGCGCCGGGAAAGCAGGAAATTCGCGTGGATCATTTCTCGTGAATATCACGGACTGTCTTGTGGAAACACGTCATCGCGGACGAAACTCTGGGAATAATTTTATTACCGGAAAAACTAACGAGGATTAGTTATTTCTATCCGTTTTAGTTATTTATTTCCACCCGACAAATAGTGCTCAGTGCAAGATTGCGGGACGTGAAATTTTAGTTTGTTTGATCTCAACTGTTACAAATTTTCGGTCGTCAGCAGACAACAAAGGGAAGTTATTCGTCAAGATAACGGGAAAGCCAAAACGAAAACAGTTTCAGTTTTGCCTGCTCGTGGAAGTAAATTTGTTGGGACTGTGCTGCAAGAGAGGGGGAAAATATTCTAGCGAAGAAACTCAAAGCCCGGATTTAAACATTTTTTTTATCGCGCGTCACTTGTACTGATCCATGCGCGCCAGAAAGTTTTAATGTGTTTCGTGCTGAATTTTTCACGAATTCAACCAAGAAGCCGAAAAGGAAATTCTAAAGAAAAACGTTTTAATTTGCATGAATCTCGTTATCACGTGTGCGTTTTAGCATTTACCAAAAGAAAAAAGAAGAAGAAAAGTTGACAACGAAAATATTCCAGAAATATCGCGAGTGCTTTTAACTAATTTGCTATGCAGTATTATAACTTTACAGGACTTACTCACCTCGTCAACGAGCGCTCGTCGTCGGAAAAGGTTGGGTAAGTTCCCCTATTGTTTCATTTTTACATATATACCAATTGTTTCATTTTTACATATATACCAATTGTTTCATTTTTTATATATACCAATTGTTTCATTTTTTTTATATATACCAATTGTTTCTTTTTATTCAATTTATTCAATTAAGTTGGGTAATCTTTAATATATACTGCAAATACTAATTATATCAATATTAAAAAATGTTTTAATATATACACTGAATAATTTTTGTTGAACTATTTTGATTTCTTTGCTTTGTATTTACGAGAAATCAATGAAATTAAATAAAATGATGAATTAAACGGTAAAAATCGGTCTTTCCCTTCCGGTCTTTTCCAATCGGGTATAGGACCCGGTACGGTGGCAGGCTTCCACCCCAAAATATGAGCCAGCCACCGGGTACTTAAAAATTTTTCTGTTTCAGGAGACTTAATGGGTTGAGTGGCCCAAGCCAAGTGCCTTTTTATGGCATAAAGTTATGCAACGCCATTGTATAATTCTATGACATAAATTGGTCACCGGGGTACTCCCCTTCTGATGGGAAAGTTCATACAATTCAAGTTGTATGAGTTTTCCACTCAGAAGAGGAATACCTGGCCACTTCAACGATTTAACATTGGATTTATTCCGGTTGGGTGGGCATGAAGGGGCTCCACCACCACCCGGTTGCCCCTCTTTCATTTGTGGGCCCTGAATGTATTTGGGTAAGGACGAGGTCACCCCCAAATTAGTCTTTCTTGTCAGGTTGCACTTGTTCTCGCAACAAGTCGTAATTCCTTCGTGGAGGTTATCTACTGATTTGCGACTTCGGTCGTCCTCTCGAACTCTGCAAGCAATTCGTGAATGCGAAATGTTTTGTAGTGAGTCCTCGTGCCGGGGAAACGAACCCGCCCCACGACACCGCAATGCTAGCCTGCCAGCGCATTCACGCGTCTCCGGACGAGGGCATTCTCGGCAGGAATCAACACCTTCCTCTGCCGAGGCAGCAGAACATCGCTGCGGTCCTTCACGGACATATGAAAATCTCTTATTCACTACAACATGAATCGTATGGACGAACAACGGATACCCAAAAATGTATTCGCTGGGAGAACTGAAGAGCGGCGGCCAGTGGAGAAACCAAGGAAACGCTGGTCTAACTCGGTCGACGAAGACAGTTCATCACTACTCGGTTTTCGGAATGGGAAGACGCGGTCAATGGACCGAGACAGTTGGAAGCGCTGTTTGCAAGAAGCGAAGGCCCAAAAGGGGCTGTAGTGCTAAGAAGAAGAATTGAAAGCTGATACGACGAAAAAGTTGTCAGAATCGGAACATACTGTCAAGGAAACAACAACTCCTGAAATCATAACAAACAGACAAAATCCGCCCCAACTACGCCAACTACGAACGAATCGCAATAGCAGAGTTTTACCTGAAAACGATTCAGAGGATGAATCACGGACATTAAGTCGACAAAATCGACCATTGATGGAACAAAGAGCCAGACCTATTCGCAATATAGGTAAATACTTGTACATTGTAGTCATCAGTCCTAACTTGTATACAATTTGATTTCAGTTGAGAATCAAATAACCAAAGGTAATGCGAGCACGGTTCAAAGATTAACACAACCAGTATGCAACCGTTCAACGCCTAGTAGTTCCACACTTGGTGGCTCAGTAACACGATAGCATTCAAATCCAACAACTAGTAATGATACGAATGCTAGACCGTCCTATTAAGGAAAAGCGGGAAACTCTGCAGGACGCTACAGGTGTTCGAGCAGTGGAAGATAATATAAAGAGCATCGAAAACTTGATTGTCACTGCTGCGATCGTTACCGAAGCGACCGATGCAAGAGTCGTAAATCCCGACATTGCAACGAAAAATCCAGAAGCCGGCGAGGAGATTACGGCACGAAAAGCAACAAGTGACCAGACACCACGTGACGGGAGTATTGCACCCGGAAACGAAACGCGATAACTTCTCCCAAGGGTGGTCGCAAGGTACAATTGCGGCCCAGCGATGCGAAGAAGAAAGGCTACTCCAAAAAGCGGGAGATGTTCTGAAAAGAATACAATCTGCATGCGACTCCCCAAAAATCAGCAAAGCAGCAAAGGAAGGGCTCCTTGAACTAGAGGAGCTCCTAGATTGTATAGGGCACCATTCGAGGAGCTGGTCAAGGGCCGAAGACAAACAGAAGGCTAAAGATTCTCTTGGGGTGAAATCTAAAGGCAGCATTAAAAGTCAATAAAAGAATGGCGTCTAGCCAATCGAAGGAGATCGGGATAAAAAAGGAAGGAAGAGGCACTTGATGGGTGTGGAGCACCAGATTACGGGTTCCAGACAGTGCTTACAAAAGAAGCGAAGAAAGCCACAAAGAAACTCCTTCAAAAAAGCCAGAAAGTAAAGTTCGCACGGAAGTCCAATTAGAAAAAGGACTTAATGCAAAACAGGAGAGGCAGAAGCCCCGACGAAGACCCCGGCAGCAGGCACTGCTTGTGAAGCCCCAAGATGGCCGATCCTACGCGGAGGTACTGTGGGACATCAGGGGAAATGCAAGGCCCGAAGACACCAATACTACAATTAAAGTAGTACGACCAACGCGGTCGGGACACATACTTGTCGAATTCGGAGCAGAGGCCGGCAATAAAGAAGCATTCTGTGACGCAGTAAGGAAAGTCCTCGGCAAAAGCGCAACTATAGACCCGCTCGAGCCGATGGCAACGATCGAAATAAGAGACATTGACTGCGTGACGGATCTGGCCGAGGTAGAAGAGGCCATCAAAAGGGAGTTCCCTAGCGGGGGAAGGATCATAGCGAGACTGACACCAGAAAACAACAGGAGACAACGGATGGCCATAGTTGACGACCGAAAAAGACGCCGAACAATTCCTGAACAAGGGCAAAGTACGAATAGGGTGGGTTGTCTGTAGGAAACGGCGAAGAGCAACGCCTCTTCAATGATTCAAATGCCTTGGTTATGGTCACACCACACAAGTATGCAAAGGACCCGATAGGAGTTTCCTACGTTACAAATGCGGTGAAATGGGACATAAAAGAAAAGAGTGTACGAAGGAGGCACACTGTATTCTTTGCAAGGATGCTGATCCAAAACCTGATTTTGGACACGTTTTGAGATCAGGAAAATGCCGGGTGTTCGAGGAAGTCCTAGCTTCCATGCTCTCGGCCTTCTACAATTGGATGGAACATCGGAAGGATGGAAGTCGAGGTGCTCAGAGCAGGTGAGCCGCTGTAGGGTGCTACAGATGGGACGGAAGAGCTGGCAGCTCAAGACGTGGTGAACTCTCCTATGAGCATCATTTCGACTGCTTGCCGTGCCGAAGACCCCGGCACGGTGAGTCCCCAGTGTACTGGTGGTCAATTGAAATCGCTGAAATGCGAAGGCAGTGTCACAAGCTTCGACGTGAGGCTCAACGGTCGCGCAACGGTGATGAGGTATGCAACTGGGTGGCAGCATATAAGTCAGCCAGGAAATGTCCTCGCAAATTGATTAACAATAGCAAGGTATACTGCTGGCAAAACCCTGTGGACAATGCGAACAAGGATCCGTGGGGCTTTGGCTACAAGCTAGTTATGCGGAAGCTTAGCGCCCTATGGAAGCCTTGCATACATGATGCGGAAAAGATTAAAGAGATAGTGCGGGGACTCTTCACCACCCATCCCGTCTGTGTTGACGCTGTCCAAAATAAAACAGAAGTCCAGCGTCCACTCTTCACGCAGCCTGAACTGGAGGAGGCAGTCCTTTCACTGAAAGCGAGGAAGGATCCAGGTCCGGATGGTGTTCTAACTGACGTATTGCGGCTTGTCTATCACCATCGTCCTGACTTGCTGCTCAGCATATTCAACGCTTGCCTACGGGAAGGGGTTTTCCCGGTACGATGGAAGGTGGCGAGGCTCGTGCTGATCAGTAATGGGAAGGGAAATCCCGAATCGCCGTCTGCATATCGCCCGTTATGCATGCTAGACACAGCTGGGAAAGTGCTAGAGAAACTCATCAAGGGAAGACTCACTGACGCGATTCGTGCTGCTGGGGACCTATCTCCTCGGCAGTGCGGCTTTAGAGCAGGACGTTCTACCATTAATGCGATTGCAGAGGTGGTAAACGCGGTCCAAAAGGCAGAGGCATATAGTCGCACCAAGTGACGGATCGTCCTGTTGGTGACACTCGACGTCAGGAATGCCTTCAACTCCGCTAGATGGGTGGATATTCAGGACACGCTGGAAAACTCTTTTCAAGTTCCAGAATATCTAATGTGGCTTTTGAGGAACTACCTAAAGAACCGAAGCCTGCTCTACGACACGACACAGGGCCAACGAAGGATGGAGATTACATCGGGTGTTGCCCAGGGATCTATCCTTGGTCCGGACCTGTGGAACGTGTCTTACGACGGGCTACTGAGACTCGAGATGCCAGATGAGTCGCGCTTGGTTGGCTATGCGGATGATTTTGCGGCTCTGGTCGCTGGACGCACCGTTGAACAAGCGCAGCTTAGGCTAGATATGCTAATGCGCCGAGTGAGGGACTGGATGACTGCTCGTGGGCTCAGTTTAGCACTGGAGAAAACCGAAGTGGTCATCTTGACAAAAACGAGAATCCCTAGAGTAAGGATGATCAGTATTGGAGATATACAAATCGAATCGAAGCCAGCGGTGAAGTACCTGGGGCTACTGATCGACTCGAAGATGAGTTTTCTGAGCAAATCAGGGCAACGGCTGAGAAGGCTGCTTCGGGAATATCGGCCTTGAGTCGACTTATGGCCAACGTAGGGGGACCCAGCCCATCAAGAAGACGCCTCTTGATGAGTGCTGCAGGGTCAGTGCTACTGTGCGGAGCAGAGGTATGGGGCGACGCTCTCAGCAAGGAGGTATACCGAAAACGATTGGCACAGGTACAGAGAAGAGGAGCACTGAGAATTGCATCTTCGTATCCAAAAGTCTCCGACTCGGCGGTGAGAGTGATTGCAGGCGTGATACCTGTCGCCCTCCTTGCTAGAGAGCGCCACGCTATTTACCTGCGCGGAAACGAGGATGCGAGGGAGATGGTTGTCCGCGAGGAGAGACAACGCTCGCTCAACGATTGGCAGCAGTCTTGGGGGAATTGCACGAAGGGAAGGTGGACTGCGCGCCTCATCCCGGATGTGAGACCGTGGCTAAATTGAAGGCATGGTGAGACTGACTTCTACCTGACCCAGCTTTTGAGCGGGCACGGGTGTTTTCAGTCTTACCTGCACAAGATCGGTAAGTCACGGTCTCCCGATTGTCGGTTTTGCCCAGGAGAGGAGGACAATGCCTGTCACACATTTTTGCGGGTACAAAATGGGTCAGGCTGCGAAGGGAACTCTACAGGGAGACGGGAGAGCTCATCCCGGATAATATAGTTGCGGTGATGCTCGAATCGGTTGACAAATGGAACCAGGTGGCACATTATGCTCGGGCAGTCCTAAAATATAAAAGGGACTCGCAGCAGCCAGAGATGCTGGGGCTGGGGGATCGCTCTTCTGGCATTTCCACTTCCCCTCTCCCCTCCTGCTAGGAAAGGGACTCCCCAGCCTGAAGGCGCCCCACGGCGTAACAAAACGAGACCTGGCCCGAAGTAATGTGTCAAACGGTTCCAGGCTAGGTTCTTAGATTGACAGGGGAGGTTTTTAGTGGGTAGTCCAAGGGTATCCTCCATGGAAGTCCCACACTGCCAGACTCGGCGGGCTTAAATGCCTTTACCTCCCTACCAAAAAAAAAAAAATGCCGGGAGAACATTATTGGGATCGGGAGTGCATGTACAAATATGATTTTCAAATTCCAAATAAGTGCAAATCAAATCTAGCAAGCGAACAATTTTTCTGTATGGCCCAAAAACTAGAACAAGATAAAAGAAAACGAATATGAGTACCTCATTTATTGAAAATTAAAGCTTATCGAGTAATTCATATCGTTGTTTCAAACCGGAGTAGAAAAAAATTGCTGCTAGCGATGTGTGAAACACATGCATAGCGAATTCAAGTATCTAAATAACGTTCAAAGTGAAGACAAGAAAATCTGCTCGACACGTACAGAACTTACAGTAAAACGAGCTAGAAACTCACAATCAGATGCAAATTCAAGTAGACCAACAACAAACAAACACAAAATGAGGGAAATCGGCTAAAAAATCACCAGAGCCTTCAGAAGATGAGACAATGCATCAGATGTTCGTAGTGACAAAGTAAGCAGGCAAAAAGGACCAAACATGTACCACCGGTGATACGTGAGAATTGAAAAGTAAGGAGAATACGGCAGAATGACGAAGATAGCAACGGCCATTTGGGTAAAAAATCCCCTGTGAAATCTTGAAATGTACCAAATCCTCATTATGAGTTCAACCACAGTTATCACAACATCAGGGCCCCAAAGAGCAGCTATAGAGTCTGATACCGAACAAGAAGTTGCACGACCCACAACATTTAGTATGCGAGATGCTGGAGGTAGTTGGAGTGGCAGGCAAAAAACACTGCTAATGAACAAGATGAAGATGAGAACCCAAGACGATCAAGGGTATGTAATCGCAAAATTGAAATAATTTGCCTGATTTTTTTAACGTTTTCAATCAATTTTTTTTTACAATAATGCAAGTCAAAGTGTAAGAAGCACTCGGCCAGGAACATCTAGAGCGAATAGTCAAGAGAAACCAATCAGCGAAACGAGCAGTACAACACTCCTTCCTTGCTAGTCCATCTAAATTTGTGAACAGTTCTCAGAGGTAAAAAAAAATGCAATACGACGCAGGGTCTAAATGCCCTGCATTGCCAATCTTCAGGAGATATAATTTGAATTTCTTGATGTTCCTTAGGTTAATTATATTAACGACGGAAGAGTTTTTTTGAAAGATTTTAAGATTATTCTCTAAATGTACTTTATTAGATAGATCACTGGAGAAGAGGCTGGACAAGCGCCGAAATAGCTGCCCGATTTAGGGAAAATTAAATTCAACCCGAGAACTGAACCCATTTTTTCTCATTTATTTTTTGAAAGATTGCAAACATTCGAAACATGAAATGAACAATTATATAGTAAGTTTAAAAAAGAGTAATGTGTTTATTATGTTACGAGACACTTGATGAAAGAATCATGACAATTTAAAGTATGGAAGTTAATTCAGAGGCACAGTAGTCTTGAAACTCTCATGCCGAACCACATTGATGAGAACCTGAGGCCAGCTATCTGAAATAGAAAAATCAATATAATTCGTATATTCCAAAGTAGATGAAGATCATACCTCAACAACACAATTACTTTTCAACTGTGATTTTTTGCTTGTAACAAAGACATACCATGAATATAAATTGACCGTTTTACTTCATTGAAAATAAAGAAATCTCCGTTACTGCGCAGCTGAATAGTTCCTCGCTTCTTCGACACTTTATAGGCCCTTCAGGTCAACAAGTCCGGACACCCTTAGTCTAGTTCGCGGTGGCTGCTGGCTAGCAAGCTAGTTTGGAGAGTGGTTCAGTCGCAAATCTTACGCGATCGGACTGAGTCCACAATACCAGAATTTAGCCTCCGGTTCACATGCCCGATTTAATAACGTGTCGAAAACACAACTATACGGAAACGAAACCCATCTTTATTTTACTCCGTATTTCTTCCATACATCCAGCCAGCAACAAAAACTGTATCTAATTAAGCGTTCCCGAATATCACCGACGCAGTACCGAAAAATATCCTACTCTAACTCGAACTTGGAACAACCTACTCTAATAAAATAACGCAAAGCAAATTGTTGTACTAGGTACTGAACGTGAGGCAAAACCGGCTATCCGCGGATTACGAGAACCCCACCCTCGGAACGGCATACTCACCCTTCGCTTCCATTCGTACTGAAAAAGAAGGGTTATACTTCGGAATTCATATTGTTTTACTCTCATTTAACAATAATTAATATTTCTTTCATCACAAGAACCTCGATAGAGTAATATTTATTATTTTTTTTGCACAGAGATCATTCATCAAAATTACATTATTTATTTTCGGCCAATTGAATCGAATCCTACACGAATCAAAACCAAAATACTGAATATGTACTAATATGTACAGCGCAAGAATTAAATTTAAGATTATTTTAGATAAGTACAAAAACAGGGTATGGAAATATATGTTGTTCTATGTGATTGAACGTTAATTAACAATTTCCAAAGCTTATACATAATAAAGAGTTCATAATGGATTTCATATATTATCATTTGTTTGACGTTTTTGTTTTTGTCCAGCAACGTATCAAAATGTGATAAATGTTTCCTTAAAGACTAGATCGGCTTCACTGTTGCGAGCGAACAATTACCACCTATGTTATATACTCACATACAAGCAAGCACATACGCCCATTGTTATCAAAGCATATAATTGTCGTCCAATGAACATACGCTACATCAACCCGCAATTCACTTCATACGTACATGGCAATTCACTTCATACATATATGGTAAGTTTCACCTACGTTGCGGCCTCTGTGAAGCTTCAACATATGGATGATGCGTACATGGCAGCGAGTAACCACAAGCGAGAAGCTGTATGTATGGGCAAGCTAATGGAATAGCGATCATGTGAAAGCTTTCACCCACCGACTGAGAGCTGCGGCGAATATAGGGGCCAAAAGCTTTCCTCGCTCATATGCAATGTATTTCCCCCAAGCTGGCTACGATAATATCGTAATATTTCAGAATGGCTCTCAGCGTCTACAAATTGATAAGGTGAAGCGGGGAGAGAAGTTTAAAGTAAATGAGAACTCACGTTCTCATCATCTCAGCGATTTTAGCGGCAAATTGGATCAAAAGTTCGTATTGGATCAATATTTATAGTCGTGGAGTCTTATACCAGGCGGTCAGTCTTGTTCAAATCCAAAAGGGAGCGTGCTGCTACCCAATTACCATTTACATCATCCGAGTATTCGCGTTTCTTGTTGAAAGTGCTGTCCAGTGTCCGACAAAATGGTGAGTGGTGAGGTTTTGGCTTGCGCCGCGATCCTCAACCGGCCCTTTGGCGCTTCACGCCGTGTGGCCACCCCGAACCATTAACACGACAAGTTGGTTTCCTCTTCAGGCTGGCTGCTATTAAGAGTTTTAAAATAATTTATAAATTCGGTTGTAATGCAAACGTTTTTAGAAAATATATATATATATATATATATATATATATATATATATTTTTTTTTTTTTTTTTGTGGTAGGGAGGTGAATGCTATTTATGCACAGAGTGTGGGACTCCCACCGTGACAAGACTACTCACTAAACACCTCCCCTGTCAACCTGAGAGCCCAGCCTGGAACCGTTTGACACATTACTTCGGGCCAGATCGTTTTGATACGCCGTGTAGCGCCTTCAAGCTGGGGAGTCCCTTTCCTAGTGGGAGGGGAGAGGGGAAGAGGAATTGCCAGAAAAGCGATCCCCCAGCCCCAGTGCCCCGGCTCCTGTGAGTCCCTTTTATATTTTAGGACTACCCGAGCATAATGTGCCACCTGGTTCCATTTGTCAACCGATTCGAGCATCACCGCAATAATATTATCCGGGGTGAGCTCCCCCGTCTCCCTGTAAAGTTCCCTTTGCAGCCTGACCCATGTTGTATACGCAAAAAATGTGTGACAGGCATTGTCCTCCTCGCCTGGGCAGAACCGACAATCGGGGGATCGTGACTTACCGATTTTGTGCAGGTAAGACTGAAAACACCCGTGCCCGCTCATAAGCTGGGTCAGAGTGTTTTCAGTCTTACTTGCACAAAATCGGTAAGTCACGGTCCCCCATTTGTTAGAAAATAATAATAACACAATAAAAGTAATGCTTTAAAGTTAACCCTCGCCTTTGGTGTTCTAGTTGTGATGGTCAGAGTAGCAGGTAAGTGTTGTTACAGCGAGTTCTTTCCCCGGGAGCCTTGATGATGTATATTGGATACACATCAAATAAGCTCTCAGTTCATACCAGTATAAATAATTTGAATTTTGTTACATAACCAGTATACCCTATGTATACTTGTATGAACTGGGAGCTTATTTGATGTGTATCCAATAAACATCATCAAGGCTCCCGGGGAAAGAACTCGCTGTAACACCACTTACCTGCTACTCTGACCATCACAACCAGAACACCAAAGGCGAGGGTTAACCTTAAAGCATTACTTTTATTGTGTTATTATTATTTTCTAAAAACATTTACATTACAACCGAATTTATAAATTATTTTAAAACTCTAAATAGCAGCCAGCCTGAAGAGGGATCCAACTTGTCGTGTTAATGGTTCGGGGTGGCCACACGGCGTGAAGCGCAAAAGGGCCGGTTGAGGATCGCGGCGCAAGCCAAAACCTCACCCCTCACCATTTTGTCGGACACTGGACAGCACTTTCAACAAGAAACGCGAATATTCGGATGATGTAAACGGTAATTGGGTAGCAGCACGCTCCCTTTTGGATTTGAACAAGACTGACCGCCTGGGATAAGACTCCACGACTATAAATATTGATCCAATACGAACTTTTGATCCAATTTGCCGCTAAAATCGCTGAGACGATGAGAACGTGAGTTCTCATTTACTGTGAACTTCTCTCCCCGCTTCACCTTATCAATTTGTAGACGCTGAGAGCCATTCTGAAATATTACGATATTATCGTAGCCAGCTTGGGGGAAATACATTGCATATGAGCGAGGAAAGCTTTTGGCCCCTATATTCGCCGCAGCTCTCAGTCGGTGGGCGAAAGCTTTCACATGATCGCTTCTCGCTTGTGGTTACTCGCTGCCATGTACGCGTCATCCATATGTTGAAGCTTCACAGTGGCCGCCACGTACGTGAAACTTACCATATATGTATGAAGTGAATTGCCATGTACGTATGAAGTGAATTGCGGGTTGATGTAGCGTATGTTCATTGGACGACAATTATATGCTTTGATAACAATTGGCGTATGTACTTGCCTGTATGTGAGTATATAACATAGGTGGTAATTGTTCGCTCGCAACGTCACATCTCCTATTTGCTACTCTAAATTGTTATTCAATTTGCCATATTACACAATTGGATTATCATAAACTACTTAAATATTTGAAAATGCCAACTTAACAGCTATGAACACGCTAAATTGGTGCAATGAGAAGTCAACATTTGAATAACAGCACTGACGAGTCGAATCAATGAGAACGCTGGAGATAAATTCAAATATATAAAATGCAAAAAAACGTCGTTTTTTCGTATATATGTCAATATATGTGACCCTTAAAATGCCATACAAACTTATAAAGTGCGTAGCGACCTCGACTATTTCAGTGTGAATTAATAACTGACTCGTAAGACTGAATGTGTTTGGGGAGTGCTATCATCATTGGTTGAACGACAGCTAGAATACTTTAATTTTCGCTAAGAGCCAATAAATCTGATTCTCAAAGAATCATATGCCATAACCAACGTTTTGCCTGTTGTTTCTAAGGTACAGATGAACATTTTCAATAATGTTCTACGTAAGCCGAGAAAGATGGAAGCATCAATTTAACCTTAAAAAAAAACATTTTAACGAAAGAACTAATAAGAAAAAGGGTTCGCTTACTAACGGTAAGTACAGTGTTGCACTTGCTGTTCATTGAATAATTATTCTCGAAACACTATCATAAGACAAAAAATATAAAATTTATCGAAAACCCTTTAGTTCTTCAGTCAATTTATTCTTTTCTTTCTACACTTATATAGGGGTTCATAAAGGGACGTTTTCATCTTCTATTTCAGATCATAAAAAAACTATAACACTGTTCATTGTTTTGTTTTTTTTAATTGTTTCATCTGAATGGTTGGTCGACTAGGTTCAGAAAGGAACCTGTAGCATACGCTTTTTTAGCCGCTGTTTTGTATGCATCAATATATGTACTATAATCACAATACCACATAGTCGCAGTGATATATTTTGAAAAATAGGCGAGCAAACTATGCAGGTTAAATGGATGTAAATGCTAATCATGTTATGGAATGCAACCTTCTTATTGGTTATGGAATATATTTATATTAGTAGACACAAATCAAATCCATCTTAGATATTGACTAAATGTGTTTCAATTGTAATGTCAAGCCGTTAATACAATTGGGAGATTATTTTTGACTAAATTGACTAGTTTGCATCAGCCAGATCGACCCGGATCGACATATGCTGCGTCAATTTTTTAAGTACGCTATTCGACAGTTTTACATTTATTAATTATGTTGTATTCAGTTAAAAGGTCTTGAAAAAATTTCAATCGGTAGGGATTCTCTTTAGTATAGAAGCAAAATAATTCGGCAATATCCCTTTTTTCTTGAAGAATCTTGAAAATGTAACATTAAAATTATATTTTCTTAGTTATAAATATTTGCAGGGCTACTTTGTTGCTATTTTTATATTTGGCTTTAGGTACAATATCATTTGACTAAGAGTGAATCATAAAACACTGAGTATAATTGCAGTGCAAGAAACTTCGGGTTATTTTCGCGATCAGTAACTTCAATCGGACATGTCAAGATTTGATATTTGCATTTCAACAGACGGTGACCATTAATTTTGGATATTAACTACATTAAGCAATTATATTTTCATTTGAATTAAGGAAGATGCCTAGTTTTACCCACAACCAAGTATTAATTTGATTCAAATTTTGGAGTCACGTCTCACTTTGCTGTCATTCTATTGTCATCTTCTTCCATGCGGTATTTACACCATCACATGCGATTTGTGATGTTCCATCTCTTTGCATAGCTATCATCTACCCTAACTTTTGAAAACAGCTTCCAAAACTAGATTTAATTTGTCGCACGAAATAAATGGCGAGATTGTATGGATTGTATGCTCCGGAACTTATTCCGTTAAATTGATGACGTGGGTACTGCCGATATTTCATCGTTTAAACTTACTTGCTAATCCTTCTATATATTTATCCATAACTATGTCATCTTCCTCGACAAGGCATCCTCCATCACTTGGCTGTCGTGGGGCTCCTTGTTCCGTTCAACGTCTTTTAGTAATGCCAGCCATGTTTCTGATATAAATACCCTTAAGATCTATAGCCAAATCGAAGCAAGGATTGCTTTCACCAACACGATAGATATGACACAAGTAATAATTCGATTCAAAATTTGCAGTTGAATCAGTTTAGAAATCAACGCCCGATGACATTTAGCAATCCTCATGACAGTGCAGCCATTTTGCCCGAGCTTTTCAGCTCTTTCTTTTCACCACCATTTGCGTCTTCCTCCCAGCCGTCAAAACGTGGTTCAGTGACAGCGATAGGTTAAAGCGTCGTTTTCAAACCGTCGACGTCAATAATGATCTGCGGATCGTTGTCAGTGGCGTAGGGCTGATTCATTACATACAGGTGAGTAACCTCTTTCATTTTGTGAATTTGGTGCAGTTACGTGTGTTAAATTTTTTTTTTCTTAGGAGTGAAACATTAATGCGTTTATTCCAGGTAGCTTCATCTGCAGATATGGGAAAATTTGAGATGTCGAATTGGATTTTAACCTGAAGGAGTTAATAGAAATCACTAGACTCTGTAACAAGATGGGGCTTCTTTCAGAAAACATCAAATTAATCCATGCCACAAGATTAAACAGGTGAGATTCTGAAAAGGCAGAAAACTTTCTCTCAACCAAATGTCTTCTAAGGATACAAAATGTTTACTTTGCAACAATAAAGATCACATAGCGACAGACCATTCAAGCCCTAAAGGGGTAGTTCAACATAGACGTACACAAAATTTTCGTTGACTTTAAGCAAGCATACGACAGTATTGATCGTAACGCACTGTACCAAATAATGCTTTGGTTTGGCATCCCAGCCAAATTAGTCCGTCTTACCAAAATGACAATGTCTTCGATGACTTCCCAAGTCCGCATCAGTAACCAGCTCACCGATACGAGTATGCAGTATTTTGGTAAAAGTTGGAAAATTGAATGGTGTTATAAGAATTTTAAATTCAGCTCCGCTAAAATTAGAACAAATGCAATAAATTAATAATTACATTAACTGCAAATAAAATACTAAGATAGAACCGTGCATATAGA
Organism: Odontomyia ornata; assembly: GCA_963969285.1. Taxonomy (NCBI): domain Eukaryota; kingdom Metazoa; phylum Arthropoda; class Insecta; order Diptera; family Stratiomyidae; genus Odontomyia; species Odontomyia ornata. The sequence goes on along the minus strand of OZ017744.1, from coordinate 1,223,037 downwards.
TGTTGTTTTATCAGTTTAATCTATTGCAATATAAGAATATATGTACTTGTTACATGGGTTGCGAGAGGGGTCAATTTGTATGTGCAATCGCCTCTCCGCAAAAATAACGTCTAGCACGCCGTACGGATTGACGACTTGGGAGAATGCATACGATTTCATTCCTTTTTTTTGTGACTATTGCGACATACTTACCTTGATGATTATTTTTTGCTTTTATACTCTAGCAACAAGAAAATGGCAAGCGGTTAAAAACAACACACAGTGTAATGAGAAACGAAATGGTTCAACGGTTTTAAGCCCTGTTGCAAAGAATACTAAGGATGGCATCTCAGGGTAACGGAATCGAAGTGTATTGAACTTCCATAACGTTACCTCGGTACGGCAGCGGGAATTGGGAAGAAAATGATTGCCAGACGGGTTTTTTGATTTAGTGAGTCTGGATTTGGATTGAAATTGGATTGGAGTGTGTTTTTGTGGTGTTAAGTTGATTCGGAATTGTTAGTTCAGAGAGAAGATTTTTCATTGGGAGTTAGTAGAGTGAATAACAGGATTTGAATAGGTGAGAATGTTGACGAGGTAAATTTTTGGATTATCAGTAATTATTGTGATTAAATTCTGTTGTGCCGCTTCATTGAGTGACAATAGTGCACGCCTATTTAAAACACTTGGAAAGGATATTAATAATTATAACAACTTGTGCTTAAAGTGGGTGAAGATTTTGACGAGAAGAATTTTCGGATTATCCGTAATTTATTGTGAATAAATCTTGTTGTGCCCTTTCATTGAGTTGCAATAGTGCACATCTACTCTGAAGTACTTTGAAAAGATATTAATGATTAGAACAACTTGGGCTTAAAGTGTATAAACGATAAAAAATAATATAGTAAAAGAAGATCAGTTTAATAAATTTTGTAAATTTTAGCAGTTGCCCTATTCCCCTTCCAGTTCTAGAGCACTCCACAGCCGTACAAAAGGTATTACTCAACCTTTTGTATGGCTGTGGAGTGTGGAGTGCACTAAGCCCGTAAGCCGAAGGTCTCTGGTTCAAGTCTCGTTGGCGGCAACGAGATTTAGTTCGAGTGGTTCTTCGGACGGACTATAAGCCTATTCAGTTATGATACGTGCTGGTTTAAAATCAAAACGTATCGCAGCTGGGTGGACGGACACACGGCCTAAGCGTGATAATGATCATATCACCTTGTAGAGTGCCGATACGTTCAATCATGATAATGAGATAAGGCCCGAAAGGGGCTGTAGGGCTACAAAGAAGAATATTGAATTATTTTTTTTCCAATTTCTGTATTTCTTCTATTTCTTTTGTTACTCATGAATTAATTTTTTTGTGAATTATTTTCTTCATATTTGATTGTAGATTAATTTCAATTTGAATAATAACAGTTTTGAATTTGATTCAAATTTGTTTAAAAATAGGGGCTTTATTTAATTAAATTTCCATATCTTAATTACCTTCGGGGAATGGTTATGTGGAAATTAAGTTAAGAAAAAACATAAGATCATGAATTACTAGATATACCAATTTTTCAATTCTCATTACGTCCTTCTCCCCTCCCTTCCGTTTCTTTTTGTGTTAGTGTGATAACCTCGATCTTTGCGCCCTATGTCACTGACGCCGACCAGCAGATTCAGACACCCTACGCAACTGATATCGTTGGATGACGGCATGTGCGCTCAGTTTGACCCGTCAGGAAAAATTCGTGTGAAAAATCAAGAAATTTGAGGAATTGGAGATAGCGTTTTATAAGGAAATTATGAACCTATTGCGACGCGTGGGCGTTTCTTGCGCACGAAAGGCATCATTTGGATACGGATTGCAGCTATTAGAGCTGATTGTTTCGCGAGGAATGAAATGTCGAAGCCTGTCACAAAATCGAATGAAAATACATATATCGACTGCCTGACGACGATAGTGAGGAAGATGTAAACTATAAGGAAGGGGTCAAAAAACTACAGGAAGCAGGAACACCGGCAAAGGCAACCAAAGGCTTAAGCACTTATAACAATACACTACTACCATAAAAATAAGCAGAATCGTGAAAAATGCAAGAAATGCTGGCACAAATGCAAGCTCAAAAGTGTGTCGAAAATTCTCATTAGTTATTTTTATTTTATTATTTTCTTCCAAACCACATAAAATACGATTCATGAAAATGATCTAATTTATATTGAACACAAATTTTAACATATGGTAGAGAGTTGCACGTATTTTTTTCATGACGCTTCTTCTAGTATGTACAAATTGGAAACTATTTTTGGTTTTAATTCAACAATTCCTTCAATCAAAATAAGTCGATTTCACACGTTCTAGTTTTTTCTTTATGTTATAATACTTGATTTAATCCTGTAATTTTTATGATAACGGTGCCATTCTTAAGACAAACAATCTTATGATGTTAATATGTATGTGCTGTGCAAAATTTTTCAATAGTAATCCGAATCGAGAAAAAAATCAATCAATCTCATCGTATGCCCAGCAAAAATTGATTTTAAGATAAAATGAGTAGTCCTCTTTTTTGACTATTTGTAGAGCATTATTTCCTATGAAAAGATTGTTATCAGTTCAAAATAAATTTGACACGAAATATGCTTAACATGAACCGCACCAAACAGTTACTCTTTGTGGATGCATCGGCTTTTCAACAATCACTCGTGGATTCCCATTTGCCCAAATGCGGCAATTCTGCCTACCATAGTAGATTCACCTAGTACCCACACCTTTCATTTATCCTGTGTTGCACACTTTTTGAATTTTCCCAGGGGCACGTCAGCTAATCTGGGACACGACAGCTGAGCCCAGGCCTGGCGCGCTCAATAAACAAAGCCAAAAGCAAATGAAATATACGGCGCACGTGTTCTTTTACGCAGTTCAGAACATGGGAGTGCTGCCAGATCCTAATAAAAAACTAAAAAATTGCATGGAACGAATTTGTTTTTCTGCACATTTATTGAGTTTTTGAGATCTGGTAATCCTGGAATCCGTCATCGAAGCACATGTTTATATTCGCGCCAATCCTTGCGTCAGCATTTACCTACCTGGCAGCTACCGAAAATTTATGGCTCGCTGTTCGGATTTTTCCGGAGGGTTGATTGAGTGTGGATACTAGTTGAGTATACTATGCTGCCTACTGACCATTTCAAGCGACGGCAATTCGCCAAATGGTTGGTTGAACAGACAGAAATTGTCAATTTTTTTTCTTTTTATTTTGTTTTTTTCTTTTGAATACGACAGGCCTCGGCTCAGCTGACGTGCTCCGGCTCAGCTGGCCGGCCCTTGGGCAAATTCAGAAAGTGTGCAGCACAGGGTAAATGGAAGGTGTGGATACTATGTGAATTTACTATTCTACCAACCATTTGGCCAGTTTCGCGGAACTTTTTACCTTCTTTCCATGGCTTCACTATGCTGCACATCCTCAATAAAGTATTCGTACACCTCATTATTAAGGACTGAATGATGCTGCAATCATATTAATTAATATTGTGATCTTGATTGAACCATTTTGATAAATGTATTGAAGCGATTTGATTAAAAAAATCGCAAAATCAACGAAGATATGGTAATATTAATACTTGGAAGTCTGTGAGCAGCCCCAAAACAGTCCGGGGATTCCCCGAAATGTGTGAATCAGTGTGTTTTACCGACCGTTTGACTAGTTTTGCGGAATTTTTCCCTTCTTTCCATGGTCCTACTCCCGCGTCCTTCAAAAATTGTTATTGGGTTCCCCTTTCTTAGCATATTTTCTCCATAGCTTTCTATGTTTACACTTTTCTTCGAACTACAAATCAACTAGTGAGGTAGCTCTAAGAGAAGTGTAAGTGGCCTCGTAAGTACTGAAAATAGTTGCTGAACGTAAATAAAAGTGCGCCCCTTCACTAACATAATAAACAAGCGAATTAATTAGCAAAAGCGAATTGATTAGCAAAAGCAAATCCTTTCGAACTGCCCATTTCGCTATTTCCAGGAAAAACTCATTTGCCTTGATACCAGTTTCAGCATTTGCACAAATAGTAAGGGCTGCCATGCCGAAAACTAACGTAAAATTTCCCTTTTCCATAGGGAAATCATATTTCTAAATTTAGACAGGCAGACCTTTGAATGGGCTTTTTCAGACGCAGCGTTATAAGTGAGCGTTAAACAGGTTATATGGGCAAGAAGAGTGGGAGGCATTGAGGGAACCTGATGGTAAAAACATGCCAACATTTTTTAGGGTGAACGAGCGTAACGCACATACACAAATGCATTTTGTTGATTATTTGGTGGGGAAAACTTTATACCATAGTATACTCAAATAGTAACCACACTCCATCAACCCTCCGGAAAAATTCGAACACAAGCCGAACAGCAAGCCATAAATCTTCGGTAGCAGGTAGATGGTAAACGCTGATGCGAGGAATGGCGCGAATATAAACATATGCTTCGATGAGAGATTTCAGGGCTACCAGAGCTAAAAAATCAATAACATTGCAGAAAAACCAATTCGTTCCATGCAATCTTTTAGTTTTTTATTACGATCTGGCAGCACTCCTATGTTCTGAAATGCGTAAAAGAACACGTGCGTCGGAAATTTTATCTGCATTTTGCTTCGTTTCTTATGCGCGCCAAAAATGGATCAGCTGTAATGCCCCGGATCAGCTGTAATGCCCCTGGAAAAATTCAAAAAGTGTGCAACACAGGATAAATGAAAGGTGTGGCTACTAGTTGAGTAGGTATACTATGCTTTATACAAACACCGGTAATCATTCCGAATTGAACATTCGATAAAGAAGGTAGTCGTCATGAAACGATTGCCTTTCTTTAATTTGCGTGCATAAATGAATGCGTGGATGCGAGAAGCTATGCGTTATTTAATAAATTTATGAAAGCGGAGGCCATGTTCAATTTCAGGAAACAACACGACTAATATAACGATTTCATCAAAGTTAAATTGCCTATTTAAAATCCATAGAAAATTAACAGTACGCATAATCTTCATAAAATCACATTATAATAAGCTAGTTTACAACACATCAAGAAAAATATGTCACTAAAAAAGATATTCAAATCTGTAATATATTTTTCAGAAAGCGGAAACACATAGAGGATTCAAATGAATCCAATAGAAGCTTGAATCGACAAACTTTAACAATCATATAATACATTTTTCATTCCAGTTTTTATTACCTCGTGCACAATTCAAGGCTAAAACATCAATTCTCAATCGCTTATCCCTCTGTCTTCGCTTTCATGTTGTCCGCACGACGTTTAACGATCAAATGATCCTTTTGACACATACACTCGCAAGACGTGTATCGTATACAAAAATAGCTTGGCTGAACTATGCAACGTGTAAACATGAGGGCGTAAGCGCGAAACCTGTTTGGATATGGGTTTTTACCATTCCCGTGTGAAAAAGCCCAATACGTGACACCATACCAAACATGTTCGCTCGGCGTCGTAACGAAACGAAGAGGATTGGAGTTGCTCGAGTGTCTTCACTGGCGAATGTCAAATCATTTTGCATTCATACGTTACGTTGTTGTGGTTGGACGTGTTCGTCTCAAAGTGAATTAAAAGTGGAAATTTTTTTCTGTGGTGCAGGTAAGTTTTCTTTTAAAATTTATTATTCATATTTCGTCCGTCTCAAAAAATACTAGTGTTCATTAAAGAAATGAAAAGACGAAGGTAAAACAACTCCAACAGAGTAACTAAAATTTGTTTTGCTTAAACCTACTTCTTACACTGAACTTGATGTTGGAATAGCGTTTTCCGATGGGCTGCAGGGGGTGACGGCACTTTCATATGCGTCGACACGTAGTGTGCAAATCGGTTCGTATTAACCCTTGGTAATTTATTAGCCCCTTCATACGAAATTTGAACAAGATTGAATGGCGGCGAAGTTTATACCAGAAAGAATGTGAGAAGCAGCTGATTGTCAGATTAAAAATTTAAAATAAAGCTAAAATTTGATTTTAGTGTCTTCCCCTTGTTATCTTCATTCCTACAAAAATATGTAAGTATTTCTACGGTTTCTGTCAAGAAGGGATGGGGCTTGCCCTTGCGACTATGAACACTATTGATCCAAAGACTTCATTACACCGTTGCAATCTGAAGCGCCTTTGCTTGTGTTCTACAACAACCGCTTTCAGTGTAGCTCTTTGCTAAGAGCGTCCCCCCAGAGTTCGATCTGTTGAGTAGTACAAATTGCACGGCACCTATTAGGAGTCATCGACTTGATGAGGATTCTCTCTATGTTAGCTATCAATCGGGTGAGCATAGTTACGCGTGCTTCAGTTTTATCAGCTTTTGTCCTAATTTACTCGAAAAAACTCATCTCCAAGCCTATAAGTCTGGTCAGGTATTTCACTGCTGGTTTGGATTCAATAAATGAATCTCGGGTACTAATAGTCATCACTCTGGGGGTTCTTCTCTTTGTCAAGACTATTAGTTGTCATCTAGTTCCTCACTCGGCGCATTATTCTAAGATTTTGGAGATAACGTTATAGCGCGTTCACTACACAGTGAACCTTCCGTCATTTTTAAAGCGCAAATTGTATCACGAGCTGTCACGCGTCTTAAGATGATCGCACCAGTTAACCGAGTTTTTTCGAACATTTGTAGATATCCAACCTGAGCACAGGTCGTTCGCTAATTCAAATTACATTAATTTATTATTTTCTCCTTAAAAATATTGAAGCGTCATACTCACTTGCGAGCACAGGAAGCAATTTGTTCAACTGAAACGTGCAATGATTATTTTTTTTGGGGGTGATGGCACTTTCCTGGCATGGGCCCTACGCGTCGCGGACGCAAACTCAGTGTGCAAATCGGTTCGTATTAATCGTAAGAAACTTATTAGCCCCGTAAATCGATGCGAAAACACGTTAATTTCAAGCTTGATATATGCTTCATACGAAATCTGAACAAGATTGAATGGTGGCGAAGTGTTGTACCAGAAGGAATTTGAGCAGCCAAATCAATCCAATTTTTTCCAATTTTTTAATCTGACAATCAGCTGCTTCTCACGTTTCTTCTGGTACAACACTTCGCCGCCATTCAATCTTGTTGGAATTTCGTATGAAGCAGATTTCAAGCTTGAAATTGACTATCTTCTGCGTGTTTTCGCGTCGATTTTCGGGGCTAATTATTTACTAAGGATTAATACGAATCGATTTACACACTGAGTCGGCGCCCGCAACGTGTAGGGCCTATGCCAGGAAAGTGCCGTCACCCCTTTTTTCGTATCTATCGTTATTTCATTTTCTCTAATAATATTTGAGTAAGCATGCAACCGTTGTTAATATTTATAATAAAACAACGTGTGTCGGCGGAGACGATGAACAACGTACTAATTTATTTAAGTATAGAATACAGAGAAGAAGCATAGAATACATAGTCAGAAGTTTGTTACAAGATGGCACTAGTAGTATCTATATTTTGATATTTACAACACTCCCACTCAAAATACAGATTACTTTCAAACTATATAAACATAAAATACATACTTAAATGAAATTACACTTTAACAATTCCTAAAGCATTCAAATGTTTATAATGTTTTACAGCACCTAAGCTTTTAGTGAGTAAATCTGCAGGCATATCTGATGTACATAAATAATCAACACTAACAATGTTTTCAAATATCATTTCTCTGCAATGGTGATATCTGACATCAATATGCTTTATTTTATTATGAAATACAGGGTTTAGTAATAACTTCTGAGCACTCATACTGTCATTATACAAAGTTATCTTATACATTCTTTTAGTCACTTCATGTTGCAAGTTTCTTAAGTACACTGCTTCCTTGCAGGCCTCTGATATTGACACATATTCTGCTTCCGTACTAGAAAGCGCAATACACTTTTGTTTACTACAACTCCAAGATATAACAGATCCTGACAAAGTAAAACAAAAACCTGAATATGATTTCCTATCATTAATATCATTGCTCCAGTCTGCATCAACATATCCTTCAATATTAACATTTTTATCTTTACTATATTTCAAACCTAAATCTTTTGTCTTTTTCAAATATTTTAATACTCTTTTAGCATAAATCCATTGCTCTTCAGTGTTACAGTTATTAAATTGACTTAGATATGACACTGCATAAGCTATATCGGGTCGTGTAAGCACAACTAAATACATTAAGCTCCCGATAAGCTGCTGATAGAGATTCTGAGTATTACAATTATTCTCTTTTATACACTTTAAATTCACCTCCATTGGAGTATTCACTGTTTTACAATCAGTCATATTAAATTTAGACAATAGTTTGTCAATATATTTTTCTTGACTCAAAGTAACAGTACAATTCTGTTTATCAAAACTAACTGACATGCCAAGACATTCCTTTACAATCCCTAAGTCTTTTAACACAAAATTCTTACTTAACACGCTCTTAAGGCGATTAGTTTCAGTTTTATCATTGGAAAAGATAAAAAAATCATCAACATATAATGCCACAATGGTAATGCTATTACGAATAGACTTTATATACAAACATGGTTCTATTTTAGACTTGTCATAACCATCTGCTAACATACAACCATCCACTTTCTTATGCCATGCTCGAGATGCCTGTCTGAGACCATATATAGCCTTGTTTAATTTTAGAATCTTATTATCACCTGTACAGACATAACCTATAGGTTTTTGCATATATATAGTCTCAGACAGATCACCGTTCAAGAAAGCTGTCTTCACGTCAAGATGAGTCACATCTAGATTCATCTGTACTGATAATGCAAATAATAACCTAAGAGTTGTATGCCGCACTACTGGAGAAAATGTTTCATTGTAGTCTATACCATATTTTTGAGAGCATCCCTTAGCCACAAGCCTGGCTCGATAACCGACATTATTTTCAGCACCACACTTCTTTTTGAGAACCCATTTGCATCTTACTATATTGCCATTCACAGGAATATCAACGAGTTCCCACGCATTGTTGTCTTCAAAGCTTTTCAGTTCATCTTTGACAGCCAGTTAGTTCCCAATGTTCCTTCTCTGGCCCCTGAAGTGCTTCTTCTAATGTCAGTTCATCGCTGAAATATTTATTACACTCTTCTGTGCATATAAATCCATACCTGTCTGGTTGTTGTCGATGCCGTTTTGGTAAGGTCCTTGTTGTAGTGTCTGATTGCAACTCTTCCTCGGATGTCGTGGACTCCTCATCTGGTATATAGGTTTCATCATGAAGTCCGGCGCAAGACGAATGATTGGTTCGATGATGAGGCCCAGAATGCGTTAGATAAAAAGAATCAGGCGTACAAAGAATACGTAGGTAGAAAAACCAGGACGAAGAGAGAATACTATGAAAATCTCTGGAGACTAGCGAATAAGATAATTAGGATTAAGAAAAAAAATACTATGACGACCAATTGAGAAGTATAGATGTAAGTTTAGCGAGCAACAACACAAGACAAGCATACAAAGTAGTGAAAAGCCTGAAACGTGATTATCAGCCCAAAGCCACGCTATGTCGTGATGATATCGGTAATATCATCGCTGATGAAACCAAAATTAAGGAAAGATAGCATCATATTTCAAGAACCTCCTTAATCCTCCGCAGAGCTCCAGAACATCGGAGCCTATAGATACCTGCGGAGAGCTTCCATTGTCCCCACCAACTCTGGATGCACTTTGTTCCGCCATCAAAGCCCAAAAGAATAATAAAGCGCCGGGCATCGATGAGATCCCAGTGGAGCTCATCAAATATGGTGGCAGTAGTGTTCATAAAGCTATTCACAAAGACATCTACCACATTTGGAAAGAAGAGCATATGCCGAAAGAGTGGAGCCAATGAATTATATTCCCTATCCAAAAAAAGGGTGATAAGCTACAGTGCGAAAATTATAAAGGCATATCACTACTTTGCAAGGCGTACAAAATATTTTCTAAAATCTTAGAAAATAAAATAGGATCATACGCCAACAGTATTATTGGGGAGTATCAAGATGGTTTTAGAGCTGGTAGACCGACAACAGTCCAATTGTTCACAGTCAAGCAGGTACTTGAAAAATGCTGGGAGTTCAACATAGACGTACACAAAATGTTCGTTGACTTTAAGCAAGCATACGACAGTATTGATCGTAACGCACTGTACCAAATAATGCTTTTTTTGGCATCTCAGCCAAATTAGTCCGTCTTACCAAAATGACAATGTCGTCGATGACCTCCCCCGCATCAGTAACCAGCTCACCGATACGAGTATGCGGTATTTTGGTAAAAGTTGGAAAATTGAATGGTGTTATAAGAATTTTAAATTCAGCTCCGCTAAAATTAGAACAAATGCAATAAATTAATAATTACATTAACTGCAAATAAAATACTAAGATAGAACCGCGCATATAGATGTTGTTTTATCAGTTTAATCTATTGCAATATAAGAATATATGTACTTGTTACATGGGTTGCGAGAGGGGTCAATTTGTATGTGCGATCGCCTCTCCGCAAAAATAACGTCTAGCACGCCGTACGGATTGACGACTTGGGAGAATGCATACGATTCCTTTTTTTTTTTGTGACTATTGCGACATATTTACCTTCACAAAAACAGAATGTTTGGTGATGATTATTTTTTGCTTTTATACTCTAGCAACAAGAAAATGGCAAGCGGTTAAAAACAACACACAGTGTAATGAGAAACGAAATGGTTCAACGGTTTTAAGCCCTGTTGCAAAGAATACTAAGGATGGCATCTCAGGGTAACGGAATCGAAGTGTATTGAACTTCCATAACGTTACCTCGGTACGGCAGCGGGAATTGGGAAGAAAATGATTGCCAGACTGGTTTTTTGATTTAGTGAGTCTGGATTTGGATTGAAATTGGATTAGAGTGTGTTTTTGTGATGTTAAGGTGATTCGGAATTGTTAGTTCAGAGAGAAGATTTTTCATTGGGAATAAGTAGAGTGAATAACAGGATTTGAATGGGTGAGAATGTTGACGAGGGGAATTTTCCGATTATCAGTAATTATTGTGATTAAATTCTGTTGTGCCGCTTCACTGAGTGACAATAGTGCACGCCTATTTAAAACACTTGGAAAGGATATTAATAATTATAACAACTTGTGCTTAAAGTGGGTGAAGATTTTGACGAGAAGAGTTTTCGGATTATCCGTAATTCATTGTGAATAAATCTTGTTGTGCCCTTTCATTGAGTTGCAATAGTGCACATCTACCCTGAAGTACTTTGAAAAGATATTAATGATTAGAACAACTTGGGCTTAAAGTGTATAAACGATAAAAAATAATATAGTAAAAGAAGATCAGTTTAATAAATTTTGTAAATTTTAGCAGTTGCACTATTCCCCTTCCAGTTCTAGAGCACTCCACAGCCGTACAAAAGGTATTACTCAACCTTTTGTACGGCTGTGGAGTGTGGAGTGCACTAAGCCCGTAAGCCGAAGGTCTCTGGTTCAAGTCTCGTTGGCGGCAACGAGATTTAGTTCGAGTGGTTCTTCGGACGGACTATAAGCCTATTCAGTTATGATACGTGCTGGTTTAAAATCAAAACGTATCGCAGCTGGGTGGACGGACACACAGCCAAAGCGTGATAATGATCATATCACCTTGTAGAGTGCCGACACGTTCAATCATGATAATGAGATAATCTAGCTATCTCTAAAGCGAAGGCCCGAAAGGGGCTGTAGGGCTACAAAGAAGAACATTGAATTATTTTTTTTTTCAATTTCTGTATTTCTTCTATTTCTTTTGTTACTCATGAATTAATTTTTTTGTGAATTATTTTCTTCATATTTGATTGTAGATTAATTTCAATTTGAATAATAACAGTTTTGAATTTGATTCAAATTTGTTTAAAAATAGGGGCTTTATTTAATTAAATTTCCATATCTTAATTATCTTCGGGGAATGGTTATGTGGAAATTAAGTTAAGAAAAAATATAAGATCATGAATTACTAGATATACCAATTTTTCAATTCTCATTACGTCCTTCTCCCCTCCCTTCCATTTCTTTTTGTGTTAGTGTGATAACCTCGATCTTTGCGCCCTATGTCACTGACGCCGACCAGCAGATTCAGACACCCTACGCAACTGATATCGTTGGATGACGGCATGTGCGCTCAGTTTGACCCGTCAGGAAAAATTCGTGTGAAAAATCAAGAAATTTGAGGAATTGGAGATAGCGTTTTATAAGGAAATTATGAACCTATTGCGACGCGTGGGCGTTTCTTGCGCACGAAAGGCATCATTTGGATACGGATTGCAGCTATTAGAGCTGATTGTTTCGCGAGGAAAGAAATGTTGAAGCCTGTCACAAAATCGAATGAAAATACATATATCCACTGCCTGACGACGATAGTGAGGAAGATGTAAACTATAATCAACACTAACAATGTTTTCATTTATCATTTCTCTGCAATGGTGATATCTGACATCAATATGCTTTATTTTATTATGAAATACAGGGTTTAGTAATAACTTCTGAGCACTCATACTATCATTATACAAAGTTATCTTATACATTCTTTTAATCACTTCATGTTGCAAGTTTCTTAAGTACACTGCTTCCTTGCAGGCCTCTGATATTGACACATATTCTGCTTCCGTACTAGAAAGCGCAATACACTTTTGTTTACTACAACTCCAAGATATAACAGATCCTGACAAAGTAAAACAAAAACCTGAATATGATTTCCTATCATTAATATCATTGCTCCAGTCTGCATCAACATATCCTTCAATATTAACATTTTTATCTTTACTATATTTCAAACCTAAATCTTTTGTCTTTTTCAAATATCTTAATACTCTTTTAGCATGAATCCATTGCTCTTCAGTGTTACAGTTATTAAATTGACTTAGATATGACACTGCATAAGCTATATCGGGTCGTGTAAGCACAACTAAATACATTAAGCTCCCGATAAGCTGCTGATAGAGATTCTGAGTATTACAATTATTCTCTTTTATACACTACAAATTCACCTCCATTGGAGTATTCACTGTTTTACAATCAGTCATATTAAATTTAGACAATAGTTTGTCAATATATTTTTCTTGACTCAAAGTAACAGTACAATTCTGTTTATCAAAACTAACTGACATGCCAAGACATTCCTTTACAATCCCTAAGTCTTTTAACACAAAATTCTTACTTAACACGCTCTTAAGGCGATTAGTTTCAGTTTTATCATTGGAAAAGATAAAAAAATCATCAACATATAATGTCACAATGGTAATGCTATTACGAATAGACTTTATATACAAACATGGTTCTATTTTAGACTTGTCATAACCATCTGCTAACATACAACCATCCACTTTCTTATGCCATGCTCGAGATGCCTGTCTGAGACCATATATAGCCTTGTTTAATTTTAGAATCTTATTATCACCTGTACAGACATAACCTATAGGTTTTCGCATATATATAGTCTCAGACAGATCACCGTTCAAGAAAGCTGTCTTCACGTCAAGATGAGTCACATCTAGATTCATCTGTACTGATAATGCAAATAATAACCTAAGAGTTGTATGCCGCACTACTGGAGAAAATGTTTCATTGTAGTCTATACCATATTTTTGAGAGCATCCCTTAGTCACAAGCCTGGCTCGATAACCGACATTATTTTCAGCACCACACTTCTTTTTGAGAACTCATTTGCATCTTACTATATTGCCATTCACAGGAATATCAACGAGTTCCCACGCATTGTTGTCTTCAAAGCTTTTCAGTTCATCTTTGACAGCCAGTTAGCTCCCAATGTTCCTTCTCTGGCCCCTGCAGTGCTTCTTCTAATGTCAGTTCATCACTGAAATATTTATTACACTCTTCTGTGCATATAAATCCATACCTGTCTGGTTGTTGTCGCTGCCGTTTTGGTAAGGTCCTTGTTGTAGTGTCTGATTGCAACTCTTCCTCGGATGTCGTGGACTCCTCATCTGGTATATAGGTTTCATCATCAAGTCCGGCGCAAGACGAATGATTGGTTCGATGATGAGGCCCAGAATGCGTTAGATAAAAAGAATCAGGCGTACAAAGAATACGTAGGTAGAAAAACCAGGACGAAGAGAGAACACTATGAATATCTCAGGAGACTAGCGAATAAGATAATTAGGATTAAGAAAAAAAATACTATGACGACCAATTGAGAAGTATAGATGTAAGTTTAGCGAGCAACAACACAAGACAAGCATACAAAGTAGTGAAAAGCCTGAAACGTGATTATCAGCCCAAAGCCACGCTATGTCGTGATGATATCGGTAATATCATCGCTGATGAAACCAAAATTAAGGAAAGGTAGCATCATATTTCAAGAACCTCCTTAATCCTCCGCAGAGCTCCAGAACATCGGAGCCTATAGATACCTGCGGAGAGCTTCCATTGTCCCCACCAACTCTGGATGCACTTTGTTCCGCCATCAAAGCCCAAAAGAATAATAAAGCGCCGGGCATCGATGAGATCCCAGTGGAGCTCATCAAATATGGTGGCAGTAGTGTTCATAAAGCTATTCACAAAGACATCTACCACATTTGGAAAGAAGTGCATATGCCGAAAGAGTGGAGCCAATGAATTATATTCCCATATCCACAAAAAGGGTGATAAGCTACAGTGCGAAAATTATAAAGGCATATCACTACTTTGCAAGGCGTACAAAATATTTTCTAAAATCTTAGAAAATAAAATAGGATCATACGCCAACAGTATTATTGGGGAGTATCAAGATGGTTTTAGAGCTGGTAGACCGACAACAGTCCAATTGTTCACAGTCAAGCAGGTACTTGAAAAATGCTGGGAGCTCAACATAGACGTACACAAAATGTTCGTTGACTTTAAGCAAGCATACGACAGTATTGATCGTAACGCACTGTACCAAATAATGCTTTGGTTTGGCATCCCAGCCAAATTAGTCCGTCTTACCAAAATGACAATGTCGTCGATGACCTCCCAAGTCCGCATCAGTAACCAGCTCACCGATACGAGTATGCGGTATTTTGGTAAAATTTGGAAAATTGAATGGTGTTATAAGAATTTTAAATTCAGCTCCGCTAAAATTAGAACAAATGCAATAAATTAATAATTACATTAACTGCAAATAAAATACTAAGATAGAACCGTGCATATAGATGTTGTTTTATCAGTTTAATCTATTGCAATATAAGAATATATGTACTTGTTACATGGGTTGCGAGAGGGGTCAATTTGTATGTGCGATCGCCTCTCCGCAAAAATAACGTCTAGCACGCCGTACGGATTGACGACTTGGGAGAATGCATACGATTTCATTCCTTTTTTTTTTGTGACTATTGCGACATATTTACCTTCACAAAAACAGAATGTTTGGAGATGATTATTGTTTGCTTTTATACTCTAGCAACAAGAAAATGGAAAGCGGTTAAAAACAACACACAGTGTAATGAGAAACGAAATGGTTCAACGGTTTTAAGCCCTGTTGCAAAGAATACTAAGGATGGCATCTCAGGGTAACGGAATCGAAGTGTATTGAACTTCCATAATGTTACCTCGGTACGGCAGCGGGAATTGGGAAGAAAATGATTGCCAGACTGGTTTTTTGATTTAGTGAGTCTGGATTTGGATTGAAATTGGATTGGAGTGTGTTTTTGTGGTGTTAAGGTGATTCGGAATTGTTAGTTCAGAGAGAAGATTTTTCATTGGGAATAAGTAGAGTGAATAACAGGATTTGAATGGATGAGAATGTTGACGAGGGGAATTTTCCGATTATCAGTAATTATTGCGATTAAATTCTGTTGTGCCGCTTCATTGAGTGACAATAGTGCACGCCTATTTAAAACACTTGGAAAGGATATTAATAATTATAACAACTTGTGCTTAAAGTGGGTGAAGATTTTGACGAGAAGAATTTTCGGATTATCCGTAATTTATTGTGAATAAATCTTGTTGTGCCCTTTCATTGAGTTGCAATAGTGCACATCTACTCTGAAGTACTTTGAAAAGATATTAATGATTAGAACAACTTGGGCTTAAAGTGTATAAACGATAAAAAATAATATAGTAAAAGAAGATCAGTTTAATAAATTTTGTAAATTTTAGCAGTTGCACTATTCTCCTTCCAGTTCTAGAGCACTCCACAGCCGTACAAAAGGTATTACTCAACCTTTTGTACGGCTGTGGAGTGTGGAGTGCACTAAGCCCGTAAGCCGAAGGTCTCTGGTTCAAGTCTCGTTGGCGGCAACGAGATTTAGTTCGAGTGGTTCTTCGGACGGACTATAAGCCTATTCAGTTATGATACGTGCTGGTTTAAAATCAAAACGTATCGCAGCTGGGTGGACGGACACACAGCCAAAGCGTGATAATGATCATATCACCTTGTAGAGTGCCGATACGTTCAATCATGATAATGAGATAATCTAGCTATCTCTAAAGCGAAGGCCCGAAAGGGGCTGTAGGGCTACAAAGAAGAATATTGAATTATTTTTTTTTTTCAATTTCTGTATTTCTTCCATTTCTTTTGTTACTCATGAATTAATTTTTTTGTGAATTATTTTCTTCATATTTGATTGTAGATTAATTTCAATTTGAATAATAACAGTTTTGAATTTGATTCAAATTTGTTTAAAAATAGGGGCTTTATTTAATTAAATTTCCATATCTTAATTATCTTCGGGGAATGGTTATGTGGAAATTAAGTTAAGAAAAAATATAAGATCATGAATTACTAGATATACCAATTTTTCAATTCTCATTACGTCCTTCTCCCCTCCCTTCCGTTTCTTTTTGTGTTAGTGTGATAACCTCGATCTTTGCGCCCTATGTCACTGACGCCGACCAGCAGATTCAGACACCCTACGCAACTGATATCGTTGGATGACGGCATGTGCGCTCAGTTTGACCCGTCAGGAAAAATTTGTGTGAAAAATCAAGAAATTTGAGGAATTGGAGATAGCGTTTTATAAGGAAATTATGAACCTATTGCGACGCGTGGGCGTTTCTTGCGCACGAAAGGCATCATTTGGATACGGATTGCAGCTATTAGAGCTGATTGTTTCGCGAGGAAAGAAATGTCGAAGCCTGTCACAAAATCGAATGAAAATACATATATCCACTGCCTGACGATGATAGTGAGGAAGATGTAAACTATAATCAACACTTACATTGTTTTCAAATATCATTTCTCTGCAATGGTGATATCTGACATCAATATGCTTTATCTTATTATGAAATACAGGGTTTAGTAATAACTTCTGAGCACTCATACTATCATTATACAATGTTATCTTATACATTCTTTTAGTCACTTCATGTTGCAAGTTTCTTAAGTACACTGCTTCCTTGCAGGCCTCTGATATTGACACATATTCTGCTTCCGTACTAGAAAGCGCAATACACTTTTGTTCACTACAACTCCAAGATATAACAGATCCTGACAAAGTAAAACAAAAACCTGAATATGATTTCCTATCATTAATATCATTGCTCCAGTCTGCATCAACATATCCTTCAATATTAACATTTTTATCTTTACTATATTTCAAACCTAAATCTTTTGTCTTTTTCAAATATCTTAATACTCTTTTAGCATGAATCCATTGCTCTTTAGTGTTACAGTTATTAAATTGACTTAGATATGACACTGCATAAGCTATATCGGGTCGTGTAAGCACAACTAAATACATTAAGCTCCCGATAAGCTGCTGATAGAGATTCTGAGTATTACAATTATTCTCTTTTATACACTACAAATTCACCTCCATTGGAGTATTCACTGTTTTACAATCAGTCATATTAAATTTAGACAATAGTTTGTCAATATATTTTTCTTGACTCAAAGTAACAGTACAATTCTGTTTATCAAAACTAACTGACATGCCAAGACATTCCTTTACAATCCCTAAGTCTTTTAACACAAAATTCTTACTTAACACGCTCTTAAGGCGATTAGTTTCAGTTTTATCATTGGAAAAGATAAAAAAATCATCAACATATAATGTCACAATGGTAATGCTATTACGAATAGACTTTATATACAAACATGGTTCTATTTTAGACTTGTCATAACCATCTGCTAACATACAACCATCCACTTTCTTATGCCATGCTCGAGATGCCTGCCTGAGACCATATATAGCCTTGTTTAATTTTAGAATCTTATTATCACCTGTACAGACATAACCTATAGGTTTTTGCATATATATAGTCTCAGACAGATCACCGTTCAAGAAAGCTGTCTTCACGTCAAGATGAGTCACATCTAGATTCATCTGTACTGATAATGCAAATAATAACCTAAGAGTTGTATGCCGCACTACTGGAGAAAATGTTTCATTGTAGTCTATACCATATTTTTGAGAGCATCCCTTAGTCACAAGCCTGGCTCGATAACCGACATTATTTTCAGCACCACACTTCTTTTTGAGAACTCATTTGCATCTTACTATATTGCCATTCACAGGAATATCAACGAGTTCCCACGCATTGTTGTCTTCAAAGCTTTTCAGTTCATCTTTGACAGCCAGTTAGTTCCCAATGTTCCTTCTCTGGCCCCTGCAGTGCTTCTTCTAATGTCTGTTCATCACTGAAATATTTATTACACTCTTCTGTGCATATAAATCCATACCTGTCTGGTTGTTGTCGCTGCCGTTTTGGTAAGGTCCTTGTTGTAGTGTCTGATTGCAACTCTTCCTCGGATGTCGTGGACTCCTCATCTGGTATATAGGTTTCATCATCAAGTCCGGCGCAAGACGAATGATTGGTTCGATGATGAGGCCCAGAATGCGTTAGATAAAAAGAATCAGGCGTACAAAGAATACGTAGGTAGAAAAACCAGGACGAAGAGAGAACACTATGAATATCTCAGGAGACTAGCGAATAAGATAATTAGGATTAAGAAAAAAAATACTATGACGACCAATTGAGAAATATAGATGTAAGTTTAGCGAGCAACAACACAAGACAAGCATACAAAGTAGTGAAAAGCCTGAAACGTGATTATCAGCCCAAAGCCACGCTATGTCGTGATGATATCGGTAATATCATCGCTGATGAAACCAAAATTAAGGAAAGATAGCATCATATTTCAAGAACCTCCTTAATCCTCCGCAGAGCTCCAGAACATCGGAGCCTATAGATACCTGCGGAGAGCTTCCATTGTCCCCACCAACTCTGGATGCACTTTGTTCCGCCATCAAAGCCCGAAAGAATAATAAAGCGCCGGGCATCGATGAGATCCCAGTGGAGCTCATCAAATATGGTGGCAGTAGTGTTCATAAAGCTATTCACAAAGACATCTACCACATTTGGAAAGAAGAGCATATGCCGAAAGAGTGGAGCCAATGAATTATATTCCCTATCCACAAAAAGGGTGATAAGCTACAGTGCGAAAATTATAAAGGCATATCACTACTTTGCAAGGCGTACAAAATATTTTCTAAAATCTTAGAAAATAAAATAGGATCATACGCCAACAGTATTATTGGGGAGTATCAAGATGGTTTTAGAGCTGGTAGACCGACAACAGTCCAATTGTTCACAGTCAAGCAGGTACTTGAAAAATGCTGGGAGTTCAACATAGACGTACACAAAATGTTCGTTGACTTTAAGCAAGCATACGACAGTATTGATCGTAACGCACTGTACCAAATAATGCTTTTTTTTGGCATCTCAGCCAAATTAGTCCGTCTTACCAAAATGACAATGTCGTCGATGACCTCCCAAGTCCGCATCAGTAACCAGCTCACCGATACGAGTATGCGGTATTTTGGTAAAAGTTGGAAAATTGAATGGTGTTATAAGAATTTTAAATTCAGCTCCGCTAAAATTAGAACAAATGCAATAAATTAATAATTACATTAACTGCAAATAAAATACTAAGATAGAACCGTGCATATAGATGTTGTTTTATCAGTTTAATCTATTGCAATATAAGAATATATGTACTTGTTACATGGGTTGCGAGAGGGGTCAATTTGTATGTGCGATCGCCTCTCCGCAAAAATAACGTCTAGCACGCCGTACGGATTGACGACTTGGGAGAATGCATACGATTTCATTCCTTTTTTTTTGTGACTATTGCAACATACTTACCTTCACAAAAACAGAATGTTTGGAGATGATTATTGTTTGCTTTTATACTCTAGCAACAAGAAAATGGCAAGCGGTTAAAAACAACACACAGTGTAATGAGAAACGAAATGGTTCAACGGTTTTAAGCCCTGTTGCAAAGAATACTAAGGATGGCATCTCAGGGTAACGGAATCGAAGTGTATTGAACTTCCATAATGTTACCTCGGTACGGCAGCGGGAATTGGGAAGAAAATGATTGCCAGACTGGTTTTTTGATTTAGTGAGTCTGGATTTGGATTGAAATTGGATTGGAGTGTGTTTTTGTGGTGTTAAGGTGATTCGGAATTGTTAGTTCAGAGAGAAGATTTTTCATTGGGAATAAGTAGAGTGAATAACAGGATTTGAATGGATGAGAATGTTGACGAGGGGAATTTTCCGATTATCAGTAATTATTGTGATTAAATTCTGTTGTGCCGCTTCATTGAGTGACAATAGTGCACGCCTATTTAAAACACTTGGAAAGGATATTAATAATTATAACAACTTGTGCTTAAAGTGGGTGAAGATTTTGACGAGAAGAATTTTCGGATTATCCGTAATTTATTGTGAATAAATCTTGTTGTGCCCTTTCATTGAGTTGCAATAGTGCACATCTACTCTGAAGTACTTTGAAAAGATATTAATGATTAGAACAACTTGGGCTTAAAGTGTATAAACGATAAAAAATAATATAGTAAAAGAAGATCAGTTTAATAAATTTTGTAAATTTTAGCAGTTGCACTATTCCCCTTCCAGTTCTAGAGCACTCCACAGCCGTACAAAAGGTATTACTCAACCTTTTGTACGGCTGTGGAGTGTGGAGTGCACTAAGCCCGTAAGCCGAAGGTCTCTGGTTCAAGTCTCGTTGGCGGCAACGAGATTTAGTTCGAGTGGTTCTTCGGACGGACTATAAGCCTATTCAGTTATGATACGTGCTGGTTTAAAATCAAAACGTATCGCAGCTGGGTGGACGGACACACAGCCAAAGCGTGATAATGATCATATCACCTTGTAGAGTGCCGATACGTTCAATCATGATAATGAGATAATCTAGCTATCTCTAAAGCGAAGGCCCGAAAGGGGCTGTAGGGCTACAAAGAAGAATATTGAATTATTTTTTTTTTTCAATTTCTGTATTTCTTCCATTTCTTTTGTTACTCATGAATTAATTTTTTTGTGAATTATTTTCTTCATATTTGATTGTAGATTAATTTCAATTTGAATAATAACAGTTTTGAATTTGATTCAAATTTGTTTAAAAATAGGGGCTTTATTTAATTAAATTTCCATATCTTAATTATCTTCGGGGAATGGTTATGTGGAAATTAAGTTAAGAAAAAATATAAGATCATGAATTACTAGATATACCAATTTTTCAATTCTCATTACGTCCTTCTCCCCTCCCTTCCGTTTCTTTTTGTGTTAGTGTGATAACCTCGATCTTTGCGCCCTATGTCACTGACGCCGACCAGCAGATTCAGACACCCTACGCAACTGATATCGTTGGATGACGGCATGTGCGCTCAGTTTGACCCGTCAGGAAAAATTTGTGTGAAAAATCAAGAAATTTGAGGAATTGGAGATAGCGTTTTATAAGGAAATTATGAACCTATTGCGACGCGTGGGCGTTTCTTGCGCACGAAAGGCATCATTTGGATACGGATTGCAGCTATTAGAGCTGATTGTTTCGCGAGGAAAGAAATGTCGAAGCCTGTCACAAAATCGAATGAAAATACATATATCCACTGCCTGACGATGATAGTGAGGAAGATGTAAACTATAATCAACACTTACATTGTTTTCAAATATCATTTCTCTGCAATGGTGATATCTGACATCAATATGCTTTATCTTATTATGAAATACAGGGTTTAGTAATAACTTCTGAGCACTCATACTATCATTATACAATGTTATCTTATACATTCTTTTAGTCACTTCATGTTGCAAGTTTCTTAAGTACACTGCTTCCTTGCAGGCCTCTGATATTGACACATATTCTGCTTCCGTACTAGAAAGCGCAATACACTTTTGTTCACTACAACTCCAAGATATAACAGATCCTGACAAAGTAAAACAAAAACCTGAATATGATTTCCTATCATTAATATCATTGCTCCAGTCTGCATCAACATATCCTTCAATATTAACATTTTTATCTTTACTATATTTCAAACCTAAATCTTTTGTCTTTTTCAAATATCTTAATACTCTTTTAGCATGAATCCATTGCTCTTCAGTGTTACAGTTATTAAATTGACTTAGATATGACACTGCATAAGCTATATCGGGTCGTGTAAGCACAACTAAATACATTAAGCTCCCGATAAGCTGCTGATAGAGATTCTGAGTATTACAATTATTCTCTTTTATACACTACA
This sequence comes from Odontomyia ornata, assembly GCA_963969285.1. NCBI lineage: Eukaryota > Metazoa > Arthropoda > Insecta > Diptera > Stratiomyidae > Odontomyia > Odontomyia ornata. The sequence continues at coordinate 1,200,613 of OZ017744.1, read as the reverse complement.
AATTCACCTCCATTGGAGTATTCACTGTTTTACAATCAGTCATATTAAATTTAGACAATAGTTTGTCAATATATTTTTCTTGACTCAAAGTAACAGTACAATTCTGTTTATCAAAACTAACTGACATGCCAAGACATTCCTTTACAATCCCTAAGTCTTTTAACACAAAATTCTTACTTAACACGCTCTTAAGGCGATTAGTTTCAGTTTTATCATTGGAAAAGATAAAAAAATCATCAACATATAATGTCACAATGGTAATGCTATTACGAATAGACTTTATATACAAACATGGTTCTATTTTAGACTTGTCATAACCATCTGCTAACATACAACCATCCACTTTCTTATGCCATGCTCGAGATGCCTGTCTGAGACCATATATAGCCTTGTTTAATTTTAGAATCTTATTATCACCTGTACAGACATAACCTATAGGTTTTTGCATATATATAGTCTCAGACAGATCACCGTTCAAGAAAGCTGTCTTCACGTCAAGATGAGTCACATCTAGATTCATCTGTACTGATAATGCAAATAATAACCTAAGAGTTGTATGCCGCACTACTGGAGAAAATGTTTCATTGTAGTCTATACCATATTTTTGAGAGCATCCCTTAGTCACAAGCCTGGCTCGATAACCGACATTATTTTCAGCACCACACTTCTTTTTGAGAACTCATTTGCATCTTACTATATTGCCATTCACAGGAATATCAACGAGTTCCCACGCATTGTTGTCTTCAAAGCTTTTCAGTTCATCTTTGACAGCCAGTTAGTTCCCAATGTTCCTTCTCTGGCCCCTGCAGTGCTTCTTCTAATGTCAGTTCATCACTGAAATATTTATTACACTCTTCTGTGCATATAAATCCATACCTGTCTGGTTGTTGTCGCTGCCGTTTTGGTAAGGTCCTTGTTGTAGTGTCTGATTGCAACTCTTCCTCGGATGTCGTGGACTCCTCATCTGGTATATAGGTTTCATCATCAAGTCCGGCGCAAGACGAATGATTGGTTCGATGATGAGGCCCAGAATGCGTTAGATAAAAAGAATCAGGCGTACAAAGAATACGTAGGTAGAAAAACCAGGACGAAGAGAGAACACTATGAATATCTCAGGAGACTAGCGAATAAGATAATTAGGATTAAGAAAAAAAATACTATGACGACCAATTGAGAAGTATAGATGTAAGTTTAGCGAGCAACAACACAAGACAAGCATACAAAGTAGTGAAAAGCCTGAAACGTGATTATCAGCCCAAAGCCACGCTATGTCGTGATGATATCGGTAATATCATCGCTGATGAAACCAAAATTAAGGAAAGATAGCATCATATTTCAAGAACCTCCTTAATCCTCCGCAGAGCTCCAGAACATCGGAGCCTATAGATACCTGCGGAGAGCTTCCATTGTCCCCACCAACTCTGGATGCACTTTGTTCCGCCATCAAAGCCCAAAAGAATAATAAAGCGCCGGGCATCGATGAGATCCCAGTGGAGCTCATCAAATATGGTGGCAGTAGTGTTCATAAAGCTATTCACAAAGACATCTACCACATTTGGAAAGAAGAGCATATGCCGAAAGAGTGGAGCCAATGAATTATATTCCCTATCCACAAAAAGGGTGATAAGCTACAGTGCGAAAATTATAAAGGCATATCACTACTTTGCAAGGCGTACAAAATATTTTCTAAAATCTTAGAAAATAAAATAGGATCATACGCCAACAGTATTATTGGGGAGTATCAAGATGGTTTTAGAGCTGGTAGACCGACAACAGTCCAATTGTTCACAGTCAAGCAGGTACTTGAAAAATGCTGGGAGTTCAACATAGACGTACACAAAATGTTCGTTGACTTTAAGCAAGCATACGACAGTATTGATCGTAACGCACTGTACCAAATAATGCTTTTTTTTGGCATCTCAGCCAAATTAGTCCGTCTTACCAAAATGACAATGTCGTCGATGACCTCCCAAGTCCGCATCAGTAACCAGCTCACCGATACGAGTATGCGGTATTTTGGTAAAAGTTGGAAAATTGAATGGTGTTATAAGAATTTTAAATTCAGCTCCGCTAAAATTAGAACAAATGCAATAAATTAATAATTACATTAACTGCAAATAAAATACTAAGATAGAACCGTGCATATAGATGTTGTTTTATCAGTTTAATCTATTGCAATATAAGAATATATGTACTTGTTACATGGGTTGCGAGAGGGGTCAATTTGTATGTGCGATCGCCTCTCCGCAAAAATAACGTCTAGCACGCCGTACGGATTGACGACTTGGGAGAATGCATACGATTTCATTCCTTTTTTTTTGTAACTATTGCGACATACTTACCTTCACAAAAACAGAATGTTTGGAGATGATTATTGTTTGCTTTTATACTCTAGCAACAAGAAAATGGCAAGCGGTTAAAAACAACACACAGTGTAATGAGAAACGAAATGGTTCAACGGTTTTAAGCCCTGTTGCAAAGAATACTAAGGATGGCATCTCAGGGTAACGGAATCAAAGTGTATTGAACTTCCATAACGTTACCTCGGTACGGCAGCGGGAATTGGGAAGAAAATGATTGCCAGACTGGTTTTTTGATTTAGTGAGTCTGGATTTGGATTGAAATTGGATTGGAGTGTGTTTTTGTGGTGTTAAGGTGATTCGGAATTGTTAGTTCGGAGAGAAGATTTTTCATTGGGAATAAGTAGAGTGAATAACAGGATTTGAATGGGTGAGAATGTTAACGAGGAGAATTTATGGATTATCAGTAATTATTGTGATTAAATTCTGTTGTGCCGCTTCATTGAGTGACAATAGTGCACGCCTATTTAAAACACTTGGAAAGGATATTAATAATTATAACAACTTGTGCTTAAAGTGGGTGAAGATTTTGACGAGAAGAATTTTCGGATTATCCGTAATTTATTGTGAATAAATCTTGTTGTGCCCTTTCATTGAGTTGCAATAGTGCACATCTACTCTGAAGTACTTTGAAAAGATATTAATGATTAGAACAACTTGGGCTTAAAGTGTATAAACGATAAAAAATAATATAGTAAAAGAAGATCAGTTTAATAAATTTTGTAAATTTTAGCAGTTGCACTATTCCCCTTCCAGTTCTAGAGCACTCCACAGCCGTACAAAAGGTATTACTCAACCTTTTGTACGGCTGTGGAGTGTGGAGTGCACTAAGCCCGTAAGCCGAAGGTCTCTGGTTCAAGTCTCGTTGGCGGCAACGAGATTTAGTTCGAGTGGTTCTTCGGACGGACTATAAGCCTATTCAGCTATGATACGTGCTGGTTTAAAATCAAAACGTATCGCAGCTGGGTGGACGGACACACAGCCAAAGCGTGATAATGATCATATCACCTTGTAGAGTGCCGATACGTTCAATCATGATAATGAGATAATCTAGCCATCTCTAAAGCGAAGGCCCGAAAGGGGCTGTGGGGCTACAAAGAAGAATATTGAATTATTTTTTTTTTCAATTTCTGTATTTCTTCTATTTCTTTTGTTACTCATGAATTAATTTTTTTGTGAATTATTTTCTTCATATTTGATTGTAGATTAATTTCAATTTGAATAATAACAGTTTTGAATTTGATTCAAATTTGTTTAAAAATAGGGGCTTTATTTAGTTAGATTTCCGTATCTTAATTATCTTCGGGGAATGGTTATGTGGAAATTAAGTTAAGAAAAAATATAAGATCATGAATTACTAGATATACCAATTTTTCAATTCTCATTACGTCCTTCTCCCCTCCCTTCCGTTTCTTTTTGTGTTAGTGTGATAACCTCGATCTTTGCGCCCTATGTCACTTACGCCGACCAGCAGATTCAGACACCCTACGCAACTGATATCGTTGGATGACGGCATGTGCGCTCAGTTTGACCCGTCAGGAAAAATTTGTGTGAAAAATCAAGAAATTTGAGGAATTGGAGATAGCGTTTTATAAGGAAATTATGAACCTATTGCGACGCGTGGGCGTTTCTTGCGCACGAAAGGCATCATTTGGATACGGATTGCAGCTATTAGAGCTGATTGTTTCGCGAGGAAAGAAATGTCGAAGCCTGTCACAAAATCGAATGAAAATACATATATCCACTGCCTGACGACGATAGTGAGGAAGATGTAAACTGTAAGGAAGGGATCAAAAAACTACAGGAAGCAGGAACACCGGCAAAGGCAACCAAAGGCGTAAGCACTTATAACAATACACTACTACCATAAAAATAAGCAGAATCGTGAAAAATGCAAGAAATGCTGGCACAAATGCAAGCTCAAAAGTGTGTCGAAAATTCTCATTAGTTATTTTTATTTTATTATTTTCTTCCAAACCATATAAAATACGATTCATGAAAATGATCTAATTTATATTGAACACAAATTTTAACATATGGTAGAGAGTTGCACGTATTTTTTTCATGACGCTTCTTCTAGTATGTACAAATTGGAAACTATTTTTGGTTTTAATTCAACAATTCCTTCAATCAAAATAAGTCGATTTCACACGTTCTAGTTTTTTCTCAATGTTATATTACTTGATTTAATCCTGTAATTTTTATGATAACAGTGCCATTCTTAAGACAAACAATCTTATGATGTTAATATGTGCTGTGCAAAATTTTTCAATAGTAATCCGAATCGAGAAAAAAATCAATCAATCTCATCGTATGCCCAGCGAAAATTGATTTTAAGATAAAACGAGTAGTCCTCTTTTTTGACTATTTGTAGAGCATTATTTCCTATGAAAAGATTGTTATCAGTTCAAAATAACTTTGACACGAAATATGCTTAACATGAACCGCACCAAACAGTTACTCTTTGTGGATGCATCGGCTTTTCAACAATCACTCGTGGATTCCCATTTGCTCAAATGCGGCAATTCTGCCTACCATAGTAGATTCACCTAGTACCCACACCTTTCATTTATCCTGTGTTGCACACTTTTTGAATTTTCCCAGGGGCACGTCAGCTAATCTGGGACACGACAGCTGAGCCCAGGCCTGGCGCGCTCAATAAACAAAGCCAAAAGCAAATGAAATATACGGCGCACGTGTTCTTTTACGCAGTTCAGAACATGGGAGTGCTGCCAGATCCTAATAAAAAACTAAAAAATTGCATGGAACGAATTTGTTTTTCTGCACATTTATTGAGTTTTTGAGATCTGGTAATCCTGGAATCCGTCATCGAAGCACATGTTTATATTCGCGCCAATCCTTGCGTCAGCATTTACCTACCTGGCAGCTACCGAAAATTTATGGCTCGCTGTTCGGATTTTTCCGGAGGGTTGATTGAGTGTGGATACTAGTTGAGTATACTATGCTGCCTACTGACTATTTCAAGCGACGGCAATTCGCCAAATGGTTGGTTGAACAGACAGAAATTGTCAATTTTTTTTCTTTTTATTTTGTTTTTTTCTTTTGAATACGACAGGCCTCGGCTCAGCTGACGTGCTCCGGCTCAGCTGGCCGGCCCTTGGGCAAATTCAGAAAGTGTGCAGCACAGGGTAAATGGAAGGTGTGGATACTATGTGAATTTACTATTCTACCAACCATTTGGCCAGTTTCGCGGAACTTTTTACCTTCTTTTCATGGCTTCACTATGCTGCACATCCTCAATAAAGTATTCGTACACCTCATTATTAAGGACTGAATGATGCTGCGATCATATTAATTAATATTGTGATCTTAATTGAACCATTTTGATAAACGGATTGAAGCGATTTGATTCAAAAAATCGCAAAATCAACGAAGATATGGTAATATTAATACTTGGAAGTCTGTGAGCGGCCCCAAAACAGTCCGGGGATTCCCCGAAATGTGTGAATCAGTGTGTTTTACCGACCGTTTGACTAGTTTTGCGGAATTTTTCCCTTCTTTCCATGGTTCTACTCCCGCGTCCTTCAAAAATTGTTATTGGGTTCCCCTTTCTTAGCATATTTTCTCCATAGCTTTCTATGTTTACACTTTTCTTCGAACTACAAATCAACTAGTGAGGTAGTTCTAAGAGAAGTGTAAGTGGCCTCGTAAGTACTGAAAATAGTTGCTGAACGTAAATAAAAGTGCGCCCCTTCACTAACATAATAAACAAGCGAATTGATTAGCAAAAGCGAATTGATTAGCAAAAGCAAATCCTTTCGAACTGCCCATTTCGCTATTTCCAGGAAAAACTCATTTCGCCTTGATACCAGTTTCAGCATTTGCACAAATAGTAAGGGCTGCCATGCCGAAAACTAACGTAAAATTTCCCTTTTCCATAGGGAAATCATATTTCTAAATTTAGACAGGCAGCCCTTTGAATACGCGACACCATACCAAACATGTTCGCTCGGCGTCGTAACGAAACGAAGAGGATTGGAGTTGCTCGAGTGTCTTCACTGGCGAATGTCAAATCATTTTGCATTCATACGTTACGTTGTGAGTTAAAAGTGAAAATTTTTTTCTGTGGTGCAGGTAAGTTTTCTTTTAAAATTTATTATTAATATTTCGTCCGTCTCAAAAAATACTATTGTTCATTAAAGAAATGAAAAGACGAAGGTAAAACAACTCCAACAGAGTAACTAAAATTTGTTTTGCTTAAACCTACTTCTTACACTGAACTTGATATTGGAAAAACGTTTTCCGATGGGGTGCAGGGGGTGACGGCACTTTCATACGCGTCGACACGTAGTGTGCAAATCGGTTCGTATTAATCCTTGGTAATTTATTAGCCCCTTCATACGAAATTTGAACAAGATTGAATGGCGGCGAAGTTTATACCAGAAAGAATGTGAGAAGCAGCTGATTGTCAGATTAAAAATTTAAAATAAAGCTAAAATTTGATTTTAGTGGCTTCCCCTTGTTATCTTCATTCCTACAAAAATATGTAAGTATTTCTACGGTTTCTGTCAAGAAGGGATGGGGCTTGCCCTTGCGACTATGAACACTATTGATCCAAAGACTTCATTACACCGTTGCAATCTGAAGCGCCTTTGCTTGTGTTCTACAACAACCGCTTTCAGTGAAGCTCTTTGCTAAGAGCGTCCCCCCAGAGTTCGATCTGTTGAGTAGTACAAATTGCACGGCACCCATGAGGAGTCATCGACTTGATGAGGATTCTCTCTATGTTAGCTATCAATCGGGTGAGCATAGTTACGCGTGCTTCAGTTTTATCAGCTTTTGCCCTAATTTACTCGAAAAAACTCATCTCCAAGCCTATAAGTCTGGTCAGGTATTTCACTGCTGGTTTGGATTCAATAAATGAATCTCGGGTACTAATAGTCATCACTCTGGGGATTCTTCTCTTTGTCATCTAGATCCTCACTCGGCGCATTATTCTAAGATTTTGGAGATAACGTTATAGCGCGTTCACTACACAGTGAACCTTCCGTCATTTTTAAAGCGCAAATTGTGTCACGAGCTGTCGCGCGTCTTAAGATGATCGCACCAGTTAACCGAGTTTTTTCGAACATTTGTAGATAGCTAACCTGAGCACAGCTCGTTCGCTAATTCAAATTACATTAATTTATTATTTTCTCCTTAAAAATATTGAAGCGTCATACTCACTTGCGAGCACAGGAAGCAATTTGTTCAACTGAAACGTGCAATGATTATTTTTTTTGGGGTGATGGCACTTTCCTGGCATGGGCCCTACGCGTCGCGGACGCAAACTCAGTGTGCAAATCGGTTCGTTTTAATCGTAAGAAATTTATTAGCCCCGTAAATCGATGCGAAAACACGTTAATTTTAAGCTTGATTTATGCTTCATACGAAATCTGAACAAGATTGAATGGCGGCGAAGTGTTGTACCAGAAGGAATTTAGAAGCAGCCAAATCAATCCAATTTTTTCTAATTTTTTAATCTGACAATCAGCTGCTTCTCACGTTTCTTCTGGTACAACACTTCGCCGCCATTCAATCTTGTTGGAATTTCGTATGAAGCAGATTTCAAGCTTGAAATTGACTATCTTCTGCGTGTTTTCGCGTCGATTTTCGGGGCTAATTAATTACTAAGGATTAATACGAATCGATTTACACACTGAGTCGGCGCCCGCAACGTGTAGGGCCTATGCCAGGAAAGTGCCGTCACCCCTTTTTTCGTATCTATCGTTATTTCATTTTCTCTAATAATATTTGAGTAAGCATGCAACCGTTGTTAATATTTATAATAAAACAACGATGAACAACGTACTAATTTATTTAAGTATAGAATACAGAGAAGAAGCATAGAATACATAGTCAGAAGTTTGTTACAAGATGGCACTAGTAGTATCTATATTTTGATATTTACAACACTCCCACTCAAAATACAGATTACTTTCAAAGTATATAAACATAAAATACAGACTTAAATGAAATTACACTTTAACAATTCCTAAAGCATTCAAATGTTTATAATGTTTTACAGCACCTAAGCTTTTAGTGAGTAAATCTGCAGGCATATCTAAAGTACATAAATAATCAACACTAACAATGTTTTCAAATATTATTTCTCTGCAATGGTGATATCTGACATCAATATGCTTTATTTTATTATGAAATACAGGGTTGTTTTTTTTTTTTTAATTTTTTTTTTGGTTTTTTTTTTTTTTGTGGTAGGGAGGTGAAGGCATTTATGCCCGCCGAGTCTGGCAGTGTGGGACTCCCATGGAGGATACCTTTGGACTACCCACTAAACACCTCCCCTGTCAATCTGAGAACCTAGTCTGGAACCGTTTGACACATTACTTCGGGCCAGGTCTCGTTTTGTTACGCCGTGGGGCGCCTTCAAGCTGGGGAGTCCCTTTCCTAGCGGTAGGGGAGGGGGGAAGAGGAATTGCCAGAAGAGCGATCCCCCAGCCCCAGTGCCTCCGGCTGCTGTGAGTCCCTTTTATATTTTAGGACTGCCCGAGCATAATGTGCCACCTGGTTCCATTTGTCAACCGATTCGAGCATCACCGCAACTATATTATCCGGGGTGAGCTCTCCCATCTCCCTGTAGAGTTCCCTTTGCAGCCTGGTCCATTTGGTACACGCAAAAAATGTGTGACAGGCATTGTCCTCCTCTCCTGGGCAAAATCGACAATCGGGAGACCGTGACTTGCCGATCTTGTGCAGGTAAGACTGAAAACACCCGTGCCCGCTCAAAAGCTGGGTCAGATAGAAGTCAGTCTCACGATGCCTTCGATTTAGCCACGGTCTCACATCCGGGATGAGGCGCGCAGTCCACCTTCCCTTCGTGCAATTCACCCAAGACTGCTGCCAATCGTTGAGCGAGCGTTGTCTCTCCTCGCGGACAACCATCTCCCTCGCATCCTCGTTTCGGCGCAGGTAAATAGTGCGGCCCTCTCTAGCAAGGAGGGCGACAGGTATCACGCCTGCAATCACTCTCACCGCCGAGTCGGAGACTGTTGGATACGAAGATGCAATTCTCAGTGCTCCTCTTCTCTGTACCTGTGCCAATCGTTTTCGGTATACCTCCTTGCTGAGAGCGTCGCCCCATACCTCTGCTCCGTACAGTAGCACTGACCCTACAGCACTCATCAAGAGGCGTCTTCTTGATGGGCTGGGTCCCCCTACGTTGGCCATAAGTCGACTCAGGGCCGATATTCCCGAAGCAGCCTTCTCAGCCGTTGCCCTGATTTGCTCAGAGAAACTCATCTTCGAGTCGATCAGTAGCCCCAGGTACTTCACCGCTGGTTTCGATTCGATCTGTATATCTCCAATACTGATCATCCTTACTCTAGCGATTCTCGTTTTTGTCAAAATGACCACTTCGGTTTTCTCCAGTGCTAAACTGAGCCCGCGAGCAGTCATCCAGTCCCTCACTCGGCGCATTAGCATACCTAGCCTAAGTTGCGCTTGTTCAACGGTGCGTCCGGCGACCAGGGCCGCAACATCATCCGCATAGCCGACCAAGCGCGACTCATCTGGCATCTCAAGTCTCAGTGGCCCGTCGTAAGACACGTTCCACAGGCCCGGACCAAGGATAGATCCCTGGGCAACACCCGAGGTAATTTCCATCCTTCGTTGGCCCTGTGTCGTGTCGTAGAGCAGGCGTCGGTCCATAAGGTAGTTCCTCAAAAGCCGCATTAGATATTCTGGAACTTGAAAAGAGTTTTCCAGCGTATCCAGAATATCCACCCATCTAGCGGAGTTGAAGGCATTCCTGACGTCGAGTGTCACCAACAGGACGATCCGTCGCTTGGTGCGACTATATGCCTCTGCCTTTTGGACCGCGTTCACCACCTCTGCAATCGCATCAATGGTAGAACGTCCTGCTCTAAAGCCGTACTGCCGAGGAGATAGGTCCCCAGCAGCACGAATCGCGTCAGTGAGTCTTCCCTTGATGAGTTTCTCTAGCACTTTCCCAGCCGTGTCTAGCATGCATAACGGGCGGTATGCAGACGGCGATTCGGGATTTCCCTTCCCCTTGCTGACCAGCACGAGCCTCGCCACCTTCCATCGTACCGGAAAAACCCCGTCCCGTAGGCAAGCGTTGAATGTGCTGAGCAGCAAGTCAGGACAATGGTGATAGACGAGCTGCAAAACCTCAGCTGGAACACCATCTGGACCTGGAGCCTTCCTCGCTTTCAGGGAGAGGACTGCCTCCTCCAGTTCCAGCTGTGTGAAGAGTGGGCACTCGACTGCTGTTTCACCATGAAATACAGGGTTTAGTAATAACTTCTGAGCAATCATACTATCATTATACAAAGTTATCTTATACATTCTTTTAGTCACTTCATGTTGCAAGTTTCTTAAGTACACTGCTTCCTTGCAGGCCTCTGATATTGACACATATTCTGCTTCCGTACTAGAAAGCGCAATACACTTTTGTTCACTACAACTCCAAGATATAACAGATCCTGACAAAGTAAAACAAAAACCTGAATATGATTTCCTATCATTAATATCATTGCTCCAGTCTGCATCAACATATCCTTCAATATTAACATTTTTATCTTTACTATATTTCAAACCTAAATCTTTTGTCTTTTTCAAATATCTTAATACTCTTTTAGCATAAATCCATTGCTCTTCAGTGTTACAGCTATTAAATTGACTTAGATATGACACTGCATAAGCTATATCGGGTCGTGTAAGCACAACTAAATACATTAAGCTCCCGATAAGCTGCTGATAGAGATTCTGAGTATTACAATTATTTTCTTTTATACACTTTAAATTCACCTCCATTGGAGTATTCACTGTTTTACAATCAGTCATATTAAATTTAGACAATAGTTTGTCAATATATTTTTCTTGACTCAAAGTAACAGTACAATTCTGTTTATCAAAACTAACTGACATGCCAAGACATTCCTTTACAATCCCTGTCTTTTAACACAAAATTCTTACTTAACACGCTCTTAAGGCGATTAGTTTCAGTTTTATCATTGGAAAAGATAAAAAAATCATCAACATATAATGTCACAATGGTAATGCTATTACGAATAGACTTTATATACAAACATGGTTCTATTTTAGACTTGTCATAACCATCTGCTAACATACAACCATCCACTTTCTTATGCCATGCTCGAGATGCCTGTCTGAGACCATATATAGCCTTGTTTAATTTTAGAATCTTATTATCACCTGTACAGACATAACCTATAGGTTTTTGCATATATATAGTCTCAGACAGATCACCGTTCAAGAAAGTTGTCTTCACATCAAGATGAGTCACATCTAGATTCATCTGTACTGATAATGCAAATAATAACCTAAGAGTTGTATGCCGCACTACTGGAGAAAATGTTTCATTGTAGTCTATACCATATTTTTGAGAGCATCCCTTAGCCACAAGCCTGGCTCGATAACCGACATTATTTTCAGCACCACACTTCTTTTTGAGAACCCATTTGCATCTTACTATATTGCCATTCACAGGAATATCAACGAGTTCCCACGCATTGTTGTCTTCAAAGCTTTTCAGTTCATCTTTGCCAGCCAGTTAGTTCCCAATGTTCCTTCTCTGGCCCCTGAAGTGCTTCTTCTAATGTCAGTTCATCGCTGAAATATTTATTACACTCTTCTGTGCATATAAATCCATACCTGTCTGGTTGTTGTCGCTGCCGTTTTGGTAAGGTCCTTGTTGTAGTGTCTGATTGCAACTCTTCCTCGGATGTCGTGGACTCCTCATCTGGTATATAGGTTTCATCATCAAGTTCGGCGCAAGACGAATGATTGGTTCGATGATGAGGCCCAGAATGCGTTAGATAAAAAGAATCAGGCGTACAAAGAATACGTAGGTAGAAAAACCAGGACGAAGAGAGGACACTATGAAAATCTCAGGAGACTAGCGAATAACATAAATAGGATTAAGAAAAAAAATACTATGACGACCAATTGAGAAGTATAGATGTAAGTTTAGCGAGCAACAACACAAGACAAGCATACAAAGTAGTGAAAAGCCTGAAACGTGATTATCAGCCCAAAGCCACGCTATGTCGTGATGATATCGGTAATATCTTCGCTGATGAAACCAAAATTAAGGAAAGATAGCATCATATTTCAAGAACCTCCTTAATCCTCCGCAGAGCTCCAGAACATCGGAGCCTATAGATACCTGCGGAGAGCTTCCATTGTCCCCACCAACTCTGGATGCACTTTGTTCCGCCATCAAAGCCCAAAAGAATAATAAAGCGCCGGGCATCGATGAGATCCCAGTGGAGCTCATCAAATATGGTGGCAGTAGTGTTCATAAAGCTATTCCCAAAGACATCCACCACATTTGGAAAGAAGTGCATATGCCGAAAGAGTGGAGCCAATGAATTATATTCCCTATCCACAAAAAGGGTGATAAGCTACAGTGCGAAAATTATAAAGGCATATCACTACTTTGCAAGGCGTACAAAATATTTTCTAAAATCTTAGAAAATAAAATAGGATCATACGCCAACAGTATTATTGGGGAGTATCAAGATGGTTTTAGAGCTGTTCACAGTCAAGCAGGTACTTGAAAAATGCTGGGAGTTCAACATAGACGTACACAAAATGTTCGTTGACTTTAAGCAAGCATACGACAGTATTGATCGTAACGCACTGTACCAAATAATGCTTTGGTTTGGCATCCCAGCCAAATAAGTCCGTCTTACCAAAATGACAATGTCTTCGATGACCTCCCAAGTCCGCATTAGTAACCAGCTCACCGATACGAGTATGCGGTATTTTGGTAAAAGTTGGAAAATTGAATGGTGTTATAAGAATTTTAAATTCAGCTCCGCTAAAATTAGAACAAATGCAATAAATTAATAATTACATTAACTGCAAATAAAATACTAAGATAGAACCGCGCATATAGATGTTGTTTTATCAGTTTAATCTATTGCAATATAAGAATATATGTACTTATTACATGGGTTGCGAGAGGGGTCAATTTGTATGTGCGATCGCCTCTCCGCAAAAATAACGTCTAGCACGCCGTACGGATTGACGACTTGGGAGAATGCATACGATTTCATTCCTTTTTTTATGACTATTGCGACATACTTACCTTCACAAAAACAGAATGTTTGGTAATGATTATTTTTTGCTTTTATACTCTAGCAACAAGAAAATGGCAAGCGGTTAAAAACAACACACAGTGTAATGAGAAACGAAATGGTTCAACGGTTTTAAGCCCTGTTGCAAAGAATACTAAGGATGGCATCTCAGGGTAACGGAATCGAAGTGTATTGAACTTCCATAACGTTACCTCGGTACGGCAGCGGGAATTGAGAAGAAAATGATTGCCAGACTGGTTTTTTGATTTAGTGAGTCTGGATTTGGATTGAAATTGGATTGGAGTGTGTTTTTGTGGTGTTAAGGTGATTCGGAATTGTTAGTTCAGAGAGAAGATTTTTCATTGGGAATAAGTGGAGTGAATAACAGGATTTGAATGGGTGAGAATGTTGACGAAGAGAATTTTTCGATTATCAGTAATTATTGTGATTAAATTCTGTTGTGCCGCTTCATTGAGTGACAATAGTGCACGCCTATTTAAAACACTTGGAAAGGATATTAATAATTATAACAACTTGTGCTTAAAGTGGGTGAAGATTTTGACGAGAAGAATTTTCGGATTATCCGTAATTTATTGTGAATAAATCTTGTTGTGCCCTTTCATTGAGTTGCAATAGTGCACATCTACTCTGAAGTACTTTGAAAAGATATTAATGATTAGAACAACTTGGGCTTAAAGTGTATAAACGATAAAAAATAATATAGTAAAAGAAGATCAGTTTAATAAATTTTGTAAATTTTAGCAGTTGCACTATTCCCCTTCCAGTTCTAGAGCACTCCACAGCCGTACAAAAGGTATTACCCAACCTTTTGTACGGCTGTGGAGTGTGGAGTGCACTAAGCCCGTAAGCCGAAGGTCTCTGGTTCAAGTCTCGTTGGCGGCAACGAGATTTAGTTCGAGTGGTTCTTCGGACGGACTATAAGCCTATTCAGTTATGATACGTGCTGGTTTAAAATCAAAACGTATCGCAGCTGGGTGGACGGACACACAGCCAAAGTGTGATAATGATCATATCACCTTGTAGAGTGCCGATACGTTCAATCATGATAATGAGATAATCTAGCTATCTCTAAAGCGAAGGCCCGAAAGGGGCTGTGGGGCTACAAAGAAGAATATTGAATTATTTTTTTTTTCAATTTCTTTATTTCTTCTATTTCTTTTGTTACTCATGAATTAATTTTTTTGTGAATTATTTTCTTCATATTTGATTGTAGATTAATTTCAATTTGAATAATAACAGTTTTGAATTTGATTCAAATTTGTTTAAAAATAGGGGCTATATTTAATTAAATTTCCGTATCTTAATTATCTTCGGGGAATGGTTATGTGGAAATTAAGTTAAAAAAAATATAAGATCATGAATTACTAGATATACCAATTTTTCAATTCTCATTACGTCCTTCTCCCCTCCCTTCCGTTTCTTTTTGTGTTAGTGTGATAACCTCGATCTTTGCGCCCTATGTCACTGACGCCGACCAGCAGATTCAGACACCCTACGCAACTGATATCGTTGGATGACGGCATGTGCGCTCAGTTTGACCCGTCAGGAAAAATTCGTGTGAAAAATCAAGAAATTTGAGGAATTGGAGATAGCGTTTTATAAGGAAATTATGAACCTATTGCGACGCTTGGGCGTTTCTTGCGCACGAAAGGCATCATTTGGATACGGATTGCAGCTATTAGAGCTGATTGTTTCGCGAGGAAAGAAATGTCGAAGCCTGTCACAAAATCGAATGAAAATACATACATATATCCACTGCCTGACGACGATAGTGAGGAAGATGTAAACTATAAGGAAGGGATCAAAAAACTACAGGAAGCAGGAACACCGGTAAAGGCAACCAAAGGCTTAAGCACTTATAACAATACACTACTACCATAAAAATAAGCAGAATCGTGAAAAATGCAAGAAATGCTGGCACAAATGCAAGCTCAAAAGTGTGTCGAAAATTCTCATTAGTTATTTTTATTTTATTATTTTCTTCCAAACCACATAAAATACGATTCATGAAAATGATCTAATTTATATTGAACACAAATTTTAACATATGGTAGAGAGTTGCACGTATTTTTTTCATGACGCTTCTTCTAGTATGTACAAATTGGAAACTATTTTTGGTTTTAATTCAACAATTCCTTCAATCAAAATAAGTCGATTTCACACGTTCTAGTTTTTTCTCAATGTTATATTACTTGATTTAATCCTGTAATTTTTATGATAACGGTGCCATTCTTAAGACAAACAATCTTATGATGTTAATATGTGCTGTACAAAATTTTTCAATAGTAATCCGAATCGAGAAAAAAATCAATCAATCTCATCGTATGCCCAGCAAAAATTGATTTTAAGATAAAACGAGTAGTCCTCTTTTTTGACTATTTGTAGAGCATTATTTCCTATGAAAAGATTGTTATCAGTTCAAAATAACTTTGACACGAAATATGCTTAACATGAACCGCACCAAACAGTTACTCTTTGTGGATGCATCGGCTTTTCAACAATCACTCGTGGATTCCCATTTGCCCAAATGCGGCAATTCTGCCTACCATAGTAGATTCATCTAGTACCCACACCTTTCATTTATCCTGTGTTGCACACTTTTTGAATTTTCCCAGGGGCACGTCAGCTAATCTGGGACACGACAGCTGAGCCCAGGCCTGGCGCGCTCAAGAAACAAAGCCAAAAGCAAATAAAATATACGGCGCACGTGTTCTTTTACGCAGTTCAGAACATGGGAGTGCTGCCAGATCCTAATAAAAAACTAAAAAATTGCATGGAACGAATTTGTTTTTCTGCACATTTATTGAGTTTTTGAGATCTGGTAATCCTGGAATCCGTCATCGAAGCACATGTTTATATTCGCGCCAATCCTTGCGTCAGCATTTACCTACCTGGCAGCTACCGAAAATTTATGGCTCGCTGTTCGGATTTTTCTGGAGGGTTGATTGAGTGTGGATACTAGTTGAGTATACTATGCTGCCTACTGACCATTTCAAGCGACGGCAATTCGCCAAATGGTTGGTCGAACAGACAGAAGGGAATGGTGACTTAACAAAGAAAATCAGCATCAGCGACGAGGCGTATCGCCGACGCTTGAAATTGTCAATTTTTTTTCTTTTTATTTTGTTTTTTTCTTTTGAATACGACAGGCCTCGGCTCAGCTGACGTGCTCCGGCTCAGCTGGCCGGCCCTTGGGCAAATTCAGAAAGTGTGCAGCACAGGGTAAATGGAAGGTGTGGATACTATGTGAATTTACTATTCTACCAACCATTTGGCCAGTTTCGCGGAACTTTTTACCTTCTTTCCATGGCTTCACTATGCTGCATATCCTCAATAAAGTATTCGTACACCTCATTATTAAGGACTGAATGATGCTGCAATCATATTAATTAAAAAACAGTCCGGGGATTCCCCGAAATGTGTGAATCAGTGTGTTTTACCGACCGTTTGACTAGTTTTGCGGAATTTTTCCCTTCTTTCTATGGTTCTACTCCCGCGTCCTTCAAAAATTGTTATTGGGTTCCCCTTTCTTAGCATATTTTCTCCATAGCTTTCTATGTTTACACTTTTCTTCGAACTACAAATCAACTAGTGAGGTAGTTCTAAGAGAAGTGTAAGTGGCCTCGTAAGTACTGAAAATAGTTGCTGAACGTAAATAAAAGTGCGCCCCTTCACTAACAAGCTGATTAATTAGCAAAAGCGAATTGATTAGCAAAAGCAAATCCTTTCGAACTGCCCATTTCGCTATTTCCAGGAAAAACAGTTCGCCTTGATACCAGTTTCAGCATTTGCACAAATAGTAAGGGCTGCCATGCCGAAAACTAACGTAAAATTTCCCTTTTCCATAGGGAAATCATATTTCTAAATTTAGACAGGCAGCCCTTTGAATACGCGACACCATACCAAACATGTTCGCTCGGCGTCGTAACGAAACGAAGAGGATTGGAGTTGCTCGAGTGTCTTCACTGGTGAATGTCAAATGATTTTGCATTCATACGTTACGTTGTTGTGGTTGGACGTGTTCGTCTCAAAGTGAGTTAAAAGTGAAAATTTTTTTCTGTGGTGCAGGTAAGTTTTCTTATAAAATTTAATTACAAGTTAAGACGTGAATGCCTTAACTTTTTCCTTAAAAAAAAATAAAAATCAACAATTAGTTTTTTGATGAAGAGTATACTTTCTCCTTCTAATTTCGAGTGTTAACTGAATCGTTACAAATGATATTTTCCTATTTATACGTAACTTACTCCTACTTTCTATGTCCTTTTTCATACATTTATTGCCATGTCATAAAACAGTAACGTTGCACAATTATTAAATCTCTTTGGTCTGCCGACAATTTCCTTATCCTCTCTAAACATATAATAATCCTTAAAGTACATCTGGCATATTAATTACTTACGACTATTTCACACCCGTCGTTTGAAATTATAAAAGTAATAAAAAAAGGTTCGGTAATTACGATAGCATACGCAAAAGAGGATGTAACTATTGAACATTGCACAATTAATAGTTCTTCGACAATTTGTTTATCCTCTATAAACATACAGTAATCCTTAAAATACATCTGGCATCTTAATTACTTACAACTATTTTGCACCCGTCCTTTGAAATCCTTTGAATTGCCGACAAAGTAATAAAGAAAAATGCCCATAAGATAGTATCCTATGGTCAAATACATATGATGTACATATGTAACTCCTCCCTATTCAAGTGAAGAATCTGTCCTCAGATTCAAGTAATCGAAATTTTTATTGTTGCTGAGGGCTTGCTGTGATTATATGGTTCATTAAATGTATGATGAATTTCCTTATTCCTGAAGTAAAATTATTTTCAATAAATCTAAAACTGTAAATAAGTTATTGTAGTTTTAAGTTTCTTGGGATTGATAAATGAGGTCTAACTCATTGGGATTTAGGAATGTTGATACTGTAAAGTTGTAATCTTTTTAGACTTGCGATATCGTTGGGGGTGGATCTTCTGATTTCTTTTTGCTACTAGATATCTGGGCTGAAGTTTGGTTGGGTTAGGGTTTTTTATGAATTCTGTATCCATATTAACGCTTAATCTTTTATTATTGTGGTATGCGTTTTTTCGTTGCTGATTTCTTGTTATTCGCTCTAGGACGATTGAGAGGGGGGTTGATGTTTGCTGAAAAAATACAGCGGCTGGTTTTTCATTATGAGCGGAATGAATTGTGCTATTATAGTATTTAACACATTCTTGTACCGGATTCAGTTCCATTAAGTTTCTATCTTCTTGTTGTTGGCGTAAAAGATAAGTCCTAAGGTTCTCGTTTAAACTTCTATGGGCTATTTCTATATCGGAGTTACCTGTTTTATGCTGGGGGGATACGAAGTGGTATGATATATTGTTATTAGTTAACCAATCTTTAGTTTTTTGTGTATTCAAAGCGCCTTCATTGTCAGTGATTATTTTTTTCGGTTTCCCAATTTTATTGAACGCGCTTTGAAGAGCCTGGTTAACAGTATCCCATTGGCGGTTGTTTATTGGTTCAAGTAACAAAAATTTCGAAAGTTTGTCGATAATTGAAATATAGGCTGAATTTTTGTCTCTGAACCAAATATCTATGTGATAAGTATATCTTATGTTGTCCGGATACGGCGGATTTTTAAATGGAAGCTTAGCGGGGTTTCTTTCATATTTAGATTGCTTGCATATTTTACAAGCATTTACATAATTTGTAATGAGAATTTTTAGATTTGGAAAGTAATATTTGTTCTTTAGATCTAGATACACTTTTTCAATCCCTTGGTGGTTTGAGTTTACATGATATTTTGCTATCAATTCTTTAATTTCTACTTCATTGCAGTTATGGAGATTCTTTGTTGCTTGTACTACAGAAAACTTTTTGTTAGAGGTACAAAGCTTTGAATACTCTTCTTGCATCATAAGTAGGGATTCTTTGTTTGGAAAGTTAATTGCTGTTGTGCCAGTTTTGGCAATGTGGTTGTTTAGAATGTACTTCATTGTTGCTTGTGTAAACTCTTGAAAAATAAGATGCAGTATTCGTTTTCCTTGATTATTTATCAATTTAACTTGATTTGTTTTTCCCTGTTTTAAAAATATTTGAGTGCTGTAGATATTAATTGGTCTTTCGGAAATACAAATATAATTGTGATTGTCTTCTCTAGCAGTATGTTGTGTAGCAACCATCGATTCATTATCAATAGCATTTGCCAACTTTATTCTAGAAAGGGCATCTGCTACATAATTCTCTTTTCCTTTTATATGCGATATTTCAAAGTCATACTCGCTTAACTTAAGCCTCCACCTTTGTAATTTTGCGTTATCTTCTTTTATGTTGTCTAGGTACTGCAAAGGTTTACGGTCCGTAAGAAGGGTAAAGTGTCGACCATATAAATAAGGTCGGAAATATTTAGTTGACCATATGATAGCAAGGAGCTCTTTTTCAATCGTTGAATAGTTTGTCTCGGATTGATTGAGAGTTCGAGACGCGAAAGCTATAGGTTTTTTGTTTTGAGACAAAACTGCTCCAATAGCAAATTGGCAAGCGTCTGTGGTTAAAGTAAATGGCTTCGAAAAATCCGGGTGAGCCAAAATTGGATCATTAATAATATAGTTTTTTAATTGATTGAAAGATTCTATGTAATCTGGATCAGAAACAATGATTTTAGAATTTTTCTGTAGCCTTAAGGTAAGGGGCTTAGCTATTTTGGCATAATCTTTGATAAATTTCCTATAAAATCCTGTGAAGCCAAGGAAGCTTTTTATCTGCTTGGTCGTTGTAGGTATAGGAAATTTTACGATAGCATTTATTTTTTCTGGATTCGGCTTAATACCAGCAGGAGTAATTACGTGACCTAAAAACTCAGTATGTTTTGATAAGAAATGTGTCTTAGAGAGTTGAATTTTTAGGTTGGCATTTCGTAACTCAGTTAGGATGTTTCTAAGGGCTATTTCATGCTCTTGCAGTGACGTACTAAAAACTAAGATGTCATCCATATATACGACATAAGTTTTATTAATGTATTTATGTAAAATATTATTCATTAATTTTTGGAATGTGCTCGGTGCATTTTTAAGGCCAAATGGCATTCTTAAAAATTCAAAGTGTCCCATCCCCGTGGAAAATGCTGTTTTATGCCTGTCTTCAGGTTGAAGCTCTATTTGGTGAAATCCTTTGGCCAAATCGATGCTTGTAAAGTATTGGCAGTATCCTAATTTTCCTTACAAATCGTCAATGCTTGGAATGGGGAATTTATTTTCTACAGTTAAGTTATTTAATTTTCTAAAATCTATAACTAATCTGTGTTTTCCATCTTTTTTTTTAGGTACAACCCATATCGGATTGTTATAAGGAGATTGTGAAGGCTGTATAATTCCTTGTCGCAAATCCTCGTTGACTTTTTCATTAACGAAATCATTGATTGATTGCGGAATTCTGTAATTTTTTTGACAAATTGGTTTGTCCGATGTCAGGGGAAGAGAATGCTTGATGCTGTGAGTAAACGTTAATGGCCGTTTTTCGTCGTATTCTAAGTCAGAAAATTCTTTGGTTATACGATTTATAAAATTATATTCTTCTTCTGTATACTGTTCTTTGCAAGGATGAATTTCACTTTGTGGGAAATGTTTAAATGCTTCCGAGAAATAAATTCGTTCTGTTTGTTCGCCAAAATATAGAACTTGTTTCGGAGTGATAACGGTTTTATTTTTATAGTTAATAATGGTACCTGTGTCAGATAAGATGTTATTTCCCATAATAGCATGGAAATTCTTATGGGTAAATGGCAAAAGATGCCATTCTACGAACGCCACTGATCCGAATTCTTCAGGAAAGCGAGTACGGAGATGGTGGGTACTTTGCGAATTTTGGTTTATTGAGGATATAATAATGGGATATGAGGAGAGAATTTTATGATATTTGGGGACAATTTTTTCGTCAAGAAGTGATATTGAACATCCTGAGTCTATAAGACATTGAAGTTTTCGACCTCCCACTGTAAGTTCGATAATTGGTAATTTTTGCCCGAGGCATCTATACGAAAATCCTGCGTATGGAGACTAGATTCCTCTGAGCGGATAGTGTTCATTGATAAATCATCAATAGGCATATTAGGCCGATTTGCAAAATGAAAATTATTAGAGTTAGATCCTCGTAAGTTATTTGAAGGTGGCTGCCGTTGGGTATTATTAAATCGATTAGTAGAGGCGTAAACTTTATGATTAGAACGATTCATTTGATTGAAGTTTTTTTCAACCGAGAAATTAACGTAATTTGTTTCTACTAAAATTTCGTAGGCCTTTTCAAGCGAGTCAGGATTTCGCGCACAAAAGATTCCACGCAAAGGTTCGGGGCACTTGTTCACAAATATATCCTTAGCTAAACACTTATATAAACTAATTTTGCTAATTTTCACTTCTTCGCTTAAACCTACACTATATTTTATCTTATTATTAATTTTGCTTAAACACTTACGTATGTAATTGTAAAATTGAGCTCCCGTTGTGAATCTTGCAGCTTGCATTTTTCCCACCAGTTGAATTTCCGACTCATGCGTGTCAAAATGCCGAATTAAGATGCTTTTCAGTTCATCCCACGTTGAAACCGTATGACAGTTTAGAGTAGCGCGTGCTTGTCCAACGATTTTTGATAATAGTTGCTGGAACAATATTTCGCTGTTTTTGTCAGCCGTTATATGTGGTGAAATTGCGTTGACCGCTTGAATAAATGGATGAAGGTCATCCTGGTTGCCATCGAAAGCCGGTAGTGTTGAAATGAACTTCATTACATTTGAAAAGTCTATCGTTTGAAGTTCTTGTTGATCTTCTAAAGTCCACTGGCTGAGGAGGTTGATAAGCTCGTTCACTTGATTCATACACTTATCGTTTTGTGTAGTCCAGTCTCACCAATTGTGAGCTAAATCCAGCAAAAACTAAGTGTCTATCAAGTGCAATGCCGACTGCGCCAATTACAAGTTAAGACGTGAATGCCTTAACTTTTTCCTTAAATAAAAAATAAAAATCAACAATTAGTTTTGTGATGAAGAGTATACTTTCTCCTTCTAATTTCGAGTGTTAACTGAATCGTTACAAATGATATTTTCCTATTTATACTTAACTTACTCCTACTTTCTATGTCCTTTTTTCATACATTTATTGCCATGTCATAAAACAGTAACGTTGCACAATTATTAAATCTCTTTGGTCTGCCGACAATTTCCTTATCCTCTCTAAACATATAATAATCCTTAAAGTACATCTGGCATATTAATTACTTACGACTATTTCACACCCGTCCTTTGAAATTATAAAAGTAATAAAAAAAGGTTCGGTAATTACGATAGCATACGCAAAAGAGTATGTAACTATTGAACATTGCACAATTAATAGTTCTTCGACAATTTGTTTATCCTCTATAAACATACAGTAATCCTTAAAATACATCTGGCATCTTAATTACTTACAACTATTTTGCACCCGTCCTTTGAAATCCTTTGAATTGCCGAGAAAGTAATAAAGGAAAAAGAAAAATGCCCATAAGATAGAATCCTATGGTCAAATACATATGATGTACATATGTAACTATTTATTATTCATATTTCGTCCGTCTCAAAAAATACTAATGTTCATTAAAGAAATGAAAAGACGAAGGTAAAACAACTCCAACAGAGTAACTAAAATTTGTTTTGCTTAAACCTACTTCTTACACTGAACTTGATGTTGGAAAAACGTTTTCCGATGGGGTACAGGGGGTGACGGCACTTTCCTACGCGTCGACACGTAGTGTGCAAATCGGTTCGTATTAATCCTTGGTAATTTATTAGCCCCTTCATACGAAATTTGAACAAGATTGAATGGCGGCAAAGTTTATACCAGAAAGAATGTGAGAAGCAGCTGATTGTCAGATTAAAAATTTAAAATAAAGCTAAAATTTGATTTTAGTGACTTCCCCTTGTTATCTTCATTCCTACAAAAATACGTAAGTATTTCTACGGTTTCTGTCAAGAAGGGATGGGGCTTGCCCTTGCGACTATGAACACTATTGATCCAAAGACTTCATTACACCGTTGCAATCTGAAGCGCCTTTGCTTGTGTTCTACACCAACCGCTTTCAGTGAAGCTCTTTGCTAAGAGCGTCCCCCCAGAGTTCGATCTGTTGAGTAGTACAAATTGCACCGCACCAAAGATCTCAGAGAAATGGATGCGAAATGCATCGAGAGAATTGAAGCACTTCGCAACCATTCGTGAAGTGGTGTGAAGTTGAGGTTGAAATTTATTCGAAAGAGAAAGAGGGCGTTTGTAGGAGGGGGCAAAAATTTGAATTGGCATGTTTATGATTCAAAAATTAAAATTTAATAATTGTCGTTTATATGCTTTTGGGGCTCACCCACATGTTTGATGGATTGATGAGAGTGAAACGCACATGTGCCAATATTTCTTCCGCCTAAAAGTTTTTTCATTACCAGTTAAATGTATCAAATTAATGTAAATAGTTTGGCGGTATAATTTTTAAAATTTATTTAATGTATTCGTATGCATAGTTTCAGGTATTCATAAAGTTTAAAAATGAGCTCAAAATTTAGAATATGTATTTATACGTATTATACTGGTTCTATGCAGATTTCCACACCACCTAGGAGGTCCTGCAAGTTGGCGCGTTAACCTTTATTTTTTAAGATGGTTGGTTTCTCCAGTAGACCTATTACTCCATCCCCGCTAAAGCTAGTTGATTAGAATAGAAGAATAGATTAGTTTAGAACTGTAAAATAATCAAAATAAGTCGATTTCACACGTTCTAGTTTTTTCTCAATGTTATAATACTTGATTTAATCCTGTAATTTTTATGATAACGGTGCCATTCTTAAGACAAACAATCTTATGATGTTAATATGTGCTGTACAAAATTTTTCAATAGTAATCCGAATCGAGAAAAAAATCAATCAATCTCATCGTATGCCCAGCAAAAATTGATTTTAAGATAAAACGAGTAGTCCTCTTTTTTGACTATTTGTAGAGCATTATTTCCTATGAAAAGATTGTTATCAGTTCAAAATAACTTTGACACGAAATATGCTTAACATGAACCGCACCAAACAGTTACTCTTTGTGGATGCATCGGCTTTTCAACAATCACTCGTGGATTCCCATTTGCCCAAATGCGGCAATTCTGCCTACCATAGTAGATTCACCTAGTACCCACACCTTTCATTTATCCTGTGTTGCACACTTTTTGAATTTTCCCAGGGGCACGTCAGCTAATCTGGGACACGACAGCTGAGCCCAGGCCTGGCGCGCTCAAGAAACAAAGCCAAAAGCAAATAAAATATACGGCGCACGTGTTCTTTTACGCAGTTCAGAACATGGGAGTGCTGCCAGATCCTAATAAAAAACTAAAAAATTGCATGGAACGAATTTGTTTTTCTGCACATTTATTGAGTTTTTGAGATCTGGTAATCCTGGAATCCGTCATCGAAGCACATGTTTATATTCGCGCCAATCCTTGCGTCAGCATTTACCTACCTGGCAGCTACCGAAAATTTATGGCTCGCTGTTCGGATTTTTCCGGAGGGTTGATTGAGTGTGGATACTAGTTGAGTATACTATGCTGCCTACTGACCATTTCAAGCGACGGCAATTCGCCAAATGGTTGGTCGAACAGACAGAAGGGAATGGTGACCTAACAAAGAAAATCAGCATCAGCGACGAGGCGTATCGCCGACGCTTGAAATTGTCAATTTTTTTTCTTTTTATTTTGTTTTTTTCTTTTGAATACGACAGGCCTCGGCTCAGCTGACGTGCTCCGGCTCAGCTGGCCGGCCCTTGGGCAAATTCAGAAAGTGTGCAGCACAGGGTAAATGGAAGGTGTGGATACTATGTGAATTTACTATTCTACCAACCATTTGGCCAGTTTCGCGGAACTTTTTACCTTCTTTCCATGGCTTCACTATGCTGCACATCCTCAATAAAGTATTCGTACACCTCATTATTAAGGACTTAATGATGCTGCAATCATATTAATTAAAAAACAGTCCGGGGATTCCCCGAAATGTGTGAATCAGTGTGTTTTACCGACCGTTTGACTAGTTTTGCGGAATTTTTCCCTTCTTTCTATGGTTCTACTCCCGCGTCCTTCAAAAATTGTTATTGGGTTCCCCTTTCTTAGCATATTTTCTCCATAGCTTTCTATGTTTACACTTTTCTTCGAACTACAAATCAACTAGTGAGGTAGTTCTAAGAGAAGTGTAAGTGGCCTCGTAAGTACTGAAAATAGTTGCTGAACGTAAATAAAAGTGCGCCCCTTCACTAACAAGCTGATTAATTAGCAAAAGCGAATTGATTAGCAAAAGCAAATCCTTTCGAACTGCCCATTTCGCTATTTCCAGGAAAAACAGTTCGCCTTGATACCAGTTTCAGCATTTGTACAAATAGTAAGGGCTGCCATGCCGAAAACTAACGTAAAATTTCCCTTTTCCATAGGGAAATCATATTTCTAAATTTAGACAGGCAGCCCTTTGAATACGCGACACCATACCAAACATGTTCGCTCGGCGTCGTAACGAAACGAAGAGGATTGGAGTTGCTCGAGTGTCTTCACTGGTGAATGTCAAATGATTTTGCATTCATACGTTACGTTGTTGTGGTTGGACGTGTTCGTCTCAAAGTGAGTTAAAAGTGAAAATTTTTTTCTGTGGTGCAGGTAAGTTTTCTTATAAAATTTAATTACAAGTTAAGACGTGAATGCCTTAACTTTTTCCTTAAAAAAAAATAAAAATCAACAATTAGTTTTTTGATGAAGAGTATACTTTCTCCTTCTAATTTCGAGTGTTAACTGAATCGTTACAAATGATATTTTCCTATTTATACGTAACTTACTCCTACTTTCTATGTCCTTTTTCATACATTTATTGCCATGTCATAAAACAGTAACGTTGCACAATTATTAAATCTCTTTGGTCTGCCGACAATTTCCTTATCCTCTCTAAACATATAATAATCCTTAAAGTACATCTGGCATATTAATTACTTACGACTATTTCACACCCGTCGTTTGAAATTATAAAAGTAATAAAAAAAGGTTCGGTAATTACGATAGCATACGCAAAAGAGGATGTAACTATTGAACATTGCACAATTAATAGTTCTTCGACAATTTGTTTATCCTCTATAAACATACAGTAATCCTTAAAATACATCTGGCATCTTAATTACTTACAACTATTTTGCACCCGTCCTTTGAAATCCTTTGAATTGCCGACAAAGTAATAAAGAAAAATGCCCATAAGATAGTATCCTATGGTCAAATACATATGATGTACATATGTAACTCCTCCCTATTCAAGTGAAGAATCTGTCCTCAGATTCAAGTAATCGAAATTTTTATTGTTGCTAAGGGCTTGCTGTGATTATATGGTTCATTAAATGTATGATGAATTTCCTTATTCCTGAAGTAAAATTATTTTCAATAAATCTAAAACTGTAAATAAGTTATTGTAGTTTTAAGTTTCTTGGGATTGATAAATGAGGTCTAACTCATTGGGATTTAGGAATGTTGATACTGTAAAGTTGTAATCTTTTTAGACTTGCGATATCGTTGGGGGTGGATCTTCTGATTTCTTTTTGCTACTAGATATCTGGGCTGAAGTTTGGTTGGGTTAGGGTTTTTTATGAATTCTGTATCTATATTAACGCTTAATCTTTTATTATTGTGGTATGCGTTTTTTCGTTGCTGATTTCTTGTTATTCGCTCTAGGACGATTGAGAGGGGGGTTGATGTTTGCTGAAAAAATACAGCGGCTGGTTTTTCATTATGAGCGGAATGAATTGTGCTATTATAGTATTTAACACATTCTTGTACCGGATTCAGTTCCATTAAGTTTCTATCTTCTTGTTGTTGGCGTAAAAGATAAGTCCTAAGGTTCTCGTTTAAACTTCTATGGGCTATTTCTATATCGGAGTTACCTGTTTTATGCTGGGGGGATACGAAGTGGTATGATATATTGTTATTAGTTAACCAATCTTTAGTTTTTTGTGTATTCAAAGCGCCTTCATTGTCAGTGATTATTTTTTTCGGTTTCCCAATTTTATTGAACGCGCTTTGAAGAGCCTGGTTAACAGTATCCCATTGGCGGTTGTTTATTGGTTCAAGTAACAAAAATTTCGAAAGTTTGTCGATAATTGAAATATAGGCTGAATTTTTGTCTCTGAACCAAATATCTATGTGATAAGTATATCTTATGTTGTCCGGATACGGCGGATTTTTAAATGGAAGCTTAGCGGGGTTTCTTTCATATTTAGATTGCTTGCATATTTTACAAGCATTTACATAATTTGTAATGAGAATTTTTAGATTTGGAAAGTAATATTTGTTCTTTAGATCTAGATACACTTTTTCAATCCCTTGGTGGTTTGAGTTTACATGATATTTTGCTATCAATTCTTTAATTTCTACTTCATTGCAGTTATGGAGATTCTTTGTTGCTTGTACTACAGAAAACTTTTTGTTAGAGGTACAAAGCTTTGAATACTCTTCTTGCATCATAAGTAGGGATTCTTTGTTTGGAAAGTTAATTGCTGTTGTGCCAGTTTTGGCAATGTGGTTGTTTAGAATGTACTTCATTGTTGCTTGTGTAAACTCTTGAAAAATAAGATGCAGTATTCGTTTTCCTTGATTATTTATCAATTTAACTTGATTTGTTTTTCCCTGTTTTAAAAATATTTGAGTGCTGTAGATATTAATTGGTCTTTCGGAAATACAAATATAATTGTGATTGTCTTCTCTAGCAGTATGTTGTGTAGCAACCATCGATTCATTATCAATAGCATTTGCCAACTTTATTCTAGAAAGGGCATCTGCTACATAATTCTCTTTTCCTTTTATATGCGATATTTCAAAGTCATACTCGCTTAACTTAAGCCTCCACCTTTGTAATTTTGCGTTATCTTCTTTTATGTTGTCTAGGTACTGCAAAGGTTTACGGTCCGTAAGAAGGGTAAAGTGTCGACCATATAAATAAGGTCGGAAATATTTAGTTGACCATATGATAGCAAGGAGCTCTTTTTCAATCGTTGAATAGTTTGTCTCGGATTGATTGAGAGTTCGAGACGCGAAAGCTATAGGTTTTTTGTTTTGAGACAAAACTGCTCCAATAGCAAATTGGCAAGCGTCTGTGGTTAAAGTAAATGGCTTCGAAAAATCCGGGTGAGCCAAAATTGGATCATTAATAATATAGTTTTTTAATTGATTGAAAGATTCTATGTAATCTGGATCAGAAACAATGATTTTAGAATTTTTCTGTAGCCTTAAGGTAAGGGGCTTAGCTATTTTGGCATAATCTTTGATAAATTTCCTATAAAATCCTGTCAAGCCAAGGAAGCTTTTTATCTGCTTGGTCGTTGTAGGTATAGGAAATTTTACGATAGCATTTATTTTTTCTGGATTCGGCTTAATACCAGCAGGAGTAATTACGTGACCTAAAAACTCAGTATGTTTTGATAAGAAATGTGTCTTAGAGAGTTGAATTTTTAGGTTGGCATTTCGTAACTCAGTTAGGATGTTTCTAAGGGCTATTTCATGCTCTTGCAGTGACGTACTAAAAACTAAGATGTCATCCATATATACGACATAAGTTTTATTAATGTATTTATGTAAAATATTATTCATTAATTTTTGGAATGTGCTCGGTGCATTTTTAAGGCCAAATGGCATTCTTAAAAATTCAAAGTGTCCCATCCCCGTGGAAAATGCTGTTTTATGCCTGTCTTCAGGTTGAAGCTCTATTTGGTGAAATCCTTTGGCCAAATCGATGCTTGTAAAGTATTGGCAGTATCCTAATTTTCCTTACAAATCGTCAATGCTTGGAATGGGGAATTTATTTTCTACAGTTAAGTTATTTAATTTTCTAAAATCTATAACTAATCTGTGTTTTCCATCTTTTTTTTTAGGTACAACCCATATCGGATTGTTATAAGGAGATTGTGAAGGCTGTATAATTCCTTGTCGCAAATCCTCGTTGACTTTTTCATTAACGAAATCATTGATTGATTGCGGAATTCTGTAATTTTTTTGACAAATTGGTTTGTCCGATGTCAGGGGAAGAGAATGCTTGATGCTGTGAGTGAACGTTAATGGCCGTTTTTCGTCGTATTCTAAGTCAGAAAATTCTTTGGTTATACGATTTATAAAATTATATTCTTCTTCTGTATACTGTTCTTTGCAAGGATGAATTTCACTTTGTGGGAAATGTTTAAGTGCTTCCGAGAAATAAATTCGTTCTGTTTGTTCGCCAAAATATAGAACTTGTTTCGGAGTGATAACGGTTTATTTTTATAGTTAATAATGGTACCTGTGTCAGATAAGATGTTATTTCCCATAATAGCATGGAAATTCTTATGGGTAAATGGCAAAAGATGCCATTCTACGAACGCCACTGATCCGAATTCTTCAGGAAAGCGAGTACGGAGATGGTGGGTACTTTGCGAATTTTGGTTTATTGAGGATATAATAATGGGATATGAGGAGAGAATTTTATGATATTTGGGGACAATTTTTTCGTCAAGAAGTGATATTGAACATCCTGAGTCTATAAGACATTGAAGTTTTCGACCTCCCACTGTAAGTTCGATAATTGGTAATTTTTGCCCGAGGCATCTATACGAAAATCCTGCGTATGGAGACTAGATTCCTCTGAGCGGATAGTGTTCATTGATAAATCATCAATAGGCATATTAGGCCGATTTGCAAAATGAAAATTATTAGAGTTAGATCCTCGTAAGTTATTTGAAGGTGGCTGCCGTTGGGTATTATTAAATCGATTAGTAGAGGCGTAAACTTTATGATTAGAACGATTCATTTGATTGAAGTTTTTTTCAACCGAGAAATTAACGTAATTTGTTTCTACTAAAATTTCGTAGGCCTTTTCAAGCGAGTCAGGATTTCGCGCACAAAAGATTCCACGCAAAGGTTCGGGGCACTTGTTCACAAATATATCCTTAGCTAAACACTTATATAAACTAATTTTGCTAATTTTCACTTCTTCGCTTAAACCTACACTATATTTTATCTTATTATTAATTTTGCTTAAACACTTACGTATGTAATTGTAAAATTGAGCTCCCGTTGTGAATCTTGCAGCTTGCATTTTTCCCACCAGTTGAATTTCCGACTCATGCGTGTCAAAATGCCGAATTAAGATGCTTTTCAGTTCATCCCACGTTGAAACCGTATGACAGTTTAGAGTAGCGCGTGCTTGTCCAACGATTTTTGATAATAGTTGCTGGAACAATATTTCGCTGTTTTTGTCAGCCGTTATATGTGGTGAAATTGCGTTGACCGCTTGAATAAATGGATGAAGGTCATCCTGGTTGCCATCGAAAGCCGGTAGTGTTGAAATGAACTTCATTACATTTGAAAAGTCTATCGTTTGAAGTTCTTGTTGATCTTCTAAAGTCCACTGGCTGAGGAGGTTGATAAGCTCGTTCACTTGATTCATACACTTATCGTTTTGTGTAGTCCAGTCTCACCAATTGTGAGCTAAATCCAGCAAAAACTAAGTGTCTATCAAGTGCAATGCCGACTGCGCCAATTACAAGTTAAGACGTGAATGCCTTAACTTTT